>JADFUC010000188.1:0-600000 GCA_019722365.1 Lithospermum erythrorhizon | reverse complement strand
AGCCAATTATATTTCTTTGTGCCTTATCTCCTGGCTACTACTATACTTGGCTCGTAATCATGATCTAAGACCATGCGAGTCAAAAGCTTGATGCGAGAGTTTAGCCATTATTTGTATAATTTTGATAGCAAAATATTTAAGACATGAGGTTTTATCCAAACCTCTCTTTTTTCACATTACCAGTGTTATTAATATCCCTCTTCTTGTGCTTAATGTTTGAAATAATGAAATTAATCATTAACTTCAAATCATAATTCTTTGTGCATTCAACTTTACAAGTGATGTGCAAAATAAATAGACAATATTGCTTGTGCAGTTATACGAACCCTGAAACATGTTTAAATTCACTTGAATTCATGAATAAAGTTCATCTTGTTGATGAAACTAAATATCAATTATATGTCTTGAAATGTAGATACACAACATTGAAGATCATTCAATAATTTTCTCGATTGAGTTATAAAAGTGATTAAACTATTTATTTAAGGCTTGTATGGTGGCTAATATAACATATTAGACTTCATAGCATCATCACCTTTAATTGAAATCAAAATCAATTACCTCTCATCACATCACGTGACGTTGTTCACTTGAATCTAGGTTCATGTAATGTGTGCACATGATTACGTCAAGTCTTAAATGATTGTGATATTTAATGTTTGTCTTTATTAACACGCAACCGTTTTATTTCAATTCTTATGGATTTCTCATAAACTTGTTTTATTTCACATTAAAAGTTTATGTTTTAATTTGCCCAATTAGCAATTGAACAAAAGCAATTAAGAATTTAATTACGCCAATCATAAATGGAAATATGCGGTCATAGATAGTGATATTCGAAAATTTTCTAACATATAAATAAATTGTAAATATTATATCCGTACTTCAAATCTCACAAAATATACAAAGTATCCAAGATCCGTTGTGGTTGGAATCCCTAACGACAACGTGCATACATTTTGAATCCCGATGCAACGGTAGATTAACTAATCAATTGTGCCATGACGCAGCTCTGGAGTCGCTAACACTGCTGCCGGTGTATCACCGAGCCCCTTGGCGACTAGTGAAAATCACCGATTAAGCTACCAATGAAACCAATCGTTACTTTGGAATGATAATGTCTGAATGCCCTTGACGTTAGTGAAAATCAACTGGCATGATCCGTTGTGCCTATCGCGACACTAGTACTTTTGTCGTCGCGGTGTGCGGTAACCGTGATAAAATTAGCATAACTTTAAAAAATTAGTTTGATATTTTCTTAAAATTTAATGGTGAGATTAATATTATTTGATTATTATTTATGTATAATAGCATGCTCAAGTAATATACGCATATGAAAAATAAAACAAATAATACATTCAAGAGATATATGATATGACCCTAAAAATAAATAGAGCTATTCTATTATTTCTAAGTGTATCTAACATGAAATACTATTCGGCATTTTTGCAAAATGTGGTCTTGTGATGTGGCTCTGAAACTTTCAAGTTTGCCAAATGTCATCTGGTGAGCGTCATCTTGATGCCTCCCTTGATAGTACATTTTATTTACTAACTTTCAGCTAAGATAGCACAGCTTGTGGATAGGTAGTGGCTCCCCGATGCGGGTGCCCGCCCCATTAAGCGGCATCGGGGTGCACGTTTGTTGAGCAATATACATCGTTCCTCACGAACTCAAATTTCTATAAAAGCACCACTTAGAAACAGCCCGGCCCTCTGCATTATACAGCCTAGGTAGCTTGATGATTGTTTTGCATCATAGTGTCTTCTTAAATTCTACCATTTGTTGACCTTCTAAAATGGGAACATTTTGGACATTAACTGACATATGAGAGATGATCATGTCATATTGATGTTGTAGCTTATTCTTTTAATTGCTTTCATACGTTCCTAGCGTCATACTCTTGACATTAGAGCCACGTAGCAGCATGCTATACAGTAAGCTCCGGCAGCTTGACTATTTAATTGGGCAAAAGGACCCCCACTGAATGACCTTCCAAACCATCTTTTGAAGGCCATTCAATTATTACCACATATTTATATGCGGTTTCGCAGCCCCTCGACCATTGTTAGAATCGCCACATGTCTTCCATCTTCCTTTGGATAATTTTGCTTTATCTTTCTAAATAATCATGGTGTCCCTTTTCTCATATTGAAGACATTAGCTAAATCATCTTCGTAATCCCTACCACGGACATGATTAACATTATAATATTTACCAGCCTCGGCCAATTAGTAACCTTAGCGAATTATGAAATTGATCGACTATCTTAAGAATGTAATTAGTAACAAAGTTGTAATTATAGCGTATATGTTGTCGACTTTGTATGGCATGGGCGCTTCGCGAGAAAAAACCTATTCTTACCATGAACTATCCGTTTTGACCTCTTGTATGTTTGAACTTTGAATAAAATGATGATATTGGTTTTTTTGTCGTAAAACGTTACTCGCTAGAACTACCAAAAGCGTTTGCAGCTTATACCGCTATTTTTATTTGCTAAAGCGGTAAGCAGTGCGCGTTACTATTGGCGTTACGTTAAGGCCTCGAACACGGGCCTCGGATCCCGATAGAACTCGGTTATAGTTTAATGGGCCGGCCGGTCCCGTTAAGACTTCGTGGGCCCGTCGAATACGAGCGGGGCCTGTTATTTTTCACAACGAACCGGGCCGTCGGACCGGCCCGGTTTTCGTAATCTAGGAACTATATCGTCAAACTTTTTTCCAAGTATTTGAATGGTTTCGATTAGGAGCCTAGACAATGAATTGAGATAGATTAGGTCGAATGACTTGAGTTTGTTGTTCACCGCTAGTACTAGACATGGGTTTTCGAACTCAGCCCAAAACACTACCATTAAGGCAGTAACTACTGTATACAGTATACTTCAAAATCTAGGGTCCTAGTGAATAGTCCTAATAGGTTGGACTTGTACTCCTGATATTTGCCTATAAATTCATCAACTCTAAAAACATAGAGTTCGATAACATACAAGTGATTATTGCATTATATAGTTAGAATTATTGCAAGAAACGTAACTAACCATGCCTACAGGAGGAGAAAGAAAGAGTAGAATCATGAATTTGATTGACCATTAGAATGCTCGGATTGCAATGCTAAATAGAATATTGATAGTCTAGAACATATGAGGAATATAGTTATGATATAATTAATAGATTCAAACAAGCCATTGAGTCACTGAAAAGGCAACACTACTGGCTCCACCAGCTGCATAATTGATTTTTTTTTTTCCAGGGAAAAATCTTCAACATGGAGGAGGTCTTTTGCAGATGGTTGATGTTCCATAACTATTTAGTAGCATTCTCCAGAACATGGTAGGGAACTAATAAAAAAATGGGCCCACTCTGTGGCTTTGCGAATAAGCGATACAAAATTAAATACGAAAGTTACACGAGCAATTACAAAGCGAGACAAACAATTCTGGCCCAGTGAAAACCGGATGGAGTCACGTTTACAGCAGCTTTCGCTTCGCGTATTCGGCCTCTTCGCTCGGTGCTAGGCGGCCAGAGAAATGCGCTTCCAGGAGATAAAAACCACCTCGCGATAGCCTTCCTTGGCTGCGGAACCGATCGACGAGCCTTCTGTTTGAGTATCGCGAACAGCCAATGGAAAAGAGATGGGAGCTGCGGTTCTTGGTGAACATTTTGTGAACTCGGCCAGGAAGCAAAAAGTTGGCTCGCCTTGAGGTCGCTTTTTTAGGAAGCTAGATTTAGGTGTCCGTAGGTCGCAGACTGTGATTTCAGTATTTAGGATTCACAATTGTGTCTAAATTATCCAAAGTGATACTTTCAAGTTTCTAAATTATCTTTACAATTGTGTCTTATAAATTCCAATCCATATTATAAATATCTTAATAAAATTGTTTTTATCTAAATAAATAATTATTTTGAAAGGAGATAGTAATTATCAACTAAGATTAATGTACACATTTCATTCATGCACCGCTTTTTTTTCCAACTCACGATTACCTAACAAATAAGAACAATATTAAAACATCACAAAAACATATTTTTTTATATAAACCATCAAAATCCATTCATAAACTATAAAAATACTACAAATCCACTAAATATGACGACAACTCAAACAATTTATCTATACTATATATAGAGCAAATAGTTATAGTCGGTTATTCGACTGACAATTTTTTTTCCATTTAATTGAACACAGTCTCTATTTATACTATATATAAAGCAAATAGACATAGTCGGTTATTTGACTTCAACAAGTTTTTTTTCATTTAATACTCTTTCTAACTATAGATTATCACATTTTAATTTGAGGACATAATAGTAATTTGCACAATAAATTCCATAACTACATAATATTAATATGCGTATTATTGATAGCTTTCGTGGCAAAACGATAACTTATATATAGTATATTAATATGCTTTAACTTCATCGATATATATATAACATAAAATCGATTGAAAATGCGTAAGCAAAAGAAAAACGATTGAAGATAAGTATGGCGTCAAGTGTATCATTACGTTAAAATTATCGATGACAAATATTAACTTTGGTACGGCGTCGGTATTGTGTCCAAAAATACTAGTGTCATATATGTCAATAAATACATAAAAAGCTTGAACAAAGATAGAATATAAATGTACAACATCTATCGTTAAAAATATTGTTAGTAAGAATGCAGAAATATTCTTAATTCATTTCATCGCGTGTATTAAAATGCTAGTTTGCACTCGAGAACCTCCACTCCACTATTGATCATGGCCCTTATTTGTGCTAGGCATGTGTGCACCACACCACAATTTTGTCCCATCACCATCACCCAAATCAATACTTCTTCATTCATCATCTCAAACCTCCATGTTTTTTAATTAATCCCCCAATCGTTGACTTTATCAATCAATTTTGACTTTATGGAATCCCAAACTCTCCTCCTCTTAAAAACTCCCTTTTTCACTCCAAAATCAGTCAAAGTCAAACTCCCCAAACCCTCGCCATTGACTTTGACCACCGCCTGTCTCCTCCCCTTCCGCCGCCTTAACCTCGCCGTAAAATCCTTCAACTGCCACCACAACCACCACCACCAACACGATCACAACCACCATCACCACCATGATCATGATCAGTCTGGTGATAATATTGTTCGGCTCACGAAGTCGCAGGAGGCGTTGTTGAAGTTCGCGAAGGCGATTAAATGGACCGATTTAGCGGGTTTCTTAAGGGAGAATTTGGAGCTGTGTTGTTGCTCGGGTGTGCTGTTTGCGGTTGCTGCTGCGTGTCCGTGGCTGGTGCCGAATGCGGCTGGGAAGACGCTGCAGCATTTGCTTACCATCATCGCGTTTCCGCTTGTTGGGGTAAATTGAGATAATTGAATATCGTTCAGTTTTAAAATTTGGTGGTTGAGTTTTTGAATTCGCAAATGTATGTTATAGCAAATTCGCTTTTGCCGTTATAACAAAATGTTTTTGTATGTGTTGGATAGTATTTGGTGGGAAATTATATCAAAGGATAATGTTTTGAATGTGATTTCCTATTGAGATGGTAATTTCGATTGAATTCAAAGTTGGGAAGACTCTTCAGCATTTGCTTACGATAATTGTGTTTCCGCTTGTGGGGTGAGATAATTGTGATCGGATTTTGATTTTGAAACTTATTTATTATTTGCATTGTTCTATTGTTAGATGAATTAGGATAGTCAAGTAGGGGAATATTGGAAATGGACAATCTTTTTGGGATGGAGGGGTGGATAATTGTGATCGGATTTTGATTTTGAAGCTTATTGATTGTGTGCATTGTTGAATTGTTGGATAAGTTAGAATTGTTGAATTGTTGGATAAGTTAGAATAGTGAAAATGGACAATCTTTTTGGGAAATAGGGTTGATTTTTGTGTGAACTAAGAATAAGTTTCGAAATAGTGAAAATGGACAATCTTTTTGGGATGGATGGGATAAGTTTTAAGTGAATTATGAGAATTTACTAAATAGTGAAAATGGGCAATATTTTTGGGATGGATGAGATAAGTTTCAAGTGAATGATGAGAATTTACGAAATAGTGAAAATGGGCAATATTTTTGGGATGGATGAGATAAGGTTTAAGTGAACTATGAGAATTGACGAAATATGAAAATGGACATTATTTTTGTGATGGATGATATAAGTTTTAAGTGAACAATGAGAATTTACGGAATAGTGAAAATGGATAATCTTTTTGGGTCCATTCATTGTTTTTATTATTCAATTGTTAGATAAGTTGTTGCTTGCTCGATTGGATTTGATGAAAATGAAGCAGGTTTTATATTAGCAATGAAGTACTGTATAATATGGGACGGCTTTAGGTTTCAATCCTTAAGTATAATAGTGATCGTTGTGTTTGGCGTTACGTACTAATAGCACTACAACGTTAAGTATTATATTTAGGTCTAAACTGTTCCTTTATATTTAGAAGCTCGCAGACATTCAGGTTTATCCAACATTGATGTGCTTTATATGTCTACATACATTAACATCAACATTCTCCAATGCATTACATGTCTAATTTTTCTAATTTATTTTCCTAGATATCGGCATCACTTGATGCTGCGATCGATATTGTTGGTGGGAGAATCAATATTCATGTGCTAATGGCTCTTGCAGCCTTTGCTTCTGTTTTCCTGGGAAATCCTCTTGAAGGTGGCTTGCTTCTTGCCATGTTCAATTTGGCTCATATTGGTAGGTGAATTTATTCGCTATTGGGCTGCATGAGAATAATGTCAGTCTTCAGTTCAAATACTTGTTTGGGTTATGAATTTATGATGTAATCCAATGTGTGTATTATCAGCCGAGGAGTATTTTACCAGTCGCTCAAATATTGATGTGAAGCAACTGAAAGAGAGCCACCCTGAGTTTGCTTTGGTATTGGATAAAAAACATGATTGTACACTTAGTTTATCTGATCTAACTTACCATGAAGTCCCTGTCAATGACTTAGAAGTTGGCTCGTACATATTGGTCAAAGCTGGTGAGGTCTGTGCTTTCAACTAATGTATTTTTATGCACGGTAGTTCATTGTTAGACTGTTAACTTACTGGTAGCTTTTTGTTTCCTTTATTTTTAGTACAGTATAGTATCATCTTTCTTTTATATTCTGTACATGACCCAGATCATGGACAGTTTGCTGCTCGATTATTTCTTAACTCTGTTTCGAAGAAGTATTTAATGGCATCTGTTATTGTTATCAGTCGGTGCCTGTGGATTGTGAAGTTGTCCAAGGTAGATCAACTATTACCATTGAACACTTAACTGGTGAAGTCAAACCCATTGAAAGACAAATTGGTGATACCATTCCTGGAGGTGCAAGGAATTTAGATGGCATGATGGTAATTAAGGTTAGTACCTATTTACTATTTCAAGGTAAGTCTCCGCTTTATTCTGATGTTGCGTACTTACCACTACTGATATTTGATTTATTCTCCTCTTTATATTTTTCTCTATGTTCTACATTTATGTTCGCTTATATAATGAGTAAGCATATTATCATGATCTATTTTATCTCTTCTGAAACTCTCCTAATATTTCTGTCTGAGGTCATTTCATTCTTTTAATTTTTCTATTGAAAGGCAAAGAAGACCTGGAAAGAGTCTATGCTTAGCAGGATTGTGCAGTTGACAGAAGAAGCCCAACTTAGCAAACCAAAGCTTGAGAGATGGTTGGATAACTTTGGGGAGATCTACAGCAAAGCAGTTGTAGTTCTATCTGTTGCAATTGCATTTCTCGGTCCAATTCTGTTTAAGTGGCCATTTGTTAGCACAGCAGGTATTCATCCTATAGCATCTCATCTTTTGAACTTAGTTTGTTTTAGATTATATTAGTTGATTAAAAAATTATGCAGATCAAATGCTTTCAATTTTTATTTTAAAATGGTCTACCTCAGATCAACTTAACCACTTTTTCAAATAATATTATCCAAGACAAACTAAGCCTAACGTTCTACCTTATATTGTCTAGAAACTTTTCAGGCCTTGTCCCATCTCTCCACTAAATCATATGCTAAGGAATTTGTATCGATGAAACAAGTTAATTACATGCTTAATAGGATTTTGAGAAATAGATTTGGGTCACTTTAAATTTGTTGATTGTCTTATTGAGACTTCAGCTCTCAGTAGGCTGCTCTTCTTGCTTTCTTTGTGAAAATTGAAGTCATTGGTCCTTCGTTTGTCAGACCCGTTCACAATGGTAGACTTTTTTCAATGTTTCAGCATTCATTTCAACAATGATATCAAAGCCAGTAATGTAATAGGCTGAAGATCAATATAAGTAAAATGAATGGCAATATTAGCTGTAGGCTTATGCTGATGAGATCTACGGGTCTGTAACGTAATAAATTCTTTGATCAGAGTAGCACTTTACTGTTTGTTCTGCAATTTGATAACCAGTTTTAGCTCTTAGTTTGCAGAGGATCAATTTATAGAGCACTGGGTCTTATGGTGGCTGCGTCACCATGTGCTTTAGCTGTGGCTCCTTTGGCATATGCAACAGCAATAAGTGCCTGTGCAAGAAAGGTATTTTATAAATATGCAGTCTCCGAGTAGGGTCGAACAATTGGTCTTTGTGTATCCTGAAATTTTATTTGTTCGCTATTGTATTATCTGTTGCTTGTAATTTCTTACAGGGGATTTTACTTAAAGGTGGGCAAGTGCTTGATGCTCTTGCCTCTTGCCATACTGTTGCATTTGATAAAACTGGTACCTTAACAACTGGGGAGTTTGTCTGCAAAGCAATTGAACCTATACATGGACATGTTAGGAACAACATAAATCAATTTGCTTCATGTTGTGTCCCTAATTGCGAGAAAGAAGCACTGGCTGTGGCTGCTGCAATGGAAAAGGGGACTACTCACCCTATTGGAAGGTAGCATTCTGTTTAACAGTAATGGTTATTCCCCATTCCATACAAAATGAATAACAACATACAAAACAAAGGCTAGATGCATGCATTCTAGTAGCTAAGCCTACACCTACCTACAAAGGATACGTAGTGATTTCTTTGAATAATTTTCTCAAATATAATATTCAGAACTAAGGTATAGCAAATGGTAGGTGGATGCAATATTAACTGATACTTTGCTCTTGGAATGCCTGTAACTTTCTAGTAGTTTTCATTAGGTTTTCCTATGACTATTCTGTTAATAGAGCTTACATTATTGTTCATTCTAGTGCAGAGCTGTTGTAGATCATAGTCTTGGGAAAGATCTTCCAACTGTTGCTGTTGAAACTTTTGAGAATTTTCCTGGAAGAGGTCTTTATGCAACATTATCAAGCAGTCAGGTATTTTCCTTGTTCTTGATTCCCCATGGCAATTTACTCTAGTGGATACTATGGACATACTATGTGAAGCTTCTATCGAAGTCCTCATCTGTTAGATTTTGGATTCTGTGACGTACAAGAAGATGAAATTAATAATAAAAAGATTCAAGGCTTGCCACTCAGTGAATTGTTGATATTTATACGCAAATGCTAAATACAGTACCCCAAATGAAAATAACAAAAATACCCTCTCCAGATATTGGGGTCAAAGAAATCAGTGCTCATTTTAATTTTTACTAACAAACCGATTCTCTAACTAAACCTAACAAGTAACATCACCTCCTTTCTCTCATTTCATCACCCATAGAATTGTACAATTGCATAATTTGATCTATACCAGAGGGTTTTATTTGATTATCATGAATAGATAATCATAAAATCTTTAAAATTAATGATTGATAAAAGTCCAAGACCAAATATTACATTTTTTTCTGTCAAACTGCAGAAATTATTTATCACTCGTATTTTACAAATCAATACAAACTGATAAAAAATAGCCAACTAATATCTCACCAAATATGTATTTTGTAGATTCAAAGCAATTTGAATGAGTGATTCTATCTATTAGAGTGTTCATAATATGGAGCAATAATTAAAGGAAAAAAAAACTACTTTTAGGAGAGTTTATTTTATTTTTTTAGTAAAGAAATTGAAACAGATTTCTGCAATTTATGATTTCTACAATTGAATGCAATGCGTTTCCAAATTTGTTTTGCTAAGACGAGATTCATGGAAGGGTAGTTCTAAATGGTATGCAGATCTACAGAGAAAAATCCGAATGATCTCAGTTTAGAGAGATTTGGAACGATCGAAAATGAGCAAATTTTCTTGGACATTTAATATGGAGTACTGTATATAAGGGTACCGTATATAGCATTACCCAAACTCTTATATATATGAACGGTTTTTCTAGGGCACAGGTTAAGGTGATAATTAAGGAAAATATTTGATACAAGATTTGCATCTGAATTTTGATATGAAATAGTTGTTAAATATATTTCCTTATTATTTCAATTTTACATATTAGAAAAACCGACAGCCAACCAACATAAGTTTCAACTTCTATCTGGGGTCACTATTAACACTTCTAACTAGAAGGAGTTAAGTTCCAACCAACATGGGCAATGTGAAGCATATACTGCTAATCGTGATGCCTTTTGTCTGGCCTGATATTGATCTCCTCTCATTTTATCTAGAACATTGGTCTTGTGCAGTAACAGACTTCAAGTAGTTTTATTAGTTAAATAATTATTACTTGCCTATTTCTGCTAATGTTCTTTGCTTCTGATGCAGAGTACTGGCTATAGTTATTGTCACTCTCGTGATCTTGTATCTAGCTTTTCACATTTCACAACCAGTAATTTAACCCTGTTAATCTATGTTTCCTGTAGCCAGAACTTGGCGGTGGTCAACCATTGGAAGCTTACATTGGTTCTGTGGATTACATCACTTCACTTTTTCAATCTGAAGATGAATCAACAAAGATTAAGGAGGCCGTGAACACTTCTTCCTACGGAGAGGAATTTGTTCATGCTGCTCTCTCCATCAATAACAAAAAGGTAAGTCTAAGAAGAATTTGCATATAAGAAACTGCTCTTTCTTGATGTATTGTTGCTGGTTTCGTTTGGTTTGGTTTTATCTCATAAACCGCATTGATTATTTATATGTTTGGTGCCTTTTCATCATTTTCTTTTATTCGACAAGTATATCACATTATCACCTAGGTTTACCCCAGACCCAATAAGCCGAAGAAATATTTATATGCAAATAGAAACATGAGTGTTTACTACCCCAAGGACAAGTATTTGAGTAACTCTTAGATTCAACGTCGTGCATACTTCCGTGGATATCATGTTGGGAAACAAAGGCTTATAATTTAACTAAAATGAAATGGAATCCAAATCATTTAACTTGCTTGCTTAAGCTTTTTGCATTGAGGTTAACAAATATCATGTTTCTTGAGTGCACTCTATCCATATACAGGGGTTGTTGGACACCACTTATAATGATGAACTAAACCTTCATTATTTATATTTTAAAGAGGTTTGCATTTTCCATATATATGAGAGGATTGTTAGTATGCAACTCTTAACAATGTTTAAAGATTACCTCAATTTTTGTTTCTCACTTGCTTTCCATGTTGGCACAAAGGTGCTTAGCTGCAATGCTTAATAATTATTCTTTTGAGGGCTGTGTAGGTCACTTTGTTTCACCTAGAAGACCAACCAAGAAGTGGCTCCTTAGATGTTATACAGCTATTGCAAGATGAAGCAAAACTTCGGGTAATGATGTTGACTGGCGACCATGAGTCAAGTGCTTGGAGAGTGGCAAACAATGTGGGAATCAAGGAAGTGCACTGCAGCTTAAAGCCTGAAGATAAGCTGTATCATGTCTCAAGCATTTCTAAAGATTCAGGTGAGCTGTGCTGTCATCTCTTGTGGCGAAACCATGTATATGACTCTTTAAGCCTCGAAGGGAAACTGCTGTTTGAAATGTGTACTTCCCGAAAGTTCTTTTCGGATCCACTTAAGCATTGAACAACTCCTGGCTTATTAAGCTGTAAATATAGAGCTTCATACTCATCAATACCTAGTGTTGATACTTTCAAGTTAATTAGTTGACATCCTTTCTGTTGCTTCATTAACAAGAATAAGAAATTCATTTGTTGGGAAGACTATAGATCAGCTCTTTTCTTTTTCATTTTATGCCGAAAGAATAGAAGCAAATAGACAAAATAGTACAAGTTATTAATTTTAAGGTCTTCCTAGAAGTGGCTCATAGGATTTTGTCACCGCTGCAGGGGGCGGCCTTATAATGGTAGGTGATGGCATTAATGATGCTCCAGCTCTCGCTGCTGCTACTGTGGGTATTGTACTAGCAGAGCGTGCAAGTGCAGCTGCTATAGCTGTTGCCGATGTTCTATTGCTTCAGGATAATATCTCTGGTGTGCCATTTTGTATAGCCAAGGCTCGCCAAACAACTTCCCTGGTACATCTTCCCTCTTTTTCATTGTGGGTTCCATTAGTTCAAATTGATTGTCACTTCTAATAATTGCTTATTTTCAGGTTAAGCAAAATGTTGCACTGGCATTGGCAAGCATTTTTCTGGCTTCTCTTACATCAGTTTTAGGGGTTCTCCCTTTATGGCTCACAGTAGGAACCTACTTAGCGACTATTCACCATTTATTAGCTAATTTCATTCCATACTGTCATGAAGAGATTATAACCTCATCAGCCTATACCAAACTTCAATTCTCATTCACACTGTACACTGGTTGTTGTGCAGGTGCTTTTACACGAAGGTGGCACTTTAGTTGTTTGTCTCAACTCGGTTCGTGCTCTTAATGCTCCAACTTGGTTCTCCTGGAGGCAAAATTCGGATAAATTTATCGGTGAACTAAGATCTAGTATAATGTCTGTCTGGAGCAATACCCAAAGTTCCATACAAGCTGCAACATCATAATTAAGAAAAGTTTACTCGGGCTAAATTGGATTCTCTTCAAGCTACGAAATGTTATTGGCTTGGTGTATAGTAATAAGTTAATAACTTGATAATCAGTTGTATCATCAGATATTAGATAGCCAGTTTCCTGTAATTGAGAGAAAACAGTTTGCATTCTAATGCTCACTGTTATATTGTAATTTGTACTTAACCTATTATTGAAATTTGGAAGCATAAAAAGCTTTATTTTCTTTCTCATGCTTCTATTGTTATGTTTTGGGAGATTCAGAGATTGTCTTGTGGAATTAAATTTTTTGAGCCTATACTTGTAACTATCGTCGATAAATGAGATGTAAGTTAGTATTAATCACATCACTCATTCAATGGTCTGGATATTACATACATAAGACATTCTCAATAGCAACGACAATTGTGTTTCTTTGTTGTTGTGTCGCATAAATGAAAGTTGTATAATCTCATCTCAGCCAATCAAATTAAATGGATTAGAAAAAATTGAGTTGTTTAATTTTCATTAATATCATGAATTACAAATTTAGAATAACAAGGGTAGAAAGGAATACTGAATAAATGTGATATGGAGCTAATGTGCAATTCATCTAAAAGAACATGCTAGTTTTACAGGCATATGAGGTTCATTGTCATCATCCATAAGTTTATAAGATACTCTTCTAGATGCGAAATAGACTTAATTGCACAAACATTTAGTAGAAGTTAGCAAAAGTTGATGACACTTTGTTTTTGAAATTTATAATAGTGCAACGATAGTTCTTCAAGTAATATTTGAAATGATAGTGTGGGATTACATACTAATTATTGAAGGAAATACATGCTGATGCAAAGAATATTTATCAAATGGGTTGGGGTTATTGCTCGGATCTAATCTTCTTCGTATCTTGGCGTCTATAACTTGACTTAGTACTGGATAGGCATTTGTAGAAGCTTGGGTTTGAGTTGGATATGTTCGGGGACGAGCAGAGGCGAGGATTTGGTCTTAGACTTGAGATAATGGTCCGAACCGGAGTGCTTGAGCAGCCTTGATCCCGTGTGGTTGTATGGACTTGATCATGGTCTTAGACTTGGATCATTGAGATGTGGGCTGGATGGTAGGACTTGGACATATCCGCTTGATTGGACAGGTAGCTTAGCTCGTGAGCTAGACTTCTTCTTTGACTTAGATAGGTGGACAGCTGAATGCTTGACCTTTCTTGATATGGATAGGCCGGTGGGATTTTGATGAACCTTATAGCTTCAGAGCTGGGTTCCTTGACAGGGGCGCTTGCTTGAGGAGCTTCGCTTGTGTTCTTCTTTGGATGTAGAGCATGAGCTTCGGCCGGCGATGTTCACTCTTTCTTTGATTTGACTTAGGGGTTGAGGCGGCTCGAACCTGCCGTAATTTGTGGATAGTGCTTTCCTTCCTAGTATATTCGGCGCATTTGATGTAGGAGGTAAGGCTTTGACGATCATACTCTTTGGATTTGATGTAGTCTCGAGGGGAGGCAGTGGTATTTCTGACTTGGTGAGATAGACTGACTCGGCTTCTTGTCGGAGATTCGGGTTGTCCATTTCCTTGAGGGGGTTGGGCCTTTGTTAGATGTAGGAGGGACTTGTCGTCTTTTGGATTTGATGTGAGTACGGGGACTTAGGCGGTATTCGCGCAACTTGGTAGGAGAGGGAGACTCTTTGTTGTTGGAGACTCGAATTTTCGCCTTCGCTTGGTGAGCTTTAGGCGCCTAGTTAGTGCCGGAGATTGTCTGGGCGCTTTTTCTTTGAATCTTGAGTGGAATCTTGGATGCTCATGTTGATGCTTAACCTTTTTAAACTTTTATGGCTTTGCACTTGTTTCTCCAGGCTTGAACATCTGATTTTCGAGAAATATGGGGTAGGCTTTCGAACTTTGATTCGATGATCGATTTATTTTTAGGTGGATCATGATCTTAGCCGTTGATTTTGAGGCTTGATCTGGACCGTCAGATATTTTGCATGACTTATAAGATCTTGGGTTGGCCTTTATTTTTAGGGTTTTTGGGTAAAAAATGGTTGTTATTATTGTCCCGGCATTTGATGCTTTTTAATTTAATCCCCGTCTTTCAAAATCCTGCTGCTTGATTTAGGTTTATTTAATGTAAGCTACAATTTTGCTAAAATTAATATGGTCCTTGAATTCGGGGAGCACTTATTATTTTCTCCTGACTTGAATTTAATTCGAGAATCCTGGATGAACCCTAATCAATACGTGTAATTGTGTGATCGATTGTCAATTAATTCAATTAATAACTTTATAACCATGAATTTTATTAATTAAAATTTGAATATCTACAATTATTATGCGTAGGTGGAGAAAAAAAATTTCTTCTAGTAATTATATTATCTTGGACATAGAGAAAACATAAAACCATGAAAAACATTAAACCTGGAGTCCTAAATTTGTTTGGCCTTGGATTGAATAGACCTTAACCTCAATGTCTATCTATGAAGCACAGTGATAGACGTTCCTGAATTAGGCTATCGAAACAAACAACACAAGCATATAAAGCCTTGGTTTTACGTGAGAGAGAAACCACATAGAACTACTTCCACTATGTGATTACGCGTAAAAATCATAGACAACCGCAAAGTTCACGTCGTTACGTAGTTGCATCCCATAGTTATATTATTGATCAGTTTCATATTGATTTATTAATATTTTTTACGTATATCAATTAGATATTAAATTTTATTCATTTATAATTTTATTTTATATGGACTTCATAATACGTTATTGGTTTCGATTAAAATCATGTTTTATTGATTAATATTCTTATTAAAAGATTGTCCTGTTTGTTTCATGCCAGAGCCTTGGTACCCCAACGTAAATATCTACAATTATACATGTGTAAAATCATAAAGATTGATATTTGAAATATATATTGAAGCGAATCTAACAAGATCTGTAAATTACCTATATTATTTCTTATAAATTGTAATGAGAATTCGTAATTGGTTATAAAATTTGATCCCAAATAGTGAAATGAGATAATCTTTTTGGGATGGAGAGAGTAATTAATATGGTATGTTCGACACCGATTGTACATCAATTTATGTTCTTCAAGGATGAATCGAATTCGTTAATTTAGGTGGAAACAATGTTGGAACAAAAAAAAATTGTGGTCGATTATCGATTTTAATTTAGGTGAAATCCAAATGTTAAAACCGAAGATCAAGTCTAATAAAAGTTGTGGTTGATGACCTAGTTTTTGTTCGATATAGTGTTTGTGAATCCAAAATTTGTATCATTTATTGTTAAGCCTTAAAGTTTGGAGAAAATTTGGTTAACATGAGGAGGAAGGATGATGCTTTCGCCTTATAAGTAAAACTCTATTAGACTTAGTAAATTGATTGACTACTATTATGCACTTGGCTTGTCTACCGCCCGCCGAGGCGTGCAAATCGGTAAATGAGCTCGGAAATTGTGAATCAGTGAGTATATGCGGGCACACAATTAAGGGTGTTTAGTGCACCGTAATGCGAGCAACGTTTGGTCAGCCGGCTCCTACTTAATCAGGCATTAACTACATAATCTCCTGAAAATCGAAGCTTAACCTGCATTACACAGAAAAAAATTCGAGAGCACCCGTTCTCTTTTCTTTTGCTTTTGTTTAGGTATTCAACTATTTGGTTCGTCGTCGATTCACTTGTGCTTGTGAAGTCAATGTTAGGGTCATTTTATCACGGAAAAGGCTCACCTGCGTAGATCTATGTACGTTGGGAAGAGGTCGAATACATTTTAAGAGCGTCGGGCAGTCCGTTTCGTTTTTGTTGTAATCATTTCATTGTAATTTCGTATCCGCTTTCGTTTTTGTTGTAATCCTTTCATTGTAATTTCGTATGAATATTTTGTTATTTGTTTGCAAAGTATTGTTGTATAGTTCGGTATTTCCCATTAGTGCCCTACAGTTTCATCGAGCCGATCGACATTGTTTTAAACTGACAGACTTTCATGTTGAGTCGATCATGGTGAGCAGAAGTATCGCTTGAAATAACCAGGTTACGTTGATATTAAATTAGTCGATTATGGTGCGGCTCGATGGTAGAAATTAAAAAAATTCGGAGTTGTGTGATTAAACCGAGTAGGGTATAATACGAATAGTAACCCGAATTAAAAGTTTGGAGTATGGTATTTTGTCGTCATGGTAGATATTTGATACTCCCTCCGTCACAATTTACTTGATCATGCACCAAAAAATTTCCTTTCCTTTTTACTTGATTATATAGGATTTCAATGCAACTTTATGTTGATTTTTACACTTTGTCTTAATAGTTACATTTCATTTCATGATTAACTGAAGTATTTTTTATAAAGTACTTTTTTAGGGTATGTTAGTAATATTACTCAACCCCTTAATAAAGTACTTTTTACAGCAGCGGAGGGTGTAAAAGCCGGTACTTTCGTTATAAAATAAACTAAACTATGAAATTATTAATTTATTTTACGTGGAAATTGGGAACCCTTAATTATTTTATGTTAAGTAAATGTTTATGTTCGGAAGTTAGTTGTCGAATTAAGTTAAAGCCGAGTATCGAGCGAGTTATGGACCGGATTTTCATCGGTTGGGCTTTTGGGCCCAACCCAATCACGGCAATGAATCATAGCCCAAGAACCCGACAAGCCAAACCTTTTTCTTCTTCCCTCTCCCATGACCCAGCTAATTTTGATTTTCTCAATTTTCTCCTCAGTTCACGGGCTTTGGGCTTAAGCTTCGGGGCTGCCATAAGTCATTCCCGTCGTTTGAGGTAAAGGTGTAATATTTTGGAGTATTTTGTGAAATCCACTGACTTTGTTGGCTTTTTGAGGAATTTGAATTTATTATTCCATTTGATTCTTGGGTTGTATATTAGTTGTTCTAGGATTGAATTATGATGTTTAGTCAAATTTTGGGTGTTTGGACAGGTTTGACTTTTAGATTTGGTTGACTTTGGAATTTTGGGATGGTGTGTTTGGAATTGTGCCTAGGCCTAAATTGTAATAGAAGTGAGAATGATTGATAATTGGGGTATTGCAAGAGAAACACTGATTTTAGTGAATTAAAGTTCGGATGATCGCGGGTTAATTTTCGATAAAATGTGATAATTATGTGAATTGGAGTATTAATGTAAATATGTTATTGGTTAAATATTGAGTTGTTTTTGAGACAGAATATAGGCGATAGGTGTTAAGAATAAATAGGTGGAATTGATCGTCTTGAATTTTGGTATGAATGATTTGAGGTTGGGATTAAGGGTTTATGGTTAGAATTGGTTGAGAGAAGGGTAAAATTGGAATTTACTGAGGTTAGCTGAGAATGTTAGGAATTTGAATAAGATATAGGGTAGTTATTGAATTAAGTCGGAAAGAGTTGACATTAAAATTTTCTTTGTCGAGAAACGTAATGGGAGACTTTAAATGCTTATAGATTATAATTTAAAATGGGTAAAAGATGGTACTTAAATTTGGATAAAGCGGGTTAAATGATTTGAGGTAGTGATATTATTTTTTTGTAATGTGTTTAGACTTGGGATGGGACTAGCGTGAGGTTGATTGTGGCGTAGGCGTAGTGAGTCTTAGCCCCGGTGGGGATTATCGCTCGTTTGTTAATTTACTTGTTTTGGATGTTGATGGTAAATTAGGTGTGATAATATATCTGTATTGTACCATTATTGTGTATAGTGGTGTAACCTCGATTTGTGTGAGTCTTGTGTGAATGAGGATATTGTGTGTTGAGCTTTATGTGTGTTTTAGTGAAATCTTGAGTATGTACGTGTTGTGAGTATTACAGTATCCATGTTTGAGTAAAATTGTGTCTTTGAGAGTATCGGTAATATCTCTGTTAAGTGGGTTTTATGCGGTTTTGGACTTATTGTTGTGATATAGGATACATTGGGAAGCGTTGTATGTTGTTGTGTACTTTGATATTATATGCGTGTGTTTGTGATGTTGAGATGTTATATATATTGCGGGTGAGCCTGCCGGGAAAAGGCGAGTAGTTGTATATTGATGGGTGAGCTTTGCCGGAAAAGAAGCTGAGTTGTTATATAATATGGAGTTGTTGGGAGATCGGAGGATGGTTGGTTATGTATTATGTGTTGTATTCCACTGTTGTGTTCATTTACTTGTGGGTATATATTGTTATTTTAAATTGAAGTTCTTGGCGTGTGCCCAAGTTGAATATCGTGAGGTGTGGGTGTTTACATTAATTATTAAATTGTTAGAGATAAATGATGGTTTAAAATATTGTATTGATATGCACGGTGCCCCGTTTATTGATAGAGATTGATGTAGAGGTATATATATACATATATATATATAGATAGGTATGAGTATGTATTTCATCTTTTGTATGTTCATTCGGACCTGGGTAAGTTACCATCCGGGTGATCCGTTTCCATGGTATCGAGCTTACCCGTTTCTCAGCCCAGTTGGTGTCCTCCGGGTGACGGTTGAGTGCGGTGATTCCCATTAGGTGGCGGCGGGTGGGTAGGATCTCGGCGGTCCGCGCATTTCTATTTAGTTTTGTTGTAAGCGGTTGTTTTATTTTGGTTTGAAATTGTTTGGAACCTAAGGTATTTGTATTTTGAGTTATCATTGATATTTGTCTGTTTGGGTTGTGTTGAAGGCCCACGATGGTTAAAACTTAATGGCATTTCGGTTTCAGCTATTTTATTTATTAGTATCGGGTTTATGGGTTTTTAAAAGCAGTGTTTTCGTCGACCATCAGTTGTTCGGATATACGGGTTGATGACGATTCCCAACACCGATGCGATTTCGGCGAGATTAGATTAAATTATAATCAGGCGTGGTTTCGTTTTTAAGCTGGGTTACGTGAGGGTGTGTGTAACTACGTCCCAGGGTCTTGGCACAAATTTTTTTTTTTTTTTTTTTTGTGTCATGGAGTCTTTATGAGTCTAAATTATTTTATTTTATGTTCTTTCCGTAGACTTTACGAGGGATGCCACCGAGGATTAGGTTCACGCAGATGAATGGCAGTTAGAGGTAGAGGTGCTTACAGATTAGGCGGAGATAAGTGTTCGAGGTAGGGATGATCTTTGGAAGAGGCGAGGTAGACAGCACAGGCGGATAGGTCGTGGAGAGGCGGGTGAAGAACCGAGTGTAGACCCGACCGGGTCCCCGGGAGGAGTCTGATTTCCGGAAAGAATCGAGTATGAGAAGGAACTTCGAGGAGGCAGTGGGGGTGAGCGAGGCCCCGTGCAGCGACTTGACGGTGGGCTCAGGCGGAGGAATGAACCCGAGGGTTGTTGGGCCGGTTTAAAGAGAAGGAGGACCACACGAGTTTCGTAGTGCCGCGACACCGGGTGGCGATTGGTGAATTCTTGGAGCCTTTGGGAATAGGATTTGAACCAATGGTTTAGGAGATGAGTTAAAGGTGAAGTTTGCGGTGCGGTTGTGCGGGGAAATTTAGAGTTGGTGGAACCATGTCCCTACTGATTAAGGGTGAATGCCGATTACTTGGGATTTAGATTCGGAGAACTTTTTAGGCGGAAATTTACGTTTGGAAACTTCGCATGTATGCCATGGAGAAAAGGAGAGCTGGATTTGGTCTGGCGGGGTGGAGGACCGTTGATGGGTATGAGGAGGTTTAGTGACTTATGTCGGTCCGGGAGTATATGCAGCTGAGAGGATCGCGGGTTTCCGTCAGGGGTTGAGATTACCGATTCGGGAGAGGCTGTCCTTGTTCACTTACACCAGTTTTCATCAGTTGAGGAATGCAGCGCTTCAGGTGGAAAGGGACATAGCAGAATCCAGGGGTGAAAAGAGGGGAAGGTCCGTGTGAATTCTGAGGGCCATGCAAGCGGGGATTCGGAGAACTTTCGGCGTCAGGCGAGTCATTTCGGTGCACCGGTATTTGTTCGACCAGAACTTTCGGGGGCTTTACCGGCGCCTCATTTTACCTCACAGAGTGAGTGGGTTTCACGGTGTTATTCGGTGTTCGGCCGAGTACGAGTTCGGTGTTACAGTGTAGGCGGAAGGGAATGAGCGCAGGCGAGATTGTGGCAGGCGGTGTGTTTCGATGTCGGCGGCAGGGCATTTCTTGTCTTATCACTTATGTGGGTTCGGGTAGAGCGGCCCACCCGTTCGGCCAGTTTGGGGAGAGTGGATCTCGGGGTAGTGGGGTGGCCGTTTGGAGGCTGACAGTCGGGGCCGAGGATTTGGCGTGACAGATCGACGGAGTAGGTGGCGATGAGTGGAGTTGGGGTGTCAGTCACGCAGCCCGAAGTACGGGATATTCCGAGAGAATGGTGGCAATTACTCTATCTTTACATAGTCTTTGATGCTCGAGTATTGTTTGATTACGGGCCTTTATATCTACGAATTTTTGCTAAAAACTGTCTTTGAATTCTGAACATCCCAAGAGTACCTTTGATATGTAACGATTGGGAGAATTAGGTTGAGGTAATTGAGGTTTATATTAATTGCCCGCAAGTGTTGATAATCATGTACTAGAAGTAGATACATTGCCAACAGTGGATTTTGATTTGATTTGGGAGATGGGTAGTTGGGGAAACATGCTGTAATAAATTGTCATCGTAAGGAGATTGTGTTTACTAGATCCCGGGTATGAGCTTGAACACTCTGAGTTGTTGGGGATAGGAGGGTTTTATCATCTTGTGTGATTTCGGTGTTAGAAGCTCGTAAGTTACTGAACAAGGGATGTATGGGGTATCTGGGTTACGTAACGGACTTGAAGAAAGATGAGCCTAAGCTTGAAAATGTCCGGATTGTGAGAGAATTCGAGGATGTGTTTCCGAAGGTTTGCCGAGGACTACACTCAACAGGAGGTGAATTTTAGATTGAAGTGGTACCGAGGGAAACGGCTCGATATCATGGCGCATGCTCGAATGCTGGCTCAGCCCCAGTTGAAGGAGTTGAACAGGTGCGAGGAATTGCTAGAGAAGGGGTTAAATCGGGCCGAGTTATTCCTTGGGGTTCTCGGTATTTGTTACCGTCAGAAGAAAGAAGGATGGAGCGATGAGGCTTTGTATTGATTAAGCCGGTTGACGAAGTGACTATTAAGAGCAAATTGCAGTTGCCAGAATTGATCTTTTTGACCCGGTTGAAGTGCGAGGAGGGTGTTTTTCAAAAATTGATTGAGGTCTACGGATATCATCGGTGAGGGTAGAGATCTGCTCGAAATCATTTCGCTTTGATATAGGCGTATGAGTTCTTGGTGATGCCGTTTGGGTTGACAAATGCACTGCGGCTTTCATGGGCACGATGAATGGTAGTGTTTTGAGTTCTTGGATAAGTTCGTGGTTGTGTTTATTGATGACATCTTGATTTATTCTAAGAGTGAGCTGGAACATGAAGAACATTTGAGGAAAGTGTTGGAAATCTTACGGGTAAACCAGTTGTACGCAAAGTTTTCGAAGTGTGAGTTTTGGTTGGGAAAGGTGCAGTTCTTGGGTCATGTTATCTCGGGCGAAGGTGTTAGTGTGGACCCACAAAAAGTAGCTTGATAATGAATTGGGAAGAAGGCCTTGAGTGGCGGGTAGTTTCTTGGGTTTGTGGATATTACGGGGAGGTTCACTCTGAGACTTTTAGATTATGCGATGACAAAGTTGACCCGGGAAGGGGCTCATTTGTTTGGGAAGCGAAGAGTGTAACATTCGATGATTGAAGAAGAGAGATTATTTCTGGCCTTGATGTTGGCCAGCTACAGAGAATGAGGGAGGTATGTGGTGTACGGCGATGCTTAGCGTCGGGGGTTAGGTTGCGTGCGTCTGCGAGGAATGGGAAGGTAAAATCTGACAATTGAAGAATTATCCTACCCGTGACTTGGAGTTGGCGATTGTGTTAGCTTTAAAAATTTGGAGACACTATTTGTATGAGTCAAATGTCGAGATATTTACAGACCCTGAGTTTGAAGTATATCAGCAGAGGAGTTGAATTTGAGGCGGCGGAGATGGACGAGTTTACGGTGACTACGATCTAACGATTAGTATCATCGGGATAAAGCAAATGTTGTGGCGGATGCCTTGGGTGAGGGAAGTTGAAGGAGCCGGAGAGGGAGTTGTGGAATGGGGTGGGCTTTGGGGTTAGAGTGATGGGGCACTTGGCTATGAAAGTGGGGCCGGTATTGCTTGGGATAAATAGGGAGATGCAAAGAAGTGGCTGGATTCGGAGGCGAGAGCGAGGAGGTAAATCGGAGTTTACAGTGGGTGACGATGGTATTCTGCGGTTAGGGGAGCGAGTGGTTGTGCCCCCTGACCTTGCGACTAAAAGGGAGATGCTGGATGAGGCTCATGATGCCTCATATAGGCATCCGAGGAGTACAAAGATGTATTTAGGGAGAACTACTTGGTGGCCGGGGATGAAGGAAATTCTGCGAGATTTTGTAGCAAAGTGTTTCAGTTGTCAGCAAGTCGAGATTGACCATAAGCCTTCCGTAGGAAGATCCGTAGGACTTTGTGTGTTTGGACTTCCGAGCTTCGAGAGAAGGAATGGTGGGTTTCTACCTATTAAGCAACCGATGGGCGGAAAAGTTGGCCAAGATGTAAATAGACCAAGTGGTGAAGTTAATGAGGCAGTTCCTTCGAGTTTTGGAGGAGGATTCGGGAGGCGTTAGGAGCGAATGTCAAATGATGCTGCGTTTGCATCCTCAAACGGATGGGTTATACGAGAGAGTTGACAGTTGGAGGGCATCTTTGAAGCTTGTGTTGGTTAATTGGCTTTGTATGGAGGTGTAGGACTCGATATGTTGGAATGAGGTAGGAGAAAGAAAGATTTAATAAGTGCGAGTTGGTAGGAGGGAGTGGAGTAGAGAGGGGTAAAGTGATCTGACTTGACATTTGAGACTGACGCGGGATGGACAAAGAAGTGTTGATCGGCCTTGGTGGACTTGTTGTCATTCGAGATAGGTGTGGGTATTTCTGAAGATATCTCCATGAAGGGTGTGATGAGGTTCGGGAGAAGAGGAAGTTGAGTCCCGTTAAAAGTGGTTATACTGAAAGTGGAGAGGATTCATGATGTTCCATGTGTCTAGCTTGAGGAAGTACGTGCGGATGGAGTATTAAGCATCTTGAGTTTGACGGATGACTTGATTGTGACTTGACCTATGAGGGAAGACAGGGTGAGAAGATCTTGGATCGGAAGAGAAGGTGTTGAGGAACAAGGAAGTGAAATTGGTAAAAGGTTTGTGGAGAAATCATCAATTGGAAGCCGAGAAGGATCAGCATTCGTCTGAGTTAGTGATGGGTTGTTTTGATTAACACTTTGTAGGCGTGAGTTGAGAAATTTCGAGGCGAAATTTTTGTTGGAGTGGGTAGAGATAAAAACCGGTATGTTCATAATATTAAACTATGAAATTATTAATTTATTTACTGACAGTGAACACTAAATTGTTTTTGTTGTGAATTAAGTTAAAGCGAGGTATCGAGCGAGTTATGGACCCGGTTTTCATCGGTTGGGCTTTGGGCCCAACTTGATCCTGACCTTAATGGTCCATTATAAGCCCAAGAACCTTGAGCCAAAGCCTTTTTTCTTAACATAAATTAGTATTGTGACCCCACTTTCTCAATTTTCTCCCTCAGTTCTGAGCTTGCAGACCGCTTTATATTGTTTTGAATTAAAAAGTGTAAATATTTTCGAGTATTTTGTGAAATCCCTTTTTTGACTTTTGTTGTTTTTGAGGTGATTTTATTATTCCATTTGATTCTTGGGTTGTATATTAGTTGTTCTAGGATTGAAATATGATGTTTTGAGTGTTAAATTTTGGTGTTTGACTTTTAGGAATTTGGTTTGACTTTTGGGATGAATTATTGTTTTAGATTATTACTGAAGCCTAAATTGTAATATAGAAGTGAGAATGATTGATAATTTGGGGTAGAAACATTGGTTTAGTGAATTAAAGTTTAAGGATGATGTGGGTTGATTTCGCCAAAATGTGATAATTATGTAAATTGGGGGATTATTATTATAACAAATACGTTATTGGATTAATATTGAGTTGTTTGAATCTGAGGCCTGGTGATGGTGAGACAATGGTCGAATTGATCGTCTTGAATTGCAGTATGGAATGGTTGAGATTTAGGATTGGTTTATAGTTGAATTGGTTGAGAGGATAAAATAGAATTTAGAAAGTTGAATGTTAAATTTGAATAGGATGTAGGGAGTTATTGAATTAAATTAGGAAACGGGTTGACATGAATTTCTTTGTCGAGAAGCGTAATGGGGAGACTTTCATTAAACGTAGGTGTGTTTTGATGAGTAAAGAATGGTACTTAAAATTTGGATAAAAAACGGGTTAAATGATTTGAGTAGTGATATTTTTTGTAATGTCTGTTTAGACAGGACGTGGGGCCCAGAGATTGATTAGTGGTCTTAACCGGTGGGGATTGTAAATTTAAATTTACTTATGTTTTGGATGTTTATTAAATTGGGTGTGAATGTCTCTGTGTACATTGTGTGTGGTGAATGCAGCAACCTCGATTTGTGTGAGTTCTTGTGTGATTCAGAGGATATTGTGTTGAACTTATGTGTTTGAAATCTTGAGTATGTACGTGTTGTGATTAAAGGTATCCATGTTGAGTAAAATTGTTGGAAGTATGCATTGATGGGTTTTATGCGGTTTGGACTTATTGTGTGTGATATAGGATACATTGAGGCTGATTGTATGTTGTTGTGTGCCATTATATGCGTGTGTTTGTGATGTTGAGATGTTATATATATGAGGGTGTGTTGTGATTTCAGCATTGTTCATTTACTTGTGAGTATATAGTAATGTGTTGGATGAGTTTTTGTTATTTTCGTAGAGTTAGCAGTGAATAATAAAATTCGTTGTTCATTAATTATTACATTTGAAGTATGTTAGAGGATAAATGATGATTTACTTTGTTAATGTTGATATGCTACTTGATTGCTTGTTTATTGGTAGAGATTTGGTGTATATATATATATATATATAGATAGGTAATAATTATGTATTTCAATCTTGTGTGTTACCATCCGGGTGATCCGTTTCCCTTAGTATCGAGGCTTGAATTTCCTCCCACCCAGTTGGTGTCATAGGCCCGGCCAGTTGTAAGTGCCGGTGATTCCGTTTAGGGTGGCTAGGATCTCTGTTTTGTTGTAGGTTGTTTTATTTTGGTTTGAAGTGTTGGAACTATAAGGTACATTTTTGTATTTTGGGTTACATTGATATTTATATTTAGGTTAACTAAAACTGATGATTCATAGCATTTGATTTCAACTAACTATTGTCATGAGTTCAGGTGTTTGATATCTGATTGATGACAGTTAACCTACTCGGGCGTCACGACTCGGTAGTCGTCTGATTATGGTATCAGAGCCAGGTTCCGTTTTAACTGAGTTCTGTGGGGTGTGTGTGCTTACGTCTAGAGTCTTTGGCACAATTTTTTTTTTTTTTTTTTTTTTTGTGTGTGTGAATGTATGAGTCTAAATTGTTTTTATTTTATGTTCTTTCGTGGGCTTTACGAGGATGCCACCGAGAGTTGAGTTGCGCAGATCGAATCGCGTACCCGTTAGAGGTAGAGGTGCTTCTAGATTAGAGGCGGAAATAAGTGTTAGTAGGGATGATCTTTGGAAGAGGCCGGTAGACTGGCGAGAGAGGTGCCGAGGCGGAGGAGTGCATTGGTGAGAGGCGGGAGGAGTGCAGTTGGAAGAATCGAGTATGAGAACCGAGGAGGCGGTGGGGGTGGCAACGGGCTGATCCCAGCGACCAGCGTGGCGCTCCGAGAGATCGGAACCGGAGTTGTTGGGCCAGTTTCGAAGAAGGACCAGGGTTTTGTGACACGGAGTGTGAGTGGAAGCCTTTGGAGAATAAGTTTGAACCGTGGTTGAGAGTGATTAAAGGTGAGGTTGCGTGTACCCCGGTTAATACGAGGGGCTAGGAGTTGGTGGAACCATGTGCAGATTTGATGATTAAGGGTGAGATGCGATTACTTGGTTGAATGGAGGCTTTTAGGCGAAATTCTGTTTGGAAACTTCAGCATGTATGCCATGGAGGAGGCCCCAGTTCGAGATGCGGCGAGTGAGGGCCGTTGATGGGTATGAGGAGAGGTTTAGTGACTTATGTCGATTGATTCGGGAATACCGCGAACTCTGAAGGATCGCGGGTTTCACGTCGAGGAGGTTGGGGTACCGATTCAGGAGAAGCATCGCATTCGCTTACAGCGAGTTTTCATCGGTTGAGAATCGTGGCTTGGTGGAAAGGGCATGCTTGAGAATCCGGGGGGTGAAAAGGGGAAGGTCCGATGGTGGAGCTACAGGCCATACAGTGAGGATTCAAATTTCAGCGACACCGTCCGGGGCGAGTCATTGTTGACCCCGGACTTCGAGGGGCTTTTACGGCGCCTCGGCTTTACACTGCAAGTGAGTGGGTTTCCATTCGGCCGAGTACGGGTTGAGGCGGTGTGTTTCGATGTCGGCCGGGCATTTTGCTAATGTATGTCCTTAACATGTAGGTTCGAGGTAGAAGCGGCCAGCTTCCGTTTCGGCCTTGAGTTTGGGAGAGGGTGGATGGATCTCGGGAGGCTCGAGGGTGGCCGTTTGGAGGGGCAGCCAGTCGGGCCGGATTTGGCGGTAGATCGTGAGTGGGTGGCAGGGAGGCGGATTAATGCGATCGCGAGCACGGGATATTCGAGAATGAGTAGCCAGGTACTCTATCTTTTACATGGTCTTGATGCTCGAGTATTGTTTGGTCTGGAGCCTGCTCTTTTATATATCTACGAATTTTCTTTAAAAATTGTCTTTGGATTCTGAACATCTAAGAGTACCTTTGATAATAATGACACGATTAGGAATTAGGTTGGTGGTTTATATTAATTGCCACGCCCAAGTGTTGTCATGTACTAGAAGTAGATCTGTTACCACTTTGAGTTAGTGGATTTTGATTTGATTTTGGGAATGGGTGGTGGGGAAACACAATGCGTAATAAATTGTCATCGTAAGGAGATTGGCTACTAGTCGGGTAGGCACGAGCTACACGAGGTTGTTGGGGATAGGAGAGTTTGTATCATCTTGTACTGATCTCGGTGTTAGAAGCTCGTGAGATTCTTGCAGACAAGGGATGTATGGGGTATGGGTTACGTAACGGACTTGAAGATGAGCCTAAACTTGGAAAATGGGATTGTGAAGGTGGGGGATGTTTCCGAAGGGTGCCGAGACTACCTCAGCAGAGATTAATTCGATTGAAGTGGTACGAGAGCGGCTCCGATATCTATGGCGCCCATGGCTCAGCGGTGAAGAGTTGAACGCGATTGCGAGAATTGCTAGAAGAGGGTTAAATGAGGGCGAGTTATTCTCCTTGGGGTTCTCCAGTTTTGTTCGTCAAGAAGAAGGATGGAACGATGAGGCTTTGTATTGATTACCGGCAGTTGAACAAAGTGACTATTAAGAACCGGTACCCGTTGCCAAAAATTGATGATCTTTTTGACCAGTTGAAGGGTGCGAGGGTGTTTTCAAAAATCGATTTGAAATGCAGATATCATCGATTGAAATTAAAAGAGGATATATGAAATCGGCATTCGCGGATATGGGCACTATGAGTTCTTGGTGATGCCGTTTGGGTTGACAAATGCACCTGCAGCTTTCATGGACCTGATGAATCGTGTTTTCAGAGAGTTCTTGGATAGGTTCGTGGTTGTGTTTATTGATGACATATTGATTTATTCTAAAATTATTTGGAACATGAAGTATTTGGAAATCTTACGATTAAACGGTTATGCATAAAGTTTTTCGAAGTGTGAGTTTTGGTTGGGAAAGATACAGTTCTTGGGTCGTATTATTGTATCTCGGAGGGTGTTAGTGTGGACCCAAAGTAGAGCCGATAATGAATTGGGAAGGCCTTGAGGTGTGAGGTGAGAAGTTCTTGGGTTTAATTTTGGATTCTGGGAGGTTCATGAGACTTTTAGTTGTTCATTGCTCGATGACAAAGTTATTTGAGGAAGGTACCTGCCATTTGTTTTAGGCGAAAGAGTGTGACGCTGTTTCGATGAGTTGAAGAAAGAGAGATTGACTACGGCACAGTGTTGACACTACCGTCGGGGAATGAGGGGTATGTGGTGTGCAGTGATGCTTCGCGTCAGGGGTTAGGTTCGCGTCTTGTCACGAGAATGGGAAGGGGTGATCGCATATGCGTCTAAATTGAAGAATCATGAGGAAAATTATCCTGACTTGGAGTTGGCGCGATTGTGTTCGCTTTAAAAATTTGGAGACACTATTTGTATGAGTCAAATGTCAGATATTTACAGACCTGAGAGTTTGAGTATATCGCTTTAGGAGGAGTTGAATTTGGGCGTGAATGGACGAGTTTAGTGACTACGATCTAGCGATTAATTATCATCCGGATAAAGCAAATGTTGTAGGCGGATGCCGCCTTGAATTCGAAGAGAGGGAAGTTGAAAGGCAGAGAGGGGAGTTAGAAGCAGTCGGGGTAGGCTTTGAGGTTAGAAGTGATGGGGCCTTGTTGGCTAGCAGAAGAGATGAGACGGTATTACTTGATAAATGGGGAAAAGAAGATGAGAAAGTGCGAGGCCTGGATTGAGAGTGAATCGGAGTTTCTGAGTGGGTGGCGATGGTAACCACGCGGTTAGGGGCAGTGGTTGTGCCCAACCGCCGACTAAAAGAGAGATCTTGGATGAGGCTCCTTGATGCCTGTATAAATGTATCCGGGAGTACAAAGATGTATAAATTTAAAGGCCGAGGATGAAGAGAGAGAAATTAAATTTTGGTTAGCTTGAAGTGTTTGTCCAGCAAGTCAAGATTGACCATGCACTTCCTTGGGTTACTCTGACCGTTACCGATACGAATGGACTTGGGAGAAGATCACCATGGACTTTGTGTGGTTCCGAGGAACTCGGAAAAGGAATGATGGGATTTGGGTGATGGGCCTCTAAGACCGCTCATTTTCTACCTATTAAAGCAACCGATGGGCGGAAAAGTTGGCCAAGATATGTAGACCAAGTGGTGAGATTGCGTACTTGAGAGAGAGTATTGTGTCGGATGAGGTTTGGATTCCGAGGGAGGCGTTGGAGCGAATGTCCAAATGAGTCTTGCGTTTCATCCTCAAGCGGATGGGTTATCGAGAGAGCGATTCGAGGCGTTGGGTATCTTGAAGCTGTGTGTTGAGTTTCTCGGTAGTTGGGATGAGGAGTTGCGAAAATGGAGTTAAACATAATACTTGAGTTTTGAGCTAGCATTGGGATGGCACCGTTCGAGCTTTGTATGGCCGGAGGTGTGGGACTCCGATGTGTTGGAATATGAGGTAGGAGAAGAAAGAAAGATTTATAGATTAGGTTAGTGGAGAATTCGATGGGGGGTAAAGTGATACAACAACATTGAGGGCTGACACGGGATAGACAAAGAAATGCGATCGGCGGGTGAACTTGTCATTCGAGATAGGTGGTGGGTATTTACGAAGATATCTCCATGGAGGGTGTGATGAGGTTCGGAGAAGAGGGAAGTTGAGTCCCGTTCGTTGGACGTTTGAAGTGCAGCAAAAGTGGGAGCGGTAGCTTCTGGGTTTAGCCTTGCCTAGAGGTGGAGAGGATTCATGATGTGTTCCGTATGTCTAAGCTTGAGGAAATGCGTGCGGATGAGTCGCGCATCTTGGAGTTTCGGCCCAGTGACTTGGGTGTAGACTTGACCTATGAGGAAGGACCGGTGAAGATCTTAGTCGGAAAGAGAAGGTGTTGAAGACGAGGAAATTGGGGTGGTAAAGGTTTGTGGAGAAATCGTCAGTGGAAGAAGCTTAGTGGGCTGAGAAGGATATGAGGCTTAGTTATGTTCGTCACGAGTTAGTGAATAAGGTTGTTTGATTAACACTTTTTGTAGGCGTGAGTTGAGAATTCGAGAAATTTTTGTTAGGTGGGTAGAATATAAAAACCGTGCGCTTCGTTATAAAATAAACTAAACTATGAAATTATTAATTTATTTACGTAGGGGGTAGAATAATTATTTTATATTCGTAAATGTTTATGTTCGGAAGTTAATTCAGCCGAATTAAGTTAAAAGCGAGTATCGAGCGAGTTATAGACCCGGATTTTCGCCGGTTGGGCTTTGGGCCCGGCTACCAGCTTAACAATGGTCATTTATAAGCCCAAACCCGACAAGCCAAAAGCCTTTTTCTTAACTTCCCTCTCGGTGAGCACGGCCGTGACCGCATTTTTCGATTTTCTTTCTCAATTTCCTCTCTTAATTCGCGAGCTTTGGAGCTTAAACTTTCGGAGAAGTTTCTCCTCGTCGTTCCACTGAGGTAAAAGGTGTAATATTTTAATTATTTTTGTGAAATCCCTTTTTGACTTTTTATTGACTTTTTGAGAATTTGAATTTTATTATTCATTTGATTCTTGGGTTGTATATTAGTTGTTCTAAGTTGAAATGATGTTTAGTGTTAAATTTTGGGTGTTTTAGAGACGGTTTGACTTTTTAGGAATTTGGTTTGACTTTGGAATTTTGGGATGAATTATTGTTTGATTATTGCTGAGCTGGTGTAATATAGAAATTAGAAATTGTTCAGTGAATTAAAGTTCGGATGATCGGGTTGATTTTACATGAAATGTGATGATGTGTCAATATATGCATCGTTATTGGATTAATATTGAGTTGTTTTGAGATCTGAATATGAGCGATAGATGTTGGGGAACAATAAATTTGAGATTAGTGGTGAATTTTGGTATGGAATCAATTTAGAGATTTAGGATTGAGGTTTATAGGTAAAAGTTATTGAATTTAGTGGGAAGCGTAATGGGAACTTCTACGTGGTAGCAGATTATAATTTTAAATGATAAAGATGGTGCTTAAGTTGGATAGTTAAATGATTTCGAGTAGTGATATTATTTTTTGTAATGCACATTTAGACTTGGTAATGATGTCTCTTGAATTGGGGATATCACTCGTTTGTTAATTTCTTTATGTTTGGATGTGCATTATGGTAAATTGAGTGTGATAATATATACGTATTGTGTACCCGTTATTGTATAGTGTGAATCTGTAACCTACGGATTTGTGTGAGTTCTTTGTGTAGTTGATTAAGGATATTGTGATGTTGAATTATGTGTGTGTTTGTTGAATCACCCAGGTATGTACGTGTTTGTGATATTGGTTATCCATGTTGAGTAAAGAGTGTGTCTTTGGAAGTATACAGTAGTATATAAGTGCGGGTTTTGTACGGGTTGAACTTGTGTGCGTGTGTTTTGTGATGTTGAGATGTTATATATATTGAGGGTGAGCCTTTGCCGGGAAAAGGCGAGTAGTTATATATATATTGATGGGTGAGCACATGTCTAATTTGGAGTTGTTGGGAGATCGGAGGATGGTTTGTTGTGTACTATGTGTTGGTTATTTGTTGTGTGCATTTACTTGTGAGTATATAATGATATGTTTGATGAGTTATTGTTATTTGAAGTTGGCGTGTACTTAGTTAGATATGAGGGTGTACGTTGTTTCGATGGAAATCTATTACATTGGTATGTTAGAGATAAATGGTGTATTGATATGCACGATTGCCCATTTTATTAGAGACTAGGTGTATATAGATGATGTGATGTTTCAATACTTGTATGTTACCAGGACACAGGTAAGTTACCGTCAGGGTGATCACGTTTCCACTAAGGCTGTCGAACACCCAGTTCCTCCCCTTGATTGGTGTCCTCCGGAGTGACGAGTTGTGAGTCTTGCATTGATTCCATTTAGGTGGTGGCTTTGACGGGTGAAAGCGGTCCCTTGTTTTCTATTTAGTTTTTATTTGTAAGCGGTTGTTCTATTTTGGTTTGAAAATGTTGGAACTATAGGTACATTTTGTATTTTGGAGTTACCGTGATGTATTTATGTTTAGGGACTAGGCGATGGTTCAAAACTTAAATAAGCGTTTTCAGTTTTCAAGCTATTTTATTTCGTCAAGCAATAGGGTTTTTATGGGTTTAAAAGCAGTGTTTCGTGTCAACCATCGTTAATTTGTTTCCGGATACTCTGAGGTTGATGGCGATTAACCTCGAAATGCGACTCGAGGCGTTAAATTATAGTATCAGGCGTAGGTTTCCGTTTTAAGCGGGTTAAATTTTTTTTTTTTTGTGTGCTGAGTACTAAATTATTTTTATTTTAGCATGTGTTCTTCCAGTAGACTTTAGGGATGCCACCGAGAGTTGAGTTGCGCGGATCGATAGTACCACGTTAGAGGTAGGGTGCTTCTGGGTGGGAGTGTTGGTAGGGATGATGGAGGCCGAGGTAGACTGGGGCCGGAGGTGCTCGGGGCGGAGGTGGAGTGGGCTAGAGGAAGGGGGCGGTGAAAGGCAGAGGTGTAGATGACCGGGTCCACAGGAGAGTTGCATTTCGAGAAGAGAATGAGTATGAGAACTTCGAGGAGGCGGTGGGGGCCGATGGGCCAGCCGTGGCGCTCCGAAGCGAGGCCGAACCCGGGTTGTTGGGCCAGGTTTTTACGAAGAAGGACCACGAGTTTAGTGCGACAGGAGGTGGCGATTGGAATAACCCAGGCCTTGGAGGGTAAGTTTGAACCCGATGGGTTAGGAGATGAGTTAAAGGTAAGTTTGCGATTAATGTACGGTTGTCGGGAGGCTAGGAGTTGGTGAACATTGTCCTGCAGATTTGATGATTAAGGGTGAGATCACCCAGGTGCTTGGGTTGGGTCGGGAGAACTTTTAGGCGGGAGGCCCCGTTTCAGAAGCTTCAGCATGTATGCCATGGAGAAGAATGGTTCGGATCGGCGGGGTGAGAGGACCGTTGATGGGTATGAGGGAGAGGTTTAGTGACTTATGTCGGTGATTCGAGTATACCCCACGAGCTGAGAAGGGATGTGAGTTTCCGTCGGCGGTTGGGAATTACCGATTCGGGAGAAGCGTCCTTGTTCGGCTTACGCGGTTTCATCAGTTGAGGAATGCAGCGCTTCAGGTGGAAAGGGACTTAGCAGAATCCAGGGGTGAAAAGAGGGGAAGGTCCGATGTGACTGGAGCTACAGGGGCCATGCAAGCGGGGATTCCGGAAGGAACTTTCAGTACCCAGATCCGGGCGATGTTCAGTGCACCCATTTGTTCGGCCAGGACTTCGAGGGCTTTCTCGGGCGCCTCGCTTTTCACAGAGTGAGTGGGTTTCACGGTGGTATTTCGGGTGTTAAATAGAATGCAGTTCGATGTTACGGTGTGGCGGGGAATGGAGCCTGGGCGAAGGATTGTCAGCACCAGAGGGCGGTGTGTTTTCGATGTCAGCAGCCGGGGCATTTTGCTAATGTATGTCCTTCTTATATGGGTTCGGGTAAACTGACCCACCTGTTTGACAGTTTAGGAGAGGTGGATCCCAGGGTAGCCGGGGTGGCACGTTTTGGAGGCCGGAGTGGGGAGGATTTGTGATGAATCGTGGTGTAGTAGGTAGCGGTATGAATTGGAGTTGGCGGGCGGAGAGAGGCCCCGGTGTCACGGTCTTGGCGGGGAGGCAGGTTATTCCGGAGATGGTGACGGGTACTCTATCCTTTACATAGTGTGATCTTTCAGTATTGTTTGATTACGGAGCCATATATCTCTGAATTTTGCTAAAAATGTCTTTGAATTACGAACATCTAAAATTACCTTTGATAATAATGACACCGATTGAGGCCGGTTGAGGTAGTTGAGGTTTATATTAATTGCCCACTTAAGTGTTGATAATCGTGTACTAGAAGTAGATGTACTGAGTTAGTGGATTTAGATTTGGGATTTGTCTTTGTAATAAATTGTCATCGTAAGGAGATTGTGTTTACTAGTCGGGTAGGCTGACTACGAGTTGTTGGGGATAGGAGAGTTTATCTTGTGATCTCGTTAGAAGCTCGTAATTCTTGAACAAGGATGTATGGGGGTATCTGGGTTAAATGCGGACTTGAAGAGATGAGCTAAGCTTGAAAATGTCGGATTGTGAGAGAATTCGGATGGCTCGAAGGATTTGCGGGGCCTCCCGAGAAACGAGAGGGTGAATTTTCGATTGAAGTGGGTACCGAGGCAGCTCCCAGGTATCTATAAGCACGTATCGAATGGCTCAGCGAGTTGAAAGGAGTTGAACAGATTGCGGGAATTGCTAGAGAAGGGTTAAATCGGGCGAGTTATTCTCCTTGAGGTTACTCGGTATTGTTCGTGAAGAAGGATGGAGCGATGGGGAAGCTTTGTATTGATTACTGACGGTTGAACAAAGTGACTAGTAGAACCCCGGTACCGTTGCCAAGAATTGATGATCTTTTTTGACCGGTTGAAGTGCAGTGTTTTAAAATTGATTTGAAAGTGCGGATATCGTGATTGAAATTAAAGAAGAGATATATCGAAATACATTTCGCACCAGATATAGGCACTATGGGCACTATTAATGTAAATACGTTATTGGATTATATTGAGTTGTTTTGAGATCTGAATATGAGCGATAGGTGTTGGGAATAAATAGGTCGGAAGATGATGCGTCTTGAATTTTTAGGTATGGAGTCAATTTAGAGATTTAGGATTGAGGTTTATAGTTAGAATTAGTTGAGAGAAGAAGGGTAAAATGGGAATGAGGTTAGGCGATGTTAGAATTTGAATAGGATGTAGGGAGTTATTGAATTTAGTCGGAAGCAGGGTTGACATTAAAATTTTTCTTTGTCGAGAAAAGCGTATTGAGGGAGACTTTACGTAAGCGTAGATTATAATTTAAATGAGTAAAAATGGTACTTAAAATTTGGATAAAGCAGGTTAAATGATTTGGAAATTAGTATTATTTTTGTAATGCATTTTAGACTTGGGGCGTGGGATAGCGTGAGGATTGATTGTGGCGTGGCGCTAGTGGTACTAGCCCAGGTGGGGATTTATCACTCGTTTGTTAATTTATATGTTTGGGATGTTACGTATTATGGTAAATTGAGTGTGATAATATATCGTATTATTACGTTATTGTGTATAGTGTGGACTGTAACCTACGGTTGTGTGTAGTTGAGTAGAGGATATTGTGTTGAACCTATGTGTGTTTTAGTGAAATCTTGAGTATGTCTATGTTGTGAGTATTCTGGTATCCATGTTGAGTAAAATTGTGTGCTGGAAGTATCTGGTAGTATATCTCTATTAAGTGCAGGTTTTGTACGGTTTGGATTTATTGTATGTGATAGGACACATTGAGGAGGCTGACATATGTTGTGTGTGCCTGATATTATGTGCGTGTGTTTTGTGATGTTGAGATGTTATATATATATTAATGGGTGAGCCTGCCGGGAAAAGGCGAGTAGATATATATATTAATGGGTGAGCCTGCCGGGAAAAGGCGAGTTGTTATATGATATGGAGTTGTTGGGAGATCGGAGGATGGTTTTGTTGTGTACTATGTGTTGTGATTTCCTTTTTGTGTTCATTCTTTGTGAGTATATAGTAATGTGTTGGATGAGTTATTGTTATTTTGAAGTTGCTTGGCGTGTACTTAAGTTGAATGTCGCCAGGGTGTGCTAGTTGTTTACATTAGTATTACATTGGTATGTTACGAGATAAATGATGATTTACTTTATTGTGTATTGATATCTGCGTTGCAATTTATTGATAGAAATGGAAATTGTATATATATATATATATATATATATATATATATATATATATATATATATATATATAGATAGGTATAGTATGTATTTAATCTTGTATGTTCATTCGGTTTGGGTAAGTTACCATCGGGTGATCCGTTTCAGCTGGTATCGAAACACCAGATTCTCTCCCTTGATTGGCGAATTGTCCTCAGGTGTGAGTGCCGGTGATTCATTTGGCGGCCAGTGAAAGCTAGAGATCCTCGGCCAGTCCCCTTGTTTTTGTTTTGTTGTAAGCAGGTTGTTTTTATTTTGGTTTGAAATTATTTGGAACTATAAGGTACATTTATTTTGGGTTCTTAGTGATGTGATTTGTGTTTGGTTTGGCTAGAAGTGCCACGATGGTTAAACTTAAATAAATGTTTTCAGTTTTCAAGCTATTTTTATTTCATGTGGCCCCATCAGGTTTGTGGGTTTTTCGCCAGTGTTTTCGTGTCAACTCATCGATTGGTGACTCGAGATACTCACAGTTGATGGCGATTAACCTCGAGGCGTCTGTTCGGGCGGAGTGGAGAGGAGTATCATTTTACAATTAATTTTAATACTACTATATAAACCACTAGTTGTTTTCATGAAACTAGTTGTCTATCTATTAGAGTTTAATTAACTTGACCATGGTGGAGTTAACAAAGTTTGTCACATACACCTATGCACTAGAGCTTCCTAAGTAAGCTTTCTATTCTCAAAAAGCTTATCACGAAAAAAGAGAAAAAGATGAAACAAACCAGATAAACTGCTCATGCTCCCAAAATCGTAAAACTCTCTTTCATTTTTCTCAAAAATTCTTCATTTTGTTGGAGAATCGAGCTCTAGGATAGAACTGACTTTTCAAACACTTGAGGAGTCGGCGTGGGCCAGGGAGGCGGGGCTTGCATAAATTAGGTATTTTTGGTTTCTCTGGCAGAGGTTTCGAGAGTTGATTGTTGAGGTTGTGTAGCCATGGATTTTCTTCGCGAGGCTATAAATTCGTAGGTGATGTGCTGGTGGTTATGAGTCCTCAACAGTCATTTGTTATTTATCTTTTGTGGAGTCTTTAGACAGTATTGTCCTGATTGTCGTTTAGATGTTATTCATTTTGAGACATTGGATGTATTTCTGGTGTTGATGTATTTTCTGGAGATGTTTAGTTCACCTCGATGCACAACTATTTTATTAACATTTATGAAGTCGTTTTTATGTCGTCATCCATCGTAAGGTGACTCTAATTTTTAAATATTTGTTGATGATCACAACGCCGAGATGGCCAACCTTGGGCAATTGATTACATCGCTTATTTTAAAATTCAAATTGAATCGGATTAACAAAAAAATTTCATTTGGTATTAACATCTAACAAGGCAAGTAATATCATTAATTTGTAAATTATAATAGAGGTTAACATTAATAAAATAGATATTCATAATAAAATAATAATAATAAATTGAAATCATAAAAAGTTATAACAAAATATTTATAATAAAAGAAGTATGAATGGGACCGTAAGCTACTTGAGCCCACGTAACACAGCTCGTGTCTCGACTGATTTGGGCCGTCCAACCTTCGATCCAGCGAGCTTAGCGATAAGCAGTTTAGTACACCTCTGCTGACTTCTAGCTAGGCATTGTAAAGCTTTGAAAGATTGATCAACCAAATTAAAATTGGCGTAAAATAGACTGTGTTTTTAATTTATAACCAATATATTGATTTTAGGAGGGGTGGGGTTTGGATTAGACTGATAGGTAGGTTTTCTTTTTTAATGTAGTGTTATAATGGCCCGCCATAACCCAAATCGATATTATTGGATATGTTGGCTCAATAATCAAATAACTTGACCATAGCAACTGACCCACTAAACTCTTGCTTGTCTATTTAGTGTGATAGGTTGTTAGTGTGATAAGTGTTCATTTATCTTGGCTTAGTGTGGGGTTGTAGAACCTCCTGACACTACGCACTCTTAGAGTTAGAAAGAAATCTATAACAATGTGGTGTGCGACTTTGTACTTTTGAGTCCGCCCATTTAAATGCTGTGGTGATTCCTTAGTTGGATGTGTGGAAGGTAAAGGGTTGGGTTTAGGGCTGTAAATGAACCTAAAGGTTTGATTCTATTCGGAGTATTACATTTCGAAATAGTTCGATTCGAGGTGTTCGGATGATTAAATGTAGAGCCAAAGCGTTAAAAAAATTGGTATTATTCGAATCGGAGCAGTTCGAAAAAAGGCTAAGCAGTTTGAAAGTTAGCGAGAGGTATATTGGAATCCTTCCCCCAAACACAGAAGTAGAGATTACAGAACTCCTTCCCCCCACACTCCCCAAAGAATAATAATACATTTACACCTGCTCTCTTCTCCTCATACGTCGCATGAATTGAAGATTGAAGCAAGTTCCAATTTGTTTGAAGAGTTCTTTGCAAAAATTGAAGCAATTCCTAGAATTGAAGATGCATGTATAATTGAAGAAAATCAAGCAAGTGATGGGGTTTTGAAGATGCATGTATAATTCAAAGGTTTCAATTTTGAGATTTCAATTAGTTTTTTATTTTGGGATTCCAATTAGATATTCAATTTGATTTTGGGATTTGAGTTATAATTTCAATTTCAATTTCATTTTGGGATTAATTAGGATTTCAAATTGATGTTTTTTATTCAATCGTTTCAATTTAATATTTTTCTGTTTGATTTTAGTTCAATTGGTTCAATATTACTTTAACTTTTGATTTGAATGTGATGTTTTGGTTCAATTATTTCCAATGCATTATGAATTTCAATTAGGTATTCAGCTTTTTTATTCAATTAGGTATTGTTCATTTCAATTAGGTATTATTCGAATCAACGAACCTCGGAGCGAACCTCAAAATTTAGATTCGGCCATTTCAGGCGAGCCAAATAGGTTCGATGTTTACCGAGCCGAGCTGTAACCTAGGTTCGGCTCGTTTATAGCCACAGTTTTATTGCCGCAGGTTTTCGATTAGCCTTGACGAAATTTGATAGGGGCTGAATGAGTAATAAGCCCAGAACAAACCACAACAATATCAATCCTTAACAGATATGTTAATAGATTTGATCGCATCCGAGTGGGTATGTTAATGATAAATTTACTTGTTGAAATATTGTTGATGGTATCCAACAGCTCACAATATAAAAATTAACAGTGTTAAGAATATAAAATACTAGGATTCTCCAATGGTGGATCTCCACCTCATTGAGGTGTCACAATTTTTTTATCACAATATAACCATATATCAACGAATAGTTATCATCAATTTCTAGGACAGAATATCATCATTAGCAGTAACCTTGTTTAGCTCACTCTTTCATTAGTAAATTAGTTGAGGTGCACATATAAGTGAGGCGGTCTTAATCGAGAAGTCTCACTCAAAGAACAACTACTCAAATTTTGGAAGATTGAAACAGACCATGCACTTATAAATGTAGATTCTAGAAGAGTTGAGAGGCATATTGGAATCATATAAAATGTGATACCAACTCCCACAAATTTGAGATATTTTCAAGATTCAATAATACCCACAAATTAAAAATAAAAGTTTTGTCTTATTTTAGTCCCAATAATAAGGAGCTTTTAATTACTTCAAGTTATAGTCCACTGCCCACCTACCCATCTTTATGAATATCAAAACAATTCTGGTTTGAGTTCATCTTATGACACTGAAAGACTTGTCATTTATGGTTATATTTGAGTGCCCTTCAGGCTCTGGAGACTCAGGCATCTGCCGTCTGTACTGTGATGGTATAATTTGCAAAACTGCAGACCAAGCACTTAAGAATCTTATCAGCTTTTAGATAACTCAAATTTCTATTTTGACCTATTTTGACCTTTCTCAATAAATTGTTACAGTATAACACAATAAAAATGACTGGAACTAAAATCACACCAAGTGTTAAAAATGATGGAAATGATTTGCAATTACTCTCTCCATTCATTTATCTAATACTCATTTATTTTTGCACAAAATTTAATAAAAATTCAAACATATTTCATAAATAAAATTTTTACTCCAATTTTTTTTACTTAATATGGTAAAAAAGAAACTACAAAAGAGATTTTTTATTTTGAAAAAATAATCCTTAAATTAAGGAATGGAGAGAATAATGAAACTTCCTCAAACACTACACTTATAAATAGGAGGATAAATAGTATTTCATGTTTTACCATATTTAGGGTGTGCCTTCTAGTTAATAAAAAATTCATTCAAATGATTTTGAAACGTCTTCAGTTTAATTTCATTGTTCTTCGATCAACTGCATGATCAAATTCGATCAAATTACTGCTTAGGATTCGTAAAATGAGCTTGCTAAACTATTTCCGTCCATATCGTCAAGTTTTTCATCTATTTTATTTTGTCATTTAAGTAGGGGTATTTTCTTCCGCTCAAACAAAAAGTAATTTTCATCTTCTTCAACTAACAATTTTTAACTTATTTCGGTGTTGATTGAACATTTCAGTAAAATCATCAAAATCACTTCAATCATTTTGGGAACAAGAAATCATTTCAGTTAAACTAGGTTAAAACAGAATGGGAAAAATCATTTCAGTGCAATTTGAATTTGAATTAGAATTAATATACTAGGTAGCTATTTTTGTACTATTTGATCATTATAAATAATCATTGTTAAATAGTCTATTCTACATTTTTGAATATGACACTTTCCAACTGTCTGTCACAAATTTTTTAAGTCATATTGATGATCCAAATTTGATATTGACACTTAGTGACTTAACCAGTCTTCGATTCTAGAAAATGATAATTTCTCTTGAGAACTGTATGCATTGATACAATCTAATCTAACCATTTTGGAGTTCCAATATCAAACTTAGAGACAAAATCTCTTCAAATGGGCATTTATTCCATTTAACATGAAACCTTCGTTATACATGAGGATTGAGTAGAAAATTCAAATAATCTTTAGATTAATTGCTGCAGGGCATAACCTAATACTAAATACACTAATAGATTAAACCTAAAAATTTTAGGTTCGAGTCTTGACAGTCTCAAAATATAATCTCAAAATATAGTCTAAGACTCTAGACCGAAATATGAGGGTGTGCAACTCTCGAGTACACCTAGTAGTCTAGATTAAATGAGTTTTCCTGTTTTCAAATTGCAGTTTTGCTCCAGTTGAACTTGGTCAAATTGCAGTAAGCAGTTATAACTTACATGCATTCTGCAGTGAATACTTAACTACCCAAACTAAAGCTGCAATTTTTAACTTTAAGTCCAAGAATAAAAACAGTTGTGTAAAATGAAAGACATTAGATGACAATTAACATTGAATTCTTGAATTTGTTTTATGGTTCTCTGTTATGGAGTTTTTTACATAACATTGAGAAAGACTGCAATTTTAACCTCATCTTTGAACTTTGATCCCATCAGATTCTCTACTATACAATTGACAAAATTACTTCAATTTTTTACCAACCACCACAACTACTAGTAACTCTTTTACCCATTAAATTAACCCCCCTACCATAAACATTTAAACCAAGATAGCTTATTTCTTTAATTTAACTTTAAAGGAATTCTCTTTTATTTTTTCTAATCAATCTTGGTAATTCCAATTGGAGCATTTCTTGTTCCATCATTCAAGCTCAAAACTTTAGCTTGTTGCATGCACATCCCATATCCCCCATTTTGAAATTGCATTTGATATTGCTGAAAATATTGTTGAGGATACTGATGCTGCATCTGTTGATGTTGTTGTTGAGGTTCCAATTCCTTCATATAATTCCTCACTTCTTTCTTAATCATTTCTTGCATCACAGCCAACAATTCAGAACTAAATGGCCCAAACACCTTATCTTGCGGCGGTGTCGGTGGTGGCTGAGCTACTACTACTTGCCCCTGCTGGAGATTGATTTGGGCATGCACTTGTTGCTGTATCATTGTAGTCAAAATTGTTGATTTCATTTGTGGATTAGTAGCTTGTTGTGGATCATTCATGGCTGCAATTGTAAATGGTGCATCAGGGAACAACATAATCGGGTTCGGGTTCGGTTCCGAGTTCAATTTCGGGCTTGTATTTTGACTTTTGGACTCCGTTGACTCGGTCCCGGGGAGGGAAAGAGTTAGAGAAGTTAATGGATCGACCTCACAAAACACCGGCCTAGCAACGGGTTTAAGGACATGAGATGATGACTCACTCATGTCCGACCCCGAGGGACTCCCGGGACTAAAATAAGCCCCAGGACCCGATCCAGCGCTCACAGAGCGCTTTAATGGTTGCGGATTCATCAAGAATCCGCAACCATCAGCATCAAAATCATCCCCACTCATAGAAGAACATTTCCTCTTGAGTGTAGAATTCCAATGATTTTTTATAGCATTATCAGTCCTCCCTGATAACAACCTAGCTATAGTTGCCCATTTGTTACCAAATCGAGCATGAGCTCGAATAATAGTCTCGTCTTCTTCTGTAGTAAAAGCCCTATGCTCCACTTGAGGTGAAAGCTGATTGCACCACCTTAATCTACATGATTTTCCAGACCGACCCGGGATGGACTTGCTAATGATGGACCAATTTAGGGGTAGTATTTTTGCCAAGGTTATTTATGTGATTAAATGTAGCTTCAGGGCTCATGGTCATGTCTCTCACATCGTTTTTTTGACACTAAAACAACTACTTGGACTAGCCATTTCTGTATAATCAATCAAGAAACATGAACAGAATTGCCAATTTTGGATTTGAGGTTTGTTTGATGATGATTTGGAGTAGAAATGTAGAATGTAACAATATTTTTTGATATGTTAGACATAGTGGGGTGGGAGTATTTATATGAGAGAGGGTGAAGGGGTGACCGGGTAGGAGGTGTGAGGGGAAATAAGGAGGGGGGTGAGAAGGGATGGATACCGAAAGGGAAAAGATGTAGCGGTTGAGTTTGGGGGATATGGAATACAGCTGGCTAACGAACACGCGTCATCAAATAATATGGACATAATAATATGATTCTCTTTCAGTACAGTGATATTATCGTACGTATGTACACACACATATACACACGTTCTCATACTATGTTGACTCGTATTTAGCCCACCGTGGGTTCTTTGTTTGCTTGCTGTTTTAATAGGTTCACCATTTGTTTTGTATATTACTCCGTAATAAAATTTCATAGTTTCTAAGGTTCTTATTTGATTTATATTTATATATATTTATTGTGTACAATGAATACAACTTAGGATCTTGGCGGTTTTGGTTAGGTTTGAGTGAAATTAAAATCGAGCGCAAATTTTGTCAGTTATCTCGAAAGGAGAACCTAAATCGAGTTCGATTCGATTTACCAAATCGGTTCGATTTGATTTTGAGATAATTTTTATGATGGATGTAGGATGGATCCAGGGTATTCGGAGGCTATATGTATGCCTAAAGCCTTTAGTGGAGGATTTTATGATGGATGTAGGATGGTGATAGGCTTGGATGGATGCCATACTAAGGGTTTCTACAAGCAGCAGATTTTAACTGCAGTTGGATTGGATAGCAATAATGGCTTCTATCCATTGGCATGGGCAGTTGTTGAGAAGGAAAATTATGAGACATGGAGATGGTTCATTGAAGGCTTGATTGATGATTTGAAAATTAGGAATCGGAGAAGTATGTAATTATTTCTAATAATCCAAAAGAACAACTAATCTGACTTTTTACACACACAACGTGTTAGTGCCAGGCTACTTAATTAGTAACAATCCATTGGCATTGTGTTCGGGGCCTAAAACAAACAGTTCGTGACTCGTTGCAGGTTACAAGAAGAAGAAATTGTGTCATAGCATTCTGCATGAACCTCGAAGGCATGGAAGGGGGGACTATTTGATAGAAAGACTATGGGAGATTGGCAAATCCACAAACATGGCAAATTTTAAGAGGGCAATGAAGAAGCTGAAGGATTTCAATGAAAATGCTCATAGTTGGATGATAGATCATGCAAGTAAACCATACCGATAGTATGAAACTAACTTTCCTCAAATGTCTTTAGTGATACATTGTGCAATAATGAGAGTGAGTCATTCAATTCTTTTATTCTAGAAGTTAGGGATAAGCCTTTGATCACTATGTTAGAGCTAATAAGGTCTAAAGTCATGGAAAGGATTAAGGATAGGTCAGCTGCCTTGTCTAAGAAATCATTTTCATTATGTGTCAAAATAAAGAGGATTTTAGATGACATTGTCAAGGACTGTGTTGGCTACACTATAAAATGGAATGGGAGAGATGGATTTAAGGTTAAGGCACATGATGAGCAGTTTACAATTGATATTGCTAGGATGACATGTAGTTGTGGTTCATGGCAGTTAAGTGGTATCCCTTATTCACATATTATCCCGTATTTATATCTTAAGAAAGAAAGCTTTGCTGATTAATAATATAATGGTATTGCAGAAGTCAACTTTTTATCAACATAATCTCATGTTCTAAATCCTATGAGCGGTACACACCTTTGGGACCTATTTGTTGGGATGTCGGCTCACGACCCCTCAGCGTATTAAGTTGGCTGGCAGGCCAAAGAAACTTAGGAAAAGGATAAAAATGAAGTTGTAAAGAAGGGAAAGACTGAGAGGTTGAGGAAATAGGTGATTGCCCATTGCGGATGGTGTAAAAAAACAAGATATGACATAAGAAGGTGTCCAGCAAAACAATACAGACAACGAGGTGAAAGGTATCTTTGAATACATTTTGCTTTTTCATATGTTATTTTTTCAATTTTTTGTGCTCTAAACTAACCTAAAGTATGCAATCTGTATGTTTGTTTTTTAGCCCATACTCCAAGAAAAGGAAAGGTAAAACCTGTTAAGCAATTCAAAGAAGGGCGAGGCTTAAGAAGGTGAGACAAGTAGTGCTTTGTAGATAATGTTGAGAGGCGGTGATCACATTGTAGAGGCTGTGATCGATTGTGTGAGCTCCCCTAATGTTCTTGCAAGTATGAAGCGAAGATCCATTTGCTGAAAGAAGAAGAGAAAGGGCTACAAGGAGAGGAAAAAGAGTTGATGCCATGAGAGGTAGGGAGTAAAGGTTACAGAGCTCAGGGCTAAGCTCGATAACATGCGTGAGACCCGATGAAGCTGATGATATTATTGAGATATTGGGCCTCCGGGCTGACCCTAAAATGATGATAGTGATGTTGAGATATTGAAGGTGGTTCAAGACACTACTATTGATCGAGTGTATCTCGAAAGGGGAGACTATATGAGGGGCCGAGCATGCAATAGTGAAGTCTGAGTCGAGAGCAGAGCTAAGAGAAGCAAAAATTGACATGTCTTTAGGTGCTAATTATTTGTAATAGACAATTTTTTGGCTACTGAAATTGTTAAATACATTACTATCTTCAATTTTTGTTTTTCATGCTGTCACTTATGGAAGTTTTTGTGCAAGGCTGCTCAGTGAACATATATGACATTGACAATGCCTGTAATTTTTTATAAATGTTGTGAGTATCAACACTTTTGACTATGAATGAGAACATATTTTTAGGACAATAACTTCTTGCAAGGCTGCTCATTTAGGACAATAACAGATATGCAAGGCTGCTCAATTCATTTCATATCAATAATAGATGCAACATAACAACTACTTGACACAACAACATTCCAACTATTAAAGCTTCCGCATTCATAACAACTTCTTCAATTCATTTCACAAGATTGAACATGAGTAACAACTAAAACAACTCACCATTTGACACAATAAAACAACATAAAAAAATCAAGATTTGTAACTTCAAGGACCTAAAGCGTTGTTGACTCGCGTTTGACACGCTAAGGAGAATAACCACTATATAAGCTAAACATAAGGAGGCCAGGCAATGTCTTTGAGGAATTTCTTCAAACACCTTGTAAGCATAATTGTATTCTTCAACTCTCTCTTCAATTTCTTGTTCTCTTCATCCAATCCTTCAATTTATTCTCGACTCGTCAACGTTCTCTCGATACCATTATCTTGATTGTGCAACACGTTTTTCTTGAGGAGATGGAGAATAATCAACCCATTACATCCATCCATGCCCTCCCTACTTAATCCAAATTAAATTAGTATACCATAGTCATTCATAATTGAAATTAAACAAAAAATACCCATACAATACATTAGGCATGTCAAAAGATCAGGCCGGATTATCCTTGAACTTTGGATATAACTTTCACATAATTGACCACAATACTTGCAATAGATGCTTCTCCTATTGCTCTCCATCAACTCGTCGGCCTTAATTAATCAACAAGAATTTTTAATTGTTAATTTTAAGCTTCAATTAAAACCCTAGGGTTTATATTCAAATTTAGAATTCTGTGTGCAACTCACGTGCCATAATTAATGTGACGGCTAGCCGGTCAGATTGATTATTTGGAGCATTTAAAATGGGTGAGTTAATTTGGAATATTTTTTAAACATGAGTAATTGGTAAAACATTTGACAAACATAGGTGATTGCCCCCGCCATTTGCCTAACCTTTAATTAGGACTACAAATTGGCTGAAAATCCACATTATGAGGGCAAGAAAGTTACAAAATATCATAAAATAGTCATCGACATAGTTGAATAGCAATACCTCTTTATTTGAAGAAAGGTTTTAGCCCAGATTTCTATATATATGCAACTTTAGTCATTAATTATATCATAAAATATTTAGAAAAAATGAAAATAAATGAAATAATATTTAATTTTATATTTACAAGAAAAGTAAAAAGTAATCGATCAATAACATATAGATAAAAATATCAATTAAGATTAATTGAAGAGTGCATAGGTGGTAGTATGGACATTTAATAGGCTTTATGTTGATCGGACCAATTGGATCCATTTAGATGAACCAAGTCAGAATAGAGGCTTTAAGCCCATTTGCAAGGTGAGATGGGATCTTGAGATGGTGACACTTGTCCAAATCTTAAGGCAACAAGACCCTCAAGTATTTCCTATAATGCACAAACATGAACGCTTCATTTGGAGAGATGAAAATGTAAATCTGAATTGATATATTGTTCACACTTAAGCTTTACCGCTTGAACTAACTTAAGCATCGAATTGGCTATGATCGGCTTTGATCGTGATGCAGAATGCAATGACTCTCGAGGATTTTATCATGGAGCGATATGAAACACGGAGCAACCGCGCCCGGAGTAACAAGCTCGGGCCGGAGTAGGGCATTGCGACAGCACCTCGGGGGGAGCTACACTCGAGATATCTAGAGGCCCAGACAAAAGTATCCGATCCAGGACCGGAAGAGGGGGAGGAAGGCCAACCACTTTGGGAAATGACTCAGTACCAACCCAGGCCGAGTTGGTAAGTCCAAAGACCGGGGCTCGGGCATTCTCTCTAGGGACCTCGGTAAAAGATACAAATCAATTGGCGTCGATGGGAATCTAATGAAGATTCCGACATGACCACGGGGTGGTTAATGATCAGCGTGAGCAGAGCCAGCAAACATGTCATACAACAAATCAAGGTCGTCTGTGGAAGAGATTGATGCGAGATCACCCGATCACGTACGTCGGGGCAAATCGGCGGCCAGCGTAGGAGATATAGATCACCCAGTCCTTTTCGTAGCCTCCATGAAGAGGGCCGTGATTATAATCAAGAAGACTATTCTTCTCACAGCACAACATCACTAGTCGGTCCCGAGGGGGTTGTGCCGATGGGAGTAATATAAGCAAGGGTAAAACACATGTTCGTCTTTAGGAAGGAGCGAGCCATTGGATGCCACCCGGACCCGTGAGTCTGATCAGCAGGCGCCTTGAGGAGGGCAATGCAGAGGCGATGCGATATTATAGCAGCTCGATTGTAGGTGGAGGAGCTAAATAACGAGACTCGAGACATTGCCCCTCAAAGTCAGCACTTAGTACCATATTTCCACTTCTCGTATAGAGTTGAGACATGAGTGATGCCACGGGGCTTGAGGGATGCCAAAATTCCAAAATGTATGATGACATGGGAGGCAGTAGCAATCGCGTCAAGGCTTAGGATTCCCGATTATCCTTTTGGCAAGTGAGGATGGCGTATCACATGAGGCATTTCCTAATAGTAGTTTTGTCGGGGGCTTGGCGTTAAAATAGTTCCATAGCTTCTGCTTAATTCCATTGATTCTTTGAGACTTTATGAACTTTATTCATGGATAAGTTAATTAGCTTCCATCGTAGTAGAATAGGATGAAAGTTGATGAATTTGAAGCCAACCCGATTAGCAACAACGAGATTATTCAACGGTTCCAAAGGGTGTTAACGATATCGCCCGATGGATGAAAAGGTGTCGATGATCGCGTTCTTTCACCGGAGTTGCGGTTCGGACTGAAAGAAAGGAATTTGGTCTTGGGAGCGATTAACCAATGTACACGATTGTCCCAACTAAGCATGAAATACATCAAATTGGAAGAAGCAAGAGATTGTGAAGGGAAATCGAGGTTAAATCCCAAAAAGAACCACGGACCAAAAGGAAACCGGTATGGGATAGGTTATAGAGAGCCTAAGAATCACGGTTCGGTGGATGTCAGGAAGGTCTCAAAGAAATGGAAGAGGTAGAGAGCCATAAAGACCCTTATACAATGCATATGCCCGTTGAGGACCCGATGCCATGAAAATATATGCTCCAAATGCGGATAAGGACATTATTAGAAAAACCTCAAAAATTTGAGATCACGTCGAATAGGCGAGACCGAAGCTTTTCTAGTATCACAAGGACCATGGGGCGTACCACAGAGATGATTGCCGTGTTTGAAAGTTAAGGGGTGAGAAACATACGAAGAGGGCATCTTGGGAGTTCATAAGGAGTAACCACGGAAAGCGTTTAGGCCGTCTCGGGAAGAAGCGATAAACCTTGAAGCGAAGCCAAAGTCGCTACCAGGTCACTTTGCGAATTGACACCATTTCGGGAGGGCTTGCAGGGGAGGAGATACTTCAAATTCCCGAAAGCAATATGCTAGGAGAGCCGTGTATAGGTTAGCCCCTATGGCCACTATCGACAGAGAAGGGATAAAGTTCTCCGAAGAAGAATTGGAAGGGTGAGTACCTCGCTGATGACCCCTAATCGATCCTATAATTGCTAACTTTTTGGTATATAAGGATGTTGAGTGAATCACGGAAGATTATTGAGACATTCTATATCTAGGGGAGCATATGATCGGTTTGGATTCACGAAACTATAGCAAAGGTAGCATGTCTTTCTAAGGGGTTCACGGACATTCCATTTATCAGGTAGGGGATACTAGATTTGGATTTCAGCGTAGGAAAAGCCCGATAACGGTCTTATCGGAAGTCCCATCCTCACAGCCTTAGGGGCTATAATTTCACCGCTCCATTTTGAAATGAAATTCTCGACCCACGCGGGAGGAGTGGGGGAGGAATCGGGAGATCGGAAGAGGGCTCAAAGTGCAGTACTAGTTGGTACATGCCACTGAGGGTAGTTCTCTTAAAGAGGCCACCCAAAAAAAAGACCTGAGAAGGACTGCAGGGGTCGCAGAAAACCACACATCGAGAAGATCGAGACAATTCACCGGGAAAAGCAAGCTCGAGGTCCTGTGAGGGAACTTCGAGGTTATGCTCCCATAGAGAGCGACAACCCGGCTTGAGATGGGGACGGTGGTAAACCATACTTGATTTAGTCGAACTACTCTAAAAGTATGAAGAAGGGTGTTTGGAGTCTTGAGGGCGTACTTAGGGTGGATGCGATATTATATACACGATTGCATGTGGATCCTTGTAGGCACGTAAAATGAAAGAAACTTCTCGGAAGAGAAGGAGCCAAACTATCGAGAATAAGCGGAAGAGTTGATAGGTAGGGCCATCCGAGAATTGCAATTCACCAGTGGATTCTTGAATGTGGTAATGGTAAAAAGTCAATGGAAAATGAAGAATGTGCCGCGAAGAACACGCTAACCTAAACAAAGCTTGCCCAAAGACTACTTTCGCTTCTTTTTGGGAAGATTGAGTGGATAAGTCTTTGGGTATGAAGTCTTCGACTTTACGGATGCTGGGAAGAATGTGCACAGGCTTCACCAACCGTAATTGGGAAATTCCAAAAAAAGGTGGTAACATCGAGGAAGTGGAAATGGCGTGCCTTCACTTGGAGGAGCCACCTTGGTTGAGGGAGTATCAACACTTTCTCCCTCCAAAGGGAATCCGAGGATTTTCACATCGAGGGGATGGCTTAGCTAGTTGCGGATACGATGTAGTTGATGTCGATGATTAACTTGAGGATTGTCTTAACTTTGACCTTCTCTAGCCCCTTTCTCGCGGATTTCTCTTTGGAAGGATCGGGTAAAGGTCTTGGGTTTGGATCTGGGAGGCGCATCGGCGGGGGCGGGCCCGTTTGTTAAGCGATAGGCATCGGCGTTCGGAGGAGTTTGGGAATCGTCAAGGCTGGGATAAGAAGAAGGTTGGCTTGATCTTTGTCTCTGACAAACCTTGTAGTCTTGAGGGGTTTTCCTCTCCGTATGAGCCAGTGCAGGCTCCTGGCTTGATGTTTGAGTAGAGAGCGTTGCTTGTCGCTGAGGAATCATATCACGAACTTGGCGGGAGGATAAAACAACAAAAAAATGAGTTTTATCGTTGAAACTATATACACCGCCTACTTTGGCAACTGCCAAAGAGTAAACAAAGGAGTTGTAGAAAATCGATTAGAGGATAAAGGGTCGAGGAAGGATTCTTGCTTGATTCTGCCATAACGAGAGTAAACAAAGGAGTTGTAGAAAATCGATTAATAGCAGAGAATAAAAGGGGTTTTATACGAGAAGGCGAAGAAAAGTGAAATTTTGGAAATAATGAACAAAAGAAAATGTAAGCGGCTAAATTTTATACGGTCACTCTGGCGTGTCCACCCAGGTTTCTGGCCCATAAAGATGGCTTAAGTGGTTAGTGATGGATTTTAGCAGATTCGAATTAAAACTCTGCGTTTGAAGAAAATTAGCGGTAGAATTATTGGGATTAAAATGGACAATTGATATGGACATTTAATAGGTTTTATGTTGTTGGTAAATGGATCCAATTTAGATGAAGCAGAGAGTAGAATAGAGGCTTTAAGCCCATTTACAAGGTGACGTGGGATATTGAGATTGTAACAGCCGATCTTAAAGAGCAACAAGACACCAGTATTTTATAAATACCATTGCGAGCCAACCGTTTGGAAATGTAAATTTGAATTGGTATATTATTCACATAGCTTTTACCCACGTTAAATTACTAGCTTAAGCGTCAAGTAGGCTACGATCGGCCGATGTCGATCGTGGTCACAAACTCTGACAACTTGGGTTTCATCAGGAATGATGAAATCTGAGCAAGCTTACGTAAGCTGAAGTAACAACTGGGCGAGGCGTGGCGTTACTGACAGCAGCTTGAGAACTTCTGCCTCAAGATATCTCACGCCACAAATAAAAGGATCAGTCTGTCAGGAGAGAGATCCGTGACATGTAAAAGCAACCGGGACGCTGACTCGGAGACAAATTGGTGGTCCCAAAACTAGGACTCAGAGACATTTCTGTCTCTAGGATACCTACGAAAAAGATACAAAATCAGGTAGATTTCGAATGATTTAAAAATATGTACTCATCTCGAGATTTGTATGTAATGAATTTATTCCTCTGCAAAGTTGAAAACACTGTGGAAGAGTACAAGTTACTTACAAAGTAGTACAAAAGTGGTCCTTAATTTTTGTGTCCACTAATTTATAGATTTGGAAGTTATTAAAGCTATACATAGAAAATTGAAAGTTGGAGTGGGTCTCTCAACCGAAATCATGGCACTCTACTGATTAAATTAAAATAGTGCCATGACATGATGGTACAAAACAAAGATTAGACCAATAACGGTTGCAAAAATAAAATATGGAAATTATTAAAAAGGAAAAAGAATGAAGGAGAGAGCCGATCAGCTTTGACTGAAAAGGCAAAGAGAGAGGAAACCAGCCTGGATAGCATTTACTTTAAGTTTGCAAATTAATATTTATCGCTAAAGTTTTTGTATATGTTTCTACTTCGATAATTCAATTAATTAAGAGGTTTGATAGATTAGTTTTATTTTATTTAGTTTTAACTTAGAGGTTTGATATAGCTACTTATGCAGGAATTTTTTAGAAGAATGTATCATATTAATTAATTTAGATTTTTTTATATTGTTATAATATCATCTGTAACTTACTACTTGGTCCAACGTGATAATATAGTGTAAAAATCATATTTCAATTCTGATATGAATTATGTTCCGATTATGTCCATGTGTATATCTAATTGGTGGATCGAGTTATAAAAGAAGTTGAAGCCTGTTTGATTATGTTATTTCCGCAAGTAATTTGTCGAGAAAAGCTTCACGAACCTGTATTAATGGCGAAATTGCATATTGAAGAAGAAAGCAAAATAGAGGAAAAGAAAACGGTTTATTTTATGTTAATAGTTTGTTACAAAATGAGAAAAGCCATGCGGACTCTCTATATATATTTGGACTAATTACAACTTGCTTTGTGTAACCGAAAGCCATGTCATTTAAGTGCATTGCCACATCAGCAATTCCCAATTCAGTTAATCAAGTTAGCCCTAATTGATTTTATTCAAACTGATGCAAAATCTCACATCTAGCAAACTGCATGACCTTCTTCTCCACTTGAGTCAATCCACCAAAATACTCCATAATTCTACAGATTATACAGACGAGGATGTACACATACAAGAGGTATGGAGAATTTTAGTCCAACCTACGTTTCATATTGATAAATCAATACATTCACGGTGTATTAAAATTTAATAAAGTAGTTGATTTGAACTCAACTAACCTTTTTAGAAACGTTATAAGTAAGAACATTTATGAGCGTTCATGAACCTATACGATTTCCTTGTTTTTGAATTGGAACACCATCACCCTTTACTCCTAAATTATCATGTACTAATAAATTTATGTCAAATTAGATCAATAATTTACTAAATGATAATATGATATTTTGATCTATATAAATTGGTCTATTCCTTTTTATTAAGGAATATTTCAAAGAACAAAGTCTAATAAAATTAGTAAAATTTAAACTCTCCAAATATGACAGATTCCAATAAACAGGCGCACGGAAGGTGCAAGAAAACGACAAGATTGGTCGCCGAATCTGGTGGCGAATCATTACTGCTATCTCTTCTCATTCCAGCCTGTATTATTTAACTTCTCTTTCAACTGCTTTTGTCTTTTTTCCCCATTTTATTCCCTTTTTTCCTCCTTTTCTTTTTTCCATTATCTTACCTGCTGTTTCAAGTCAACCGGTTAAGCCTTCTACTACAAAACTTTCCTTTACGATTAAAGCTTAACCTGTACGGATTTAAGTTATCAAAGCATGGGCATCTTCTTAACACTTTCCTTTACATTATATTTGTAATTAATTAATCAATCAATCAGTAATCACAATAGTTATACGACTCATCGCCGATGTAGTGATCGATTAAATATCGATAAAAATAAGCATGTTGAATGATCATGGGGTAAAGTGTTACCGATAGCACAGTATTTGTGTTTAGTGTTCTGTTAGAAAAATACAAGCAAAATCTATCTTGATTGATAATCAAGAAAGCTTCAATTATACAACATTGATTGATACAACTACGATTTTATGTGTAATTAATTAGTCAATCAATCGTGTCAGAATAGTTATCGACAAATCCTTCGATGTGGTGGTCGATGCGTATTTATAAAGTAAGCATCTTGAATGATCGTAGGAGTAGAGATTATTACTATGATCATGGGAGTAGGGTGTTACCGGTAACCTAGTATTCGTGTTTACAGCCGAAAAATACAACTCGTCTATGCAGGTTGATAATCAAGAAAGCTTCAATTATACAACATTGATTGATACCCTTCACGATAAAGTACATTCATTACATTTTTGTTCAAATACAATTTGTTTGAATCTTTATTCACGTCTTGTTTTACCTTTATTTATTACCCACTCTGATACTAGAACAAAAATCGACTCAAATGACACCTTGGGTGTTATGGTCGGGTCACTTTGAAAAATCAACGATACCTAAAGTAATTAGATAATCATCCTACTTTATAAGTAGTAAGTTACTATATGCCTAGTTGAATTATTATCTCTTTCTATGTGGTCATTCTTAGTATGAGGGGCTGCTTGCGCCCATCTGTCGAGGAAAGAACTCTATCATCAATATAAACTAATATTTGCTTAAATAATCAGCAGCCAAAGATCGATTGGGGAGTACCGAAAGAGAATGAATTTCTGCGTGAAGAGCCGATTACAGGTGTCGAATTCTTGTCATGTGGGCGGGCAAAAATTGATGATCCGTGCTATGTTTTGGCACTAAAAATGTGGGCCCAATCTGGCCCAGCTTGGCCAGGCCACAGCGTGGCAGCGATTAGCTTATTTTTTACTAAAACTTTTAAATTTATTTTCGCGATAATTAAGCAAATAAAAAAATATATATATATCACTATTTTTTTATTTTTAGGAGAGCTCTATAAGCGAGCATAAGTTTGTGTCATTTGCATTTAGAACACCAAAAAAATTTAGTTTTTTACACCATTTTTATTTAGGCTACATAATTTTGAAATTAAAAAGATATTTTGTCAATTTAACTAATTTTCATATCCAATTATTTGTAGTAATTATAAATTTAATAATTACATATAAAATAAATAAAGAGCAATGAAAAATATGATGAGTATATGATGAATGATGTGAAGCGGAGAGAAAATAGTTTGGCAATACTCGATAACTTATACTTGTTGGAAGCTATCGAATTTGAAATGATATATTCATGTACGGAGTAGTTTTTAGTAGATTATAAACAACTAACTAAGATTTCGGAAAAAGGAAAAATATGACAATATAAAGCGGGCAATATAAGAAAAATAACAATTTAACTGGAATTATTATGACGAGAATTCAATTTTTTATTCTTTTTTAATGGGACTGTGATCGGCGATCGTCACTTTTTTGAGTGCGCCTTTGGATAAACTAGAGGTAATGTAATGGCGCGAGCCATCGATCGGGTAAATCACACTAGAGCGAAACTTGTGGCCAGGCTCGACGAAAGTGTTGATAGGTGAATGGCTCATGACCTTATAATTCTGAGCTACTCTTGGTAGGTAAATTCAGTGCTTTTGAGTTTATTGCAGGTAGTGGGTAAAACATTTTGGATCAGAACAGACAGGAAACTATTATTGGTCAAGTTCGGTTCGGATATTCGACAAAATTTATATTGTGACTGGACCGATAGCTTTCCGGGTTTATATTCGGTCAGTTTTGATCCGTATTTCGGTCAAATTTGGATATATGTAGATGCGGATTTTGGGTATTTTTTGAAATATATAAAAAAGTCACTGAAGTATTATTTATAAAGTTTACAATTAAAGTCTATTATTCTCGCCTTAAAAATCATACATGTTTCCAACCAGCAGCTACATTTGGATAGGTAATAAGTTGCATCTACGAAGTGGTCTCCGTTTACTCGGACCACTAATCGCTCTAATTGTACGATGATGTTTCGTATTATTTGTAAATTTATGACTTTAGAAGTTTGTGCCATAACAAATCGAAATACTGTGGTTTTATTATTGGACCGACACCCAAATAGCTATACACAAAAAATATACATGTACTATATATATTTAATAATTACAAGCCCCAAAAGGTACTCATTTAGGTAGTGTATTTCATAGTGCTTATCTGATAATGGCCAGATACCGAAATAGATGATCATTTAAAAAAAATTACTTTTTCATAATAGTTAGTTATTTGCATTTTCAATATCCTTTTTTATATTTTTAATGTAATTTTTTATATTTCTAATATAGCGTTTTACAATTCCAATATAATTTTTTACTATTCTTTAATAAAATACTTTTAATCTAAATAATCATCTATTTTAAGATGGAGAAAATAATATTTTCACAATGGATATATGTTTGAAGTAATACAACGATGTGAGTATAGGATATGGGGAGCCTTAACGTCAGAGGTCTAGTGGATTTATTTTTCTCAATATAAAATCTTTGTAATCATTATACTCGTAATTATATAACCATTTTGATATCTTTTAAATAATCATTTTACACTTTAAAAAAATAAATATGGAGCGAGCTTTAGTTTTTCATTCGGGGTCCAATAAGCTGATTTAATTTATTTAATTGGTATATTATTGTTAAGAATATGTGAACTTCCACTTTAAAACTAATTGATAATAGATGGAATATATTAAAATATTATATATTATTTTAAGGAGGACACGAACTTCCGATGTCACCTTGGCGGAGGTTACGTGCTCGCATTATCACGGGCCGAGACGGCTTTGATCTGTGTTAAGAGTCATGAGGTTCGTTCTAGCCAGATTGATAATAGAGAATGGCTTCGAGGCGTACATGTTGATCAGAAGAACACCGACTACGATGTGAGACATGTGATATTAACCATTATTATGACTTATTTAAGGCATCTAAAAAAAGAAAAAATCAATCTTTATTTGAGTCACATCTATAAAATTAAGAGATATGAATATATTGTTGTGTCAATTTAATAATATCACTCAAGGTATTATCTATCTTTTGAAGCATATAATGCAACAATTTGAACAAAGGACAAAACATAAAGAATCATAGTAGTTGGATCAGATTATAGCTTAGTCTGATGCGGATAATGGTTCATTTATTTAGCATATACTCCCATTAATAAATTAATTAAAGGGTGAGTGTAATGTGGGTGAGCATGGGGTGTTGGGGAGACAACTAATTCTTTACCATCTATTAAAATAGGTCCGTATCCAATTCTGTTGCACGAGTACCTACAACATACTACCTCCTTTGTGGACATGGCAAACGGGTCGGGTGCAACGGGTAGTCCGATGGCAATTCGGTGACCCGGGTCGATCACACATCGTTGTTTGTTATAATAATGGAGGTATAGTGCTAGTATTATTTTATCAAATCCCTACTTTTTCTTGTATCCTTCCCAAAACTGATGAAGAGTAATAAGATGACGCAGAAGACTGGAGCAACGTCAATAAAAGGCTAGTTAAATGCATTTTACTACTCCATAATAGTGCAAAAACCAAAAATAATGAACACAACTGGAGGGCAACGCATCAATTTATAATTAAGTACCTATGTACTTAGCTTGTCCTTTAGCTTATAACGCCTTGCATGTTGATTTATGTGGGGTTTTGGTTTTTTGTCAGTAAATTTAAACTACCTGCATTTGATTGTATTTTTATTTGTTGAAAAAATATATTAGGGATTTAGAAGTTTATCACGATCATGAATAAATTGAATCATTTCTTTAGAGTTGGAGAGGGTTATAATCATATACGTGAGACGACCCTAGATAGAAAACTCATAAAGTTCAAGAAATTGGAGGGAGCCCTTGCCACATTCTCCCAAATATATTAGGTAATTGTCTCTATTAGAGTTATTGCTGCTATCATTACACACACCATTGAGGCCCAAAAATCTCGAGTATCGACTTCATATGAGTACAATACATGATAGATGTTTATTAAATTTGGCCGAAAATTGAAAACTGAAGTGTGAGCAATTGAATGGTGGCCAGATGCCCAAATAAAGATTATGGCCGAATCTGAATCTTGAAAATATTTAGGCGTTTGATAACGATTGAAAAACAAATTGAGTTGTTTTAGTAAACTTGTCCCATCATGAATTAATTTCTTATATATAAATCATATATTAAATAAATAATACTATAATAGATAATTAAATAATAAATCTTATTAATTAACGTTATAAATAGTAGCATAAATATAAATAATTTAATTAAATAAATATTAAAATATAAATAAATTCTAAAATATCATTAAATAAATATTTAATTTATAAAAAATATATAAAATTGATAAATTGATCAGAAGCGTACATCTTGAAAAATTGGATAATAGCCACAAATTCTTGATTAATAAGAAAATAGCAAACATGTACATTTGAGCGCATAATGCAGAAACGTCACTGCCAAGCAACGTGAGCATCAGCATCTATTGAAGCGATGACTTATGATGAGTGGTGAGATCATACTCCCTCCATCCGTGGAAAACAAAACAAGGAGCCATTGTCTGATAGTGCATGTCAGCTTGTCAATCTGTGTAGATTAAAAGCAGTAACCAACTTATTTATCCCAATTTACTTAAATTAGAAGCCACCTAATATAATACAACACTATAAGACACCAAAATAAAGAATTCCAATCGTGAAATACCGATTACGCGGTATTAATGTAATGAATAAGCGCTTAAAACATGCTCAAAAAAGCCAGCAGGTTCTACAGTTAGCAGGATGTAATCCAAGATATTAGCAATCACGATGCAATCGTTAGATAGGTAAAAAGATTATAGCTGAAAATATAAAATTAACAAAACAACGACAAATAATTATTCTTTATATTAACAATGCATTACATTGAATAAAATACAAAAGAATTAAATTGAAAAATAAAACATCCAGTATTACTAAATTGAATAGAGTAATGGATAAAAATTATTAACCTATAATAAATTGGAGAAGAAGAATGTGTAAAAGATGAAGAAAAGGAGAAAATGTTGTTTTTTTTTGTTAGGAGTTAAAAATTAGGTAGAGAAGAAGAATTGAGAGATTATTTGATAAAGAGGTAAAAAAATAAGTGAGAATTTCAACTTAATTTTTTATTTAAATATTTTATTAAGTACTTAATTTATTAAGCGATTAAAAATAATTCAATAACCATAAAAGGCAATAAATTAAATCTTTTGAATTAATTAAGGTTTAGTGTTTAATGAATTTAATAAATACCCCTAAAGTAATGTCAAAATAACATTCATGAATATGACTGTTACCTTAAAGAGATTCGGGTGAACACATGATGAAAATTAACATCGTCACATTTTGTAGATAATAATGTTGTACGCTTATTGAGATTAATTGTGTGTTGGTTCTCGAGTCCTTATCGTACTTTGCCGTGCTTAATTTGGTCTTGTCTTTGAATTGAAAGGAAATGCTTGTGATTTTGCTCTAGGCACAATCTTCATAAACACACTAGACTTGAATCAAAGGTGGAGATCTAGCTTTTTATTTTTGAGGTGAGATTGGAACAATAGATTTTATACTTTGATGTATTTTCTGTTTACACGCAATTCTTGTGGCTCATTGTTTATGAAGATTTGTGAACAATATGTGCTACTAATCATTAATTGGTTGAGGGTAGCCTGTACACTAGTTTTGATAATTTTGAAGACTTTTCCCTTCGTTTATGAACTGATTAAAGGAAGCCCGTCTAAGGCCCATAAACACAATACCAAGACTTTAGGCCTGCACAATATTCTCTTTCAGTCAACCCTGTGTTGATCAAGTGATTCTTTCCAACTTCACTGGGTGACCTATTTGTCAATCTGAATCCCATTAAATGGATTTCTATTGGCTATGAGGAGAGAATTTTAATTACACTCGAATTGCAAAAAATGCCTCTACAAATAGACCATAAACAAATTGAAGATGTTGGATTATATTTCAACAGTGGTGCAAACCTATATGATATGAGAGTGAAATTAGGAGAATGTATAAGTGATAGAATGTTTTATTTAAATTTCGTACGCCAGCCAAGTGCATTAAGAATTACGAACTACGTGAACAATAAACATACTCAGGCATCTAACTTAGAGCATGTTGGAATAATGGCTCATAAGACCATTTCCATTACATCCATTATGGTATTGATGACTTTTATTAGTTTAGATCCGTTCACGTAAATTATTAGTAATTTTATTAACTTCGTAGATTTGCTTTTATTTGGCTTCTCTATATAATGAGAGCCTCTTGACCTTTCAATAGAGAGATATAGAAATCATGATACACTTATATAGCCAGAGACGGTCACCATGGCTGATCACGCATGCTCAATCTGAAATGAAATTTTCTGATGAATAATGTTTTTGTATGTAAAATAGACTAACCATATAAATTTAAAAACCAATTTAGATTGATATACTATTCCAAACATTCATTTAGAAGGTTTGGTTGCAAAATAAAACATTTATTTGAAAAATTGACTTAGATTAGTATTTTGAGGTGGCCGTGCTAAGAATTAAAAATATTCAATTGGAGTAAGTAGTTAGTATTTTAATTTTTCGTTGTCTGTATTTGTTGTGTTGAATAATGAGAGGCGCATGTATTTGTTGAAAGGTCCATTCTAGATATGAAACCAAGATTGGAGGCCCGTATTTGTTTTTCAAGGTTCAATGCTTAAAAGGAAATCTTGGCCCACGTCTACAGTGCATGAGTCCTACAGATTAGATTTTGTTCTACAATTTGGGCGAATACCTAATAGTGAACTTTGTATATAGGCTATCTTTCGCGCCGAATTCTTAAGTATTGTTAGTGCGAGTTCCAAAGTCAAGGGCATGAGTGGGCGTGTCGTTAGGCGCTATTTTTAACTTGTAGGAGCTACGGTATTAAGATCGCTTGGCGGGGAGATACTTGCGGATTTAAGTTTTCAAGTCGGTGGCACCGTACCGCTGTGTGACCACTGAAATCGATAAGTTTATTATCGTTTGTCATTTTCTATACTACTAATATTTCAACAATTTGGCGAGAGGACGATCGGGACTATGTCGGGACTTAGGTTGGTCGACCTAGGTCCCGACCTCGGGGGAAAATTGAGTTAGAAGAATTCGGGACTTGGTCGGGTGGAGCCAAGTCGGCACAATCGACATGGGGTTAGAACTGATTTTTAAGGCGGTTTTTGAGGTCTTTTGGCCCATGGTTTCCTATTCTGTTTAGGTTTTAGACCTATGGTCTTTGTAGTCTATATATATGAGTGTTAGGAGTCTCTATGATTGTGTGGAAATACCACCACCCCAATGGTGGTTGGAAATCAACCTTGTAGGTTAGAATAGAGAAAGTTTATTCTTATTCTTAGAATTATGAGAGTTTATTATAATTCTTGGTGAGGTTGTGAAAAGAGTCATGAGAGATTCAAGAGAAACGTATATGAGACTTGTGCCTAGAGTTTTAAGTGTGAAGTAAACATCCGATTGATATGTCGTTGAGTAGGGTTCTTGAGTCATGTAATCTTAAATGATATTATTAGTGGATGCGGCTTAGGTTGGATACATTTCACATTGAGAAGCAGTTAAATCTTTGTATTGTTTATTTACGCATTATTTTAACTACGTTTTTGTCGTATAAGATTAGTGGTATATGTCAACTTGCATGTTGTTGCATCTGGATGAGATGCAGTTATTCTCAAGTATGAGATTGTCAATAATTATGTAGGATAAATAACGATTGGTATCGGAGGCGTAGTTTGTAAGCTTGATGGTTGCTGGATACCTAACAATTGTTATCGAAACAAATTTTGATGATTGGAAGGCTATTCAGAGGCTGTATGAGCCAGGTTGAAAGATGGGCGTTGATGCGAGGTGTGTATGTCATTTGGTAGGACTAATGACGGAAGATGAGATTGAATCTTGGTTGTATTTACGGAACATCATAGAACATTCTTTGGAGATTTCTTGGAGAAGCTTCAAATGCTTGAAGATGAAGATCATGGATATTTATGATATGGATGATGTAGGTCGATGCGTCACGGATTATCCTTGAAAGATCTTGTCGGAAATATGAATCCATTTATTTTCATCTTATAGCAAGAATATGGTCTAAATCAAAAGTTACTGGTATGATCTCTTTTACTCATTATTTTGATCGACATATTACTGCTATTGATAAAATGAAGGAAAATTTGAATGGGTCGTCGGCCTATGGGCTTCGATTTAGATTGGTTGAGTACCACAATAATGAACTAAATTTGTTAGTATATATACATCACAATAATATTAAATCGTTGATGAATGAAATCGTCTTTTCGCATTCTGTTGATCATTGGAAAAAAAAACATGAAATAAGTCGGATAACGTTCCATCTATTATATCATTTCCGTTTGAGAAATATAATAATGCTAGTTAGACATTGTAACTGATAGATTTTATTATTTATGAGTATGTATCAAATCTGATAAAACCCCTTTGGGAAATCTCATCTAGAGACAAAGAAATTTATCCAAACAGTAAGTCCGACTATTCTTTCCCAAATGCGGCTTACAGATGTTTGAGATGCTAGACTTGGAGCAGTGTCTTGAGCAGTTGGATTTGGTCTTGGTTTAGCCTCTTATGAGGTTGGATTTATGCTTGGACGTTATGTGACATGAAATTTGGATTATGTTTGATTTGTGCCTAGACCGTTGTATGATCATTTGGACTTTGATTTGTGTAGACCGTTGTATGATGCTAAAGCGTATTTGGATTTGTCTGCGCCGATTTGGATGTGAGAGATTAGATGGGGAGTGCGGATAAATGTGATCTCTAGACTCGGCGGAAGACTTGATGCTTTGGACTTGGACTGACTTGGATATAGTCCGAGCCGGGAAACATAGCATATACCCGTATGGGTACATCTAGAGGGATTGATCTTAGTCTCTAGACTTGGAGTCGTGGGACTTAGACTTGATTTGAATTTGTGTCTAGCGAGGGCATAGCGGTTTGATCTCATCTGACTAGGCGAGTTGGTCTTTGCGGCTTATTCACGATCTTGAGTCTTTATCCGAGGTGGATATGTTTGCTCTTTGTCGAGATGCGTAGCGGCACACGAGCCTCCGTGTTTCTCGTGAATGGAGGCGAGGGACTATGTAGCTTATATTCCGCCTATGATTTACTACATGGCATTTTATATCTTAATCATGTAGTTTATTTGATTTATGAAGTCTGAATGATCATATTCGTCGATTTTTGAGTCTTGATCACGAAATTCTGCGTTTGTGTAGTAATTCAGCCGTGTCTAATCTAGGCACCTATTTTTGGTATGAAGTTGAAGATTTTGTGTTCTTCCTTAGTTATACAATTTAGGCACTGTTTAGGTTTTATAGGTTGAAGATTGCAACCTTTTGATGATTTTCTCTAATAAAGTAATAATCTTAGGAGATTATCACAAGGAAATACATTTTGAGTTGTTCTTATGCTGGGAGCTTTTTATTGTGTTCAGGGATGAATTTTCGGTCATATAGGGGTATTTATAGGCTTTCGGACTCTCTTCTGATTGGTGATCCGTAATCCACTGAATTTTGATCTTAACCTGCCGTTGAATTTGAGGCAAAGATACGGATATTTTGATTTTATGGAAATTACTTTTATCTCCGCTCCAGAAGCATAAGAGGCTTATTATGAATAATCAAGAAGGTTCGGATTCTTTTTAGGTCAAATGCCTTTTCATATTAGCGACTCTTTGGAGTCTTCATTTTAAATCCGTTCTTTCTAGATTCTTTATTTTAAGCCCCGAAGCTTAGGAACTCCATTTGATTAAATAGCCGAAATTTATGTAAACAATTTGGGGATTTTCGAGCCACAGCCTCGATTGACATTTAATTCGGGACTACTTTCTAAAATCACCGATTGAGTTAAAATTTAGAGGTTAATTAATAAAAATCCTAATTTTGACTTTATTTAATTTAGAGGGCTTAATTCGAGAACTATTATCATTTTCACACATGTTCGATTTTATTAGGAGTTGGAGTTGAACTGTTATCGTCTTGACTAAATTATGTGATCAATTTATGATTTAATCGATTTTCGACTAAAATAAATTGAATTTAATTAAATTTATTTAATAAATTTAAAGTATCTTCATATATACTAGTAAAAAGGGCGTGTGTTGCGTTGTAATTTTGCACCTGATTTTTATTACAATTATACACGCAAACAAAAAAAATAGAAGAAACAAAATTATCAATAAGATAGACTTTTATAAATTCTAAAGAGTAATAAATTTGTTCTAAAACTATGAAATCATTAGAACTGAAATATGCTTTGTATTTTAAACACTAAATTTAATTTTCATACTCAATAATCAAAATTTCTCATTCTTTAAATTTTGTTTGTAAATTGATATCTTCAATGTACAATTATCATTATCAAGATTAGTTGGCCCAATTTTATTTGTTTCGCCTTTTATTGATTGTTTGTTGTGTGACCTCACTTTTTTTTCTTGGCATATACTTTTCTCCTTCTCATTTTATTTTAGTTTGTATTTGATTTTTATCTTGAGTAACTTTCACATTTTCATGATTTAGTTCTTTTGCTATTGTTTCATCTTTCTCTTCATGTGCCTTGTTGTTATCATTTTTTAACAACTTCACTTCTTCAATGATAGGAGAGAATTTAGTATCATCAATTTTGCTTTTCCTTAAAGTAATAGATGTTCTCCTCCAAAATAGTTGAATAAGTTTTAGGAGACACTTTAAATTAAAACAATTTTATAATATAAATTTGAACACATATTTATTTATATTGTATTATATAGTAGTAAGCATAAATCTACAATTAATGAAATGGATTAAGAAAAAAAATTATAATAATTGAAAATGAAAGGAAAAAATTAATAAAGTTAGTATCATTAATTCAGAAATTATATATACTATCGTTTCATTTGTAAGTCAAAGTCACGAAAAATGACAACGAAAGTAAAGTAGAGATTAACGAATTATCAAATCAACTATTAACACATCTTATCGATGGATTCTATATATTCTTATACATGACAACCAATGTATTTTTCTCATGTTTAACAAAAACAAATACATGCAACATGATTTCGGGATATAGCTCATAATCTAATCCTTGCTACTTGTTAATTGTTAAAATATTTTTTATAATAAAGTGTTATATACAAATATTATTTATTAAGTTCACTCAATTTATTTGATATTTTACTTATAATTGTTAAAAAAATTCAATCATGTGCCTTATGTAACATTAGGTAATATTTTTAGTTTTTAGTAGACTATGTCATTGATTCTAGCAATGCGCCAATACATGAACATAATGCTCCATAGTCGTATACATGGACATTTGGACATCTTAATTACTCTTTTTCTAAATTCCTCAGTGCCTTTTAGTATGGTGGCAAGGATCATATGCCATTTATATACCAATTCATGACACGGATACACGTGTCAATTTGTGATAAATAGTTAACGTAATTGGTCTCCTAATGTTATGAGAATTGTATATTAAAAAGGACACATGTCATTACCACATTAATGTGACATAATTTATGGAATGGGTCGGTACAGAGGATCCAATGAGCTTTAGTATTGTTAATTTGGTGTATGTTTCCGTACTAAACAAGCAAATTAACATTAAAAAAATCGTTCAATTTATTTTTCATTATTAATATTAATAATTTTTCTGATGTTGATCGACACACAAAATATTGATTTCAGCCAAATAAAAATTAAATTAATAAAAAGTATATTGAAAATATAATATTTTGATATATTTTTTAAAAAATATTATATAACATATAAAAAAATATTTGAGTTTAAAATTTAAAAAAGAACTCATCAAATTCAAAAGTATACTTGATCTTTTAAAAGTGAGGAATAATTACAACTATATGATTTTTATATTCTTTAGATATTGAATATTGCTTGATGTTGAACGATCCTAATATAACTATACCGTTCACATAATATAATAAAATTTTATAAAGTATTTGATTTTAAAATTAAAACATCAACTTATGTGATAATTATAACGTCATTCATACATAATTTGAATACTTTTGTCCATAAGAGAAAGATTACATCTTTGATTAATTTTTAATGGAGTCAAATTAATTAAAATTTTATCCATCTAATTTATATACATAACATTAAATAACAAATTATAATATTTTAGTAAATTAAATGAAATATATTAATACTTTAAATAATTTCTTCGTATATTATATAATACTTAGTATTAACGTAAAACATAGCAAGAGGTTTCTCGCTATTTTGTAAAAATCTATTGAGCATGTTCAAAAATGTCTTTACATGATAATTTTGATATAGAAGACTTAGGTGATGCTAAGAAAATTCTAGGCATGAACATTGTGTAGAACAAAAGAAATCTACTGCTTTGTTTTAAATCGAAGTGCATATGTTGAAAAAGATTTTGAGTAAATTTTCTATATCGTGCTAAATACGTAAGATATACCTCTTGCTTCTCATTTTGTGTTAAGTAAGGATCAGTCTCCCAAGACTGAAACTGAAATAAATGATATGAAGAATGTTCCATATTCTAATACTATCGGATTTGTTAGACAATATCTCGTAGTTATGCTTAAACTTGATATTGCATATTCGGTTAGTTGCTTGAGTAGATATATGTCCAATCTGGTATATAAAATTTGGAATGCTTTAAAGAGTAGATTTGTTAAGGTATTTGAAATCTCTAGTTGATGACTGGTTTGAGTTTCTCTAGATATCATGATATGGCATTAAGTTAGTTGGTCATGTAGATTCCAATTATGCTAATGATAGAGACAATAAAATCTACTACTTCTTAATAATATTTACTTTGTGTAGCTCTTTGCATAAGTTCGTCTCGACTTCAACTAATTGTTGCTTTATCTATTCTCTTGAATTTGGTACATAAGCGCCCTTTGAAGCTTTTAAAAGAAGCCATTTTAGCTTGAGGCTTTATTATGCAGAAATTAGTTTCTTGACAAACATGTGTTTCCTGATAGTCAATGCGCTATTCAATTGTATAAAAATCCTGTTTTTCGTAGGACTGAAACATATTGATGTTCGATTTCATTATATTGTGATATTGTTAGGCGAGGGTATTGTGAAGTTAGGAGAAAATTCCTCGAATTTAATCTATGGATATGACTCTGTGAAATGCTTGGCAGTGGAGAAATTCATTGAAGTGTCAAGAATTCTGAACTTTGACATAGGTTGATTATTGATTTGCGTAACTAGAACTCGATGACCTACGGTAGGATTCGGTCCCTTCAACGGACTTAGTTTTGCTAGGTGATTTTTGTCGGGTCTTTGTGACAATAGTATGCTTTGTGTATGCGCTTTCGTTACTTGTATTGTCTTTGTGATTTACAAGTAATGGTTTAGCTGATGATGAGGTCATGTGATTTCAATGTTATGTCGAATGCATTGTCTTGGTTCAAGGTTGAGATTATTTATAATCTATTGGCCGCTGATTAATGACAATTGTTGTCACCCTCTTAATAAACTTGACCTAAACCTAATATATTATTATATATATTTAGCCTTTGTCATCTTTACGATTAAGCCAAAAGAATATAGCATTACGTCTTAATTGTTTTTGTATACTTGTGAGAAATCTAGTTCTTTTGTTCTCTCTCGATAAAATACCTTTGTAGGTAAATCTTTGAGGATTTGACGCTTGGTTGAGTTGCCTTAAACCAATTGGTGGTACATTTGACATCGGTTTATCCGGAATCAATTATTAGGCGATCTGAGCCAAACGACAACAAATCTAATCGATCCATAAACATTACAGTAATACATTAGTCCAATAATATACGATTTAAATATATTAATAATATATAGGATCCTCAAAATCACTAATCACTAACATATATAAAAGTGTGAATAAAGGTTCTGTCTCTTCCATTTTCATACTATTAATTACTAAAAATTATCCTTCTATCTAAAAATCTAAAAGTTAATAGTTCTAATAGGAATTAACTACTACTTCCTCCATTTTTTTTATTTGAAATTTTTGTATATCAAGATGGAACTTTGACTATCAATTATTCTTAAACTATATGTTCAAAAATTATACAAAAATAATATGATGAAACTATTTTCAAAGACAAATCTAATGATATAACTTTTATATTAAAATAATAAGTAATTAATAATTAATGAGTCAAAGTTTTTCGATATGTGAAAACTTCAAATAAAATGGAGAGTAATATTAGTATTAAAATGCTTTATATTTTAATATCACGTAAGATTATCAATTGGAGAAATCTCAGCACATAAAACGGTTTGAGGATGAAACATCATATACATTTGGCATATATATCTCTTTATAATTGTAAAATTAAATACAAAGCACTAATTAACTTTGTTTATTTATCTCCGATTGCATGTTTAATGATTCAAGGTATGCATTGAATAACACAATTATTTTGTTCAATCTTACATCTATAACTTTCAGATTGATTCAAAGAATATATACCATATATTATATATCATTAATTTATTTACTCTTTTTTTTTATCAATATGGTTTCTAATCATATGTCATTTTAATTTTTAATAATTTGTTTCATTTAAATAATAATATATTTTATGTAGAATGATTATTATTATTTATTATTATTATTATTATTATTATTATTATTATTATTATTATTATGTAGAACTATTGTTATAATTATTATAATCCGTATTAGTTAAATAACCATATGATTTTAGTAGAATTATTATTATTAATATTTTTATTTAATTCCATGCAAATATGAATTTTCTATATTGGGATCCACAAATATTTAAATCATACTAATTTAAGCGTAAAAACAAATAATTCGATGATCTTTATATTAATGATCAAATTTGTCAATACATTTAGTTAAAGGACATCAAATTGTTAAAGTAATATTTATATCTCTATGGACATTCCAGTTTCATATAGTATCTTTTTATGAATATCATATTTTATTTTATTTTTTTATATTATATTTAAAGAATTATTTGCTACGCGCTAGATGAGCTTACCTTAATATATGGTACTCCCCGACAAATGTGGTCGGGGCTTTCTCGGTTCTAAAAGTAAACAACGCTGTTAAGATGTCGACTACAAAGAAAGTGGGATCCTATGAAATGAAGATATATAAACATCTCTATCTTATACTACCTCCATTCGGAAAAATTAGTGTAGTTTAATTTTAATTATTAAAATTGATAAATTTTACGATTCGATCTTGAATTCTTAATAGACAGAATTAATTTGTATATGTTTAAGATATTATCCATCTTAAATTATGTTGAGTATCGATATCGTTGTTGTCTGTTTGGCTCGATTTCTGTCGTTTGATTCTACTATCCAGAAACATTTATCCAATTGAACAGGCAACCTAAACTTTTACCTTCCCACAAACTCGACTAAGACCTCACACACAAGATGATAAAATATAATGGACTCGAATGCTTGAAGAAGAGAATTAACTGAGGGCTCTAACGCACAAAGCTAAGGAGTTTTTTTTTTCTAAGAGGCACAAATCATTAGAGGATTCTACTCACACACAAAGTAGAGAGAGTTCCACATAAACACACTAACAACCTATCATACTATATATCCTTGGGTTAAAGTTAGTGGGTTGAATTACCAAATGGATTGGATCACACACACACATAGATTATTGAGCCAACATTTCCAACAAATTATATTTTAACTAAATTCAATGTGATATATACAAAATTATTTGAGTTCAAAATCATCAAAAAGCAAAATTTGGGGGATGGAATAATTTTTAAAGAATAATCAATTTTGGCTCCAATTTTCGCAATGTGATGAAAGAGATAATGAAGGAAAGAAGACGTATGTTTATCATTGACTTGATATCCGACGATAGATGTAAAAGAAAAGAAAGTAAACTAAATGGCACCAAACTTCATGGAATGGAAAAGGGCGAAAGGCATTGACTAATACTAGTAACAATATTATGCCTGCTACTACATGTGAGTACATGCATATTTATCTAGTATAGGCCTTTAAGATTAGTCAAAACATTTTTCTTCTTCTTCTTTTTATTAGTAAATGTTGGTATTGATAGATATAGCTAGCTAGATTATAAGAGAGTACTCTACTTTGTTGTCCTCGATAATGCATGTCAACTCCAATAACGTACGTAACGGCCTATGTGCAATTCAATCCTTATAAATTACAATAATGCATGTTGCAGTTTTGGCTCCTATGCATTTGAGAACAATCATCTGTTACCATTGTCTAATTAAATTGTAGCAATTAATTACATTGTATTGGTGAGGAAAGATTTTATTATTTATATTATAAAATAAATAAAACTTCTTTGGAGAAATTTTTTATGATACAAAAAAGGTTTATCAAATGGATTGAGGTTCGACTATCAGTCTAGTTATCTCTCGTATGCTGAAAGCGTACATGTATGGCTTGACTTGATATGGACTCGGTTGGATCTTGGGTCTTGGCTTGGAATATGTAATTCTGGACAAGGCACGAGGCGGATTTGGTCTTTGGCGTTGGATATGGTCGGGCAGGGGTGTAATTTGCCTTGATCCCGTGTGGTTGTGTGGACTTGATCTTTGTCTTGGACTTTGATCCTTGAGATGTGGATTGGATGGTGGGACTTGGACCCTCCGGTTGGATACATATGTGGGCTGGTTGGACGTTTGACCCTCTTTGACTTAATATGTGTCTTGAATGATTGATCTGCTTAGTTGGATATGTGTAATTTAGGGACTTTGATATGTTGACTTGGATATGTGTCCTCGTCGGGATGTCGTACATTTTGTCTATGCAGGATTTGGACTAGTTTAGGAGCCTTGATAGGCGTAGTCGCTTGATGAACCGTGTGAAACTTCCAGGGATGGGTTCTTTTCAAGCCCAGCAGTGGCCTTAGCGGTTTCACTGTGCGTCTTTGGATGTAGAGCGAGGGGGCAGTGACTTGATCTGGCTTTGATTTGATTTGTTGTAGAGGCGTTAGCAGCGTATCTCTGCGGCTTGATTTGGAGTGTTAGTGGAAAACAACTTCTCATAAGCTTTTAGGATGGTCCTCCTCCCTTGATGTAATATGCACACTTATTTGGAGGTAGATAGAGGCAGCGGCTTGATCTCTCATGACTTGATTTTGATGGGGGCCTTGCGTGTTTCCTACGGCTTGTTGAGGGGCAACTCGATGGAAAACTCTGGATATATGATATAAATACAAATCCATAGATCGAGGGATCTTAAAGTATACTTACATTATTTAAAAATAAGCATAATACAATATATAAATAACGAGTACTTCTGATGCGGTAGATAAATTCCACGACAAATCCACACGCTTGAACTCTGGCGTGAATTTGACTTCCATGACTCCTTGTTATTATATCGATCGTATGATATAAAGTTGATCCACGAGGAGAGGTTGAATCGAAGCAGTTATGCTGGTAAAGCAAGGTTGGTAATCAAAACGAGAATTTTCTTGGGAGAAAATCGGCTAGAGGCAGGGTTTTTTTATGAAGTATTATTATTTATTATGTAAATGAAAAACCTAAAAGCGCTAGCTTATAGAGCTAGAGTTAAAACAAACCCGATAAACAGCTTCGTTAGAGTATTAAGCTTGAATGCGTTACTTATTAGTTAGATTAAGACACTAATGAGTTGCTAATGATTGAACTATTTGAGTGGCTTATTAAATAGTAATGAGTCAATATCAATAATCTTTCAAGTTATTGATAAATACTAAAATTACTCGAACCAATTAAATAACTATTTAATTGATTCTATTTGTTCAATCGATATTCTACATAAAATGTAGAACCCTTGTAATTGAGAAATACATTTCTCAATTATACAGTTCTCTTTAATTTCATACATGAAATATAACTCAACGTCACTGTATGTGTGTGACACCACAGGATTGAGATAATAGTAAGTGTATAATAATAATAATTGACGATTACTATTATTATAACGATTAATAGTAAAGATCTAGCAATCGCTCATAACCCTTAAATTATTATGAGAACCCTTTAGTAATATACAATTACTAAGTTGAACACTAAGTTTTGATAATCACATTTAACCCAACTGGTAAATGAATTGATACACAATTGTCGCAACGGGCATAATAAATGGAATCAATTCTCATTGATTTCCAACAGGCTCAACTTCTTGTGAAGGATTTTGAGGGATTGGCTCTTCCTCGATGTCTTTGGGCCGCCTACTGGAGTGTCGGTGTGTTTTCACTTTGAATCTTCAAGTTTGGAAACGCCAGTGCTCAAGTCGCTTCACTGACCCTTCAAGTTTGGAGGTATTTCTAGCGCTCAGGTGTTCCTGCTGATCTTCTTCTTTAAAGCTTTCTACTTCTTTTACATGTACACATGAATGTGTGTGTGTGATATGTTTGATATGATTTGATTGAATGCTTACTTTCATTACCGTAGTCGTCTTCTTTTCGGAAGCTCATCTCATAAGAACTCCAATGTTAAGCGTGCTTGACCTGGGGTAATTCTAGGATGGGTGACCTTTGAGGAAGTTTACCGGTGAGCACGTGATGAGGACAAAGCGTCTTTGGAAAGACACCGTGAGTGCTTTGTGAGGCGATCCGTCAAATCTAATAAGCGTACCCGACCCACGATTAGTCGGGCGGGCGTTATTCCACCATTTGTACCTTTAATTTTTCTTCTCTTTTTTCCTCCTCCTTCATTTTGAAAATATAGGGGTTTACATAGGCTTTCGGTTTTTATTTACGATTGGTGGTTCATTTTGGTGGATCGCTGATCTCGGCACATTCATTTGAGGCTTAAAATTTGGACCATCGGATATTTTACACCACTTGTTCTCAAGAAATATGAATTGGCGCCTACTTTGTAGGTTTTAGGTCAAAATTAATTTATTTATTGACCTGAGCATTTCACTTGCCATTAAATTCAATGCCGTATCTTTTTATGTACTATTCTAAGTTTTAAAATTAGAGTTTATTTAATATAAAATCCTAAAATTAATATGAGATACTTGAATCAAAGGAACCTATTGTTTCCTTGCTTGAATTTAATTGGCTTCGGGTAAGCACTGTCAATAGCGTGTAATTGTGTATTCGGTTAAAAATTAATTAAACTAATAAAATTCTAAAAATAAATTTTATTAATTAAATTTTCACTATCTACATATATATATGGACTCTGAGAAGCCCATACCAAAATTATGATATTAAGACTAATCTGAGACCTAGTATTATCTACGGGATGTATTAATAAGGTTTTGTGCTTCATTTATCTATAACTAATTGATTTTATTAATATGGAACTCTCAACAACTAAATTACACATTTGTCATTGAGGCCCAATTATGCAATTCACTCTAGTCTCTAGCGAGATTAATGATTATGTGCATTTAAATTGTTTTTAGAATCTGGTGGATAATTTTTTGTTCGACAAATTGGAGTTCATTTGGCTCGGTTTGTTGGTGACTGCGTAGGTAAGTTCAGAACCACTTGATGCAAATTTCAATTTTTAAAGGGATAAGCTTGAAGGCCGACAGGCTTCGGTTGATATAGGCAGAACCCATTTCAGTTGAGCTCTTACCGACTCTATGTGCATTTAATTCACTCTATTATTACAAAAATAATAGAAATGAACATTAATTTATAAATAAATAAAGTGGACCTTGACATTAATATATTATAATAAAAAAGTCATCATGTAATAGCCGAGTATTTTTGATAATAAATTCATATCATCACAAAATTATAACAAAAGATTTTATCATAACAACACATTGGTCCTCAACCGAATATCGAACCCATTTCATTTGGTGGCTTGCCGAACCAACAGCGAGGCAGAGGCCGGGCAAAGCTAAAATTTGATATGGAAGTAGGCAGGGCGCTCAGTTGAGCTCTTGCAGAAATTCTATGTGCATTCAATTCCTCTAGCGAGATTAATGATTATGTGCATTTGTTAGTTATTTAAAATAAGCTAACAAGTATATTGTGGAGATCAGAGGGGGGATATTCGTAGCTGTTCACCAGACAAAACAGCCTAGAGCTAACGTTGGAACAACGCATGCAACCATCGATACACATACATATTATATACTAGTACTATATTTGAAATTTCTGAACAATGTGTGAGCACTATGAGCTTGCAATTAGGACTTTGAGCAATGAATTAATGAATGAATGACTTAAGAGACAAGCTAGGACTTGACTCATACATGCACACTCACCGGTGAAGCTTGGACTGGTCAAAACTCAAGACTCAATAAACATGCCAAAGTCATCAGAAAGATAAACCCATTATTTCCTTTTCTAGTCTTCCTTGGCAAATAAAGTTCCACAATTCATTGGATAAAAAATCATTATATTTTTTAATCTGTTAGTATCCCCTTTTCTTTTTCAGGACAATGATTTGTTTTTGGTAATGGGTGTAATCATATAGCATTCACCCCACGGACCGGTAAGCTTCTCACATGATATGATGATGATGTGCTTTTTAGCCCCCAAAGAAAACACTTTATAACGATCCAGAACCTTTTCCCTAATCTTATTATTAATCAAATTGAGTCTCGTTATGGTGTGTTATACTAATAGAATCTATGTTATACTTTATTATGATTATAATTATAATAAGTGTTCTTAATTAATTTTATATTAATTTATAAACAAATTGTAATATAAAAATGGTACCTAAAATATAACTAATGATAAAAAAATGGACCAGATTAAGTTATTACTTGGTCTATTTTGATTTGCATCAATGTTTCGTTCAGTAGAGCCAACCGCCTTGGCTCAATAGCCTAGTGACATTTCATTCGTACTTCCTGAGAATATTTCGGATTAATAATCTTGTTGGAGGAATATTCTACTTTTTTGTAGCAACTTCTTGTAACTATCTTTAGGTAGAAATTTCTATATTCATATTTATATATAATACTCAATATCAGTATTCGTACCAAAAATTGAGCCATAAATGCCTCTTTGATATAAGTTATTATCAGATTTCTAATTAAGTCATTGATCCATAAAATACTTCAAACTTCAAAGAAGAAAAGAAGTTGAATTGAACACCATAATTAATACTTCGTGCTCCGTAGTTATAATAATAATAAAATTATTGAGGATAACCATATTTCAGTTTCTCATTTTTATTCATCATTTTATTTTATAAAAATTTACATACAAATTATGCATTAATAAATGTTAAAGGTATAAATGTGATTTAATATTAAAACTGAAATGTAATTATCAATTGATGGAGTGTAAAAATTAAAGCCCGATAATAATAACAACAATGATAATAAATATTCACTTACATCATAACACAAAGGTCAGGGCTTGAATGAGTGGGTAGATTTCGCTAAAGGTATCTGTTGAGGATCGATATCAATTGTTGTGGTTTGAGAAGCAAGTTTTCATTATTTGCTTCTATTAAAATCGTGCAGTCAATCGAAATCTGAGCTTGACTAATCATTTAACTTCACACACTCAATTAAAGTATATTTAAGATGATGCTGAAGGACTGCAAAGTGGAGGAAGAAACTCACAAAGACTTAAAATACTAAGCTAGAAGTTTCTTCTAATTCAAAGAGATACAAAACTTCGAGAAGTTCCCTAATACTAAGACACAAAGCTTAAAATAGTTTACTTGTCACACAAACAAACTAAACTATCACACTATAAAGATTAGGTTAAAAGTTTAGAAGTATAAGATTGCTAGGATTTGTAGGCTTGATATATCAACATTAGATGGTGAAGCCATTGTTGATAGTACCCGATTATCCTTTATCATATGATTAATTTAATCAAACAGGATCTAACAACTCTAGGATGGGCTAATTAATTATCCTAAATTCCTAATGAAGTAGTTAACCAAAAGCTGATACAGTCATACAACCATTAAGAAAGTGCAAAAGAAAGTAGCAAACAAATTAAAAGTATGACACTAATTTCTTGAAAATTATTCCCTTTTTACAGTCTTATTTTTTTATTAGCTAGTGATTACTTATCCGGTTATCTTCAATTCTGAAACTAACTGAAAAAAAGTAGTACTCCGTATAAGAAACCTATATACTACTTCTTTGTTTTTCTTGTATCATATATATTACTAGCTTAATTTTAATTCGGGATAAGTTGATTTTTTTTAAAGGATTTAAACACAATCCAAGTTATTAGTTGTAGATGAGTTTGGATATCAAATCGTCATACTGACCTACTTTTATAGAAATGTCATACTGTCATTAAATCTGTTGAAATGTCTTGAATTGTGTTATAAAAAAGTCTCATATTTAAACTTGGGAAGAAAAGTATCAAGACTTGGCTCTATAAAATGATTATAGTTTTTTTAAATTTATTTAAGCATGAATAGTTAGTGAGTTTATTATAATTAGTAGAACCTCAACTATTCCGGTAAAATTTTATAGTATGTTACAGTAATTTTTATTCTAAGAATAGTGTGAAAGCATAGTAATTCTATTATTTGGGTGTATTTGATGCATTTGAGAGTATAGTTTCTTTAATACATGTCTGTATTCCTCCATCTATTTATAGTGAAATTTACATTAGTTTGTACTTGTGATTGCCAAACCTGCGTGTTTGGGATACCACGTAAAATCTTAATTAATCTTTCCATAAGTCTTTTCTTGAATTTCTAGTCTTAGCGTATTTTCGTTATAACGAGCAAATGTTTGTTATAACAAATGACTATGGAAATTTGATTTATCAGAGACGAAGAGATGGGTGGTAAAAGTTTGAAGGTTAGAGAAGTTCACTAGGAGATATAGTTATGGATTTTGAGACTCCAAATGAAACTAGTTCTGCCCTCCATAATAGTATATTGTCACATAGTCTTAGTTTGGGCTATCATAATGCACTAGTTGCTAACTGATGAAATCGGGTTCGTGATACATCGGAGGAAGGATTCTTCAGCGGGCCTATGATGGATTTGAGGGTAGTGATGTCATAGGTTGGAGTCTAGAATGTCCAGAGAAGATGAGGTAGATTAATAGCGGAAAAGGTCTCGAGTAGTATTATTGCCGGCGGTGGTATGCGTTTAGAAGAGTACATAACCTTAGTTCTTTGATGCTTATATATTTACCACAAATGTGGGTTCTACAATTCCACGTAGTATCCTATCATGTGTGTCACATAGCGAAGTGGTTCTCAACGCATAAGTAGTTGGATGGTTGTAGTGTTTTGATGGCGAATGGATTTCGGTCTGTGAGGCGGAGTTGCGATTGACTCGATCAAAATTAGGATCGTGATGGTAGATTATGCACATTGAACAAGGTTAGATACGTGTCTCACATGACTATGAATTTGTTATCTCTGAGTGCATTAGACAAGAATAGGCGTACGGCTAGCAGAAATTGGAGTCAAGCGGCACCAAAATCAGTTAAGTACCGAGCGGTGACTTCTTAGTGTCTGCGAGCATAAAAACGCGCACGAGAAGAGGTGGCCCAAAGAGCCCTGCAATCCCACTAACACTAGTGTGTCGAAGCGGATCTGAATCTTGCTCAGTCCACCGGACGTCCTGTTCAGCCAACAAGACGTCATGTTCAATTTAGCAGTTTATTTTCACAAGTCACACCTATTTATACTATTGCAAATACAAAAAAACCACCACTTGGCGTCCATAGCATTCAATGGCGATGTCTAGATATACATTCTATGAATGCGTTATGAAGTTTAGTGACATGAAAATCAATGAATGTTATATAAAATTTACTTAGACATTACATTCATACATTTATATATCAAATGATATTTCGTGATTACTCGTAGAGGCAGGAGAAGATAAAATTGTATCGACATTAGCAATAGAAAGAATAATAAAATAAGAAGTTACAATAAAAAAGCAAGATTTTATCAAGTAAATAAACTAATATAATAAAACTAATAAGATAGAATAGGTATATCGATATTGATACAAACTACTTTGAAAGAAGGAAGAAGATGATGATAATTCCTTTGAAATTTTTGATCAAATAATTTGTTCTCTCCGAGATGGAATCGCGTCGATTTGAGCAGACGAAACTTTTTATAATTAGTAGTAAAATAGAGATGAGTATATTATGCAAAGAGAAATAAACCAATGGTGATATTTGATGTGAGAAATGAAAGAAAGTAGTGGTTCTTTTATTTATAGGTGGAAAAAACATCTAATTTTGGCCAAGCCAGGACGTCAGGATTAGTCAGCGGACGTCCGCTAATACTGTATATTACTCGATGATCGATTTTTAAATAAAAGTAGTTCTGGGACGTCGATTGCAAAATGGATGTCCGATTTACCCACGGGCGGATGTCGGGTTACAGCCCGGACGTCGGTAATAAGGCAGTGAATCGACTTAAAGGCAATATGCAGGACATCCGGTTTAATTAGCGGGCGTCATTCACGTTAACAGAACCACTAACGAAAGTGTCTTAGAGGCAGAATTTGAACCTCCACCGAATGCATGAACACATGTCGGGGCGAACTTTTTAGCTAAAATCTTAGCCGCTGAACCGGAGCGGACTAAGCTAGTCGGGTAACGAGCGGCCCTTGAACCCTCGGCCCAAACACCCACTGTCCCCAGAGCGAGAATGGGTTCATTTCTTGGAGAAGGTGGATGATTCATTTATAGGGGTTGAAATGTGATTACGAATGGTGTGAAGCGTGGAACTTTGTATGTTTCTGAGGGTAGGGCCGTTTTTAAAGGTCGAGATTGATGTGGTGTTTGGAAATAGGTGGAGTAGACACGTTCCGGTGGTGAGTCGGAGAGGGGCACTTATGGACCTTTGGGTGGCAAATACTCAGTGGCTTGAGGGTTTCGAGTTGAACATCACGGGTGGACAAGATGTCACGTGAGAATGCTTACCCATTCTAGATTGCACTTACGAGAGAGGAATGCAAACTGATAGGGGATAGTTTATTTCGTACTTTCTGATTCTGGAAGGAACTTCGATTCTACGTGTGTCATGCATTCTTGCGAGTGATGAGGCCCCATTGATAAGCGGTACGTAGATCTGGAGAGGATATTTAAATCGGCAGTCACAGAGATCTAAAGAATTTGCTCGGTCGTCCTCTGGGGAAGAATGCGTGACTTGCGTTTCTCGTGCTAGTGGGATAGAAAGTAGGCGTACTTTGGTATACCAACTAGTTGATTGATTCTTGTATGAGTCGATGTTGTTAGCAACTAGAATGTCAGCGGGTAGTAGTGATGTTTTACGCCAATTGGTGGTCTAACGGTGTTTGGACTTGCCAAGCCCAGTCTATTTTGTAATTGCCGTGTAAAGGCGTATGTGAAGATGAGTGTGGTAAGGCATTTGGCCATCTCTTACGGGTGTCATCTGGACACATCTGATATATCTGAGGGAAGGGTTATTCTAAGCAATAATGTTATATTTGATAAAAATTCCATGTTTAACCCAACTTTGAAAACTTCGATTAGTGAAGATGAAGATGGTCTTTGAGAAGTAGAGGAGGAGCGGGGAGACGGAGTCTAGTTGTAGGGGTGGACAATGGCGTTTCCCAGTCGCGTTCGGAGGCGGAGGCATGGTCTTTTCACCACCGGTAGAGCATCCAGGAGTTTGGGTACAGATCGCACAGAAAGAGCAAACTGTAGATACTCACATGAGGTATCATGTTTATGAGATAGGCCCAGCTCTTTTATAGGTTGTAGAGGAGGTGGCCTACATGATCCATAATGCTATAAGGGAAGTTGTTATTGATGCTTGATGCAATCTAATGACTTGTTGTCATGGGAGATAGAAATGGGAGTAACTGAAGAATCGGACTTGGGAGTTATGCAGAAAACTAGCGAAAGGTTGGCATTTGAAAGTTGTTGTTCAAGAAGAAAGAAAGGTTGTCGTAGAATTTAGGGGATCGAGAATAAAGCTCGAGAGATTGTTGCTAGAGGTTTCATTGAGAGAGAGGGAATGGACTCTGATGAGATATTCTCGCGTGGTCGGGGCAATACTTACGTTAGGATTCTTGCTTGCTATAGTTCTGGCGTCCCATTTGGAGCTTGAGCGATAGATGTGAAGGCGACTTTAAATACATGTTGGAAGAAGATATTTATATGACCGAATAAGATGGTTTTGAGAATCCGGAAAGGAAGACTCACGTTTTGCATGAAGTTGAAGAAGTCTACATATGGTTTGAAAGCGATCTTAGAGCGTTAATTCTAAGAAATTTGATAATTTCACGTGCTTGGGGTTGGGTATTTTAGAGTCCGTATGATAGTTGTGTATCTACCCAACAAGGTCGAAATATGGATCGTCCATTTTACTAGATATTGTACAATAATATGATATGTTATTAGGCTGCGATCGACAAGTCGGGGCATTCGGAAGTTGAAGGGACTCTGATTGCAAAGTTTGATATATGAAGGATTTAAGAGTCTTTGTCGAAAGTGCAGGAGTGGAGATGCAAGATGATCGGATGAAGCTTTTGCACCCACAAATGCTACGTTAAGAAGATTTATCAAAGATTTGAGTATGGCTTTTGTAAAATGTATTGATACTCTAGTGCTTCTCTTGCATGTTTATCTGTGGTATTTGCTTTATCTTGTAGTGTAGTTGGAAGTTTGATGTATGTTATGGGTATGCTTAGACGAGATCTTTTGCATATCTTGTCAGTGTGGTTAGTAGGTTCATGGGAGAACTTGGAAAGTGTGTGTAGGATTGTGAAGATTATGTTTAGATATTCGGAGGCCTTGTCCAAATTAGTGCCGATTATGGTGGTGATTAGTCTTTGATGCAGGTTCGATTCGGTCAGAATATCGGTATATTTTGGGGGCCAGGACCGATGGGTTACCGGATTCTGGATAGGACCAGGTAATATTTTTCGAGCAAAATTTGGATCGGACCGAACCGTTATTTATCGGGCGAATTGTCGATGCAGCTGGCGAAAAGCCCAAAACCTAAATGAGAATTTGAGATCCCAAAAATTAAAATAGCCAAAATCAATTCCACAATTAAAATCCCCAAAATTGAAAATCTTAAAATACAAATCAAAACAATATTTCAAAACCCACAAAATACAAATTGAATCTGAAATAAACATATGAAAAAATAGAATTGAATTCGATATTTAAGGCTCAGATTCATGAATCATTAGTTGATTAGCACAAGCATCCATGAACAAATCATCATACAAAATCGCAAACAAACTCCATAAAAATCATCACAAGGACTTAATCTCTGCCGCAAGTAATAACCATTAATTGATTAGCACTAGCAACCATGAGCCCATGAACAAATCATCATTGCCTCAGCCATCAAGTTAAGGGACGAGGAGAGTGGGGAGTTAAGGAAGAGTGGAAATGATTTAGGATTAAGAGGGGAATGCTTTATACACCACGGATCCACGCCGTATTTTCGGTCCGGATCCATCGGTTCGATCAAAAAAAAGGATCGGCCGGGGCCAGATTTGTTATCGGATGGATAGCGGTCGATTTTTAGGTCAGGATCTCGTGTGGTTTCGACTTGTCAGGCGTACTTGTGTAGTGGTGATAGTCGATAATATTATTCTGGATATTACGATTACATTTATCTTTGGAGATGTGGACGTGAGGAAAGATTGATGATGGTATGTCAAGCTTCTTGTTGGTGGTTACATTTGTGAAGTTGGAGAATTCTTTCGCAGTCATGATGACTTTGTCTCTTTATTGAGGCGAGTGTATGCCGACTTTGGCTGGTAAGGAGGTATTTGGTTGAAATTAGTACGTGACACAGGATTACGTCATGATCATTGTGGGTATTGTGATAGCTTGAGTGTCGTATGTTTGGCCAGAAGGATCGAGTTAAATCGCAGAGGGCAATGGCGTTGATGTGAGATATCGTTTCTTGAGGGAGTGAAAGGAGAATCGAGGTAAGCCAGTAAAGACGACAGACGGCCCACATTGATATGTTTCACAGTCGGTTCTCGGAAGCGAGTTTCAACATTGTTTTGAACTTCTTCGATATTCGAAAGTTGTTAAGTTAGCGAGTGGTAGGCGTATCGAAGGTGGTGCGTCATCACTTTTTGGTCATCGTGCATTCTTATACATCGGCATGTTTCATATTTATACATCTAGTGCATTATAGCCTTGTCTGGCTTAGCTTGTCAGTGCGTCCTTGTCGAAGCATCTGGCCCATATCTGGTAGAATTTTTGGTTATCGATATTTGGGAAGAATTGATTGATGTGGAAATTTGTTAAATCTTTGGCAGATTGTGTTTTTGCAAAAAAGTCAAAATCTAAACTTTGGAAGAAAAGAGTATTAAGACTTGACTCTATAAAGACATGAAACTTTCTTGGTTATTCGCTTTTTGATAATTATTAAGTTTTTGCTATAATTAAGTAGAGATCTCGACTATTCAATAAAACTTTTATAAGCGTGTTCTAATAATTCTATTCTAAAGAATAATGTGGGATAGTAATTCTATTAATACAGGTGTATTGATTTACATATCTGAAAATATAGTTTGCTTTCAAATGCACATGTTAGTCCATCTATTATAGTACATTTACGGTGAAAGTTGTGCGAGTGAATTTCCCAAACACGTGTTTAAGATACCACGTAAAAATTTTGGTGTCTTTCCTTTAAGTTTTTTTATTAATTTCTAATCTCGTACCGTATTTCGTTATAATAAACACGTGTTCGTTATAATAATATCCTCCTACTCTAATCAAACAAATTTCATAAGTTGTTTTTATTTTTCGTGATAATGTTAGAACCAAATAAAAAACTATGGAAATAATAGATGTTTTGACTTTTCAACCAAGTCGTCTTTTTAACAAGAAAGAGATAGCTTGATTAAGAAGAAAGTAGGATTCTTGTTTCACCAAAGGTTATACCGAAAAATATGTTATCTTGGGCGCATAAATAGATCTTCGTTGTATTATATCTGACAGCAACCAGCAAAATAATAAAAGATATTATAAGCATTTATTATTATACATCTATTCACGTTGTTCTTTAGTTATATTATTATGAGTTATCGTATGATTGGACTCTCAGCTTGACATAGTTATTCATCACTTGAACACTAGAATTTAATTAAAATTCTGGGGAATGACCTTTCTTGAGATGCATATTTTGTTATAGGATTGAACTCTTTGCTTCGTCGTTATATATTTAACCCCCGGTATTAATGAGTTTGTTATCGCGTAGAAATAATATCTAAGTTGGTAAATTTCGATAATATTTTTCTGACTCTAAATTATATCTTCTAATAAAGTTGGGTATAGAAGCTTTTAGATGATTGAGGCTAGATTTTATTATAATCTTGTGTTAGAATATGCTTTATATTTATACAATTTTTTATACGTATAATTATACATGATATGTTAATTACTAGATTTATATATTTTATGAATTCGAGAGAGACATTTATCAAATACCTAAATTTAGAAGATTTATTGGTGATTATTAGTAGTTAAAATGCATTGTATGTCTAGATGAACAAACCAATAATATATGATGACGGCTTGTTATTAACTCACATGATAACTTTAGCGTAATTAATTCGATCGTCGAATGAGTTTTGAAGATAATAACAATATAAGGACAATAAGAGAAATATGTGATAAATGATAATGAGTCTTGGTACCAAAGTCTACATAAGTTTTCAGCGTATAATGAGTTGCTTGATAATTGATCTTTGTCGATTGATTGAAGGTACTAGAGTAGAGGTTTGGAATATTTATAATATGTACATATCATGTATGATGTTATATAAATGAATTGATGTTATAACTGAATTTATTGACTATAAAACCTCTTAGTCAAGTCAAAAACTATAAGTTGTGTTGTTGTTTTGGCTATTATATCGATGTGGAGCTTAGTTAAAAAGACTTATCCATAACTTTATGATTAAGTAAATAGTTTAAACATATTTGGTACTTTTAATGTGTCTTGAAGATTAGATTTTATATAAGCATGAATATTAAATATTAAGGGCTTAGAATTTATAGCCATATAAATTAAGGGTTTTTTAATATTATAGAAAAATTTCTATCAATGTCCTTATTGTTCTGAAAAATATAGAATCTTATAAATTCATTTATGAGACATGAAAACTCATACAATTTAGAGGATATAGATTCAGTGACATGATATGAATTTTAGGAATTTAATTACTATACATGATTTCGTTTAGGTCAGTACTTTACATAGCAAATTACTGAATATACAAAATTATTTGACTCGTTTGGAAGATATACTTGGCGTAGTTGCATGTTATAACTGGGATGATACATATATTATATGTGTGCAAACTTAATTATAACATGGGATGATGCATATATCATATATATATCCTTGAAGTGGTTAATTCTTGAAGTGATTGATTATCTAATTATATCTTTGAAGTGGTATATATAGTTCATAAATTATATTGCAACTTGTAGATATTACTTTCTGAAACATATCGTTAAAAGATGAGAAAAATTTAACTGCTTAACGAAAGCGAATGTTATAAAAGCGATGAGGTAGTGTAAATTTAATTGAAGGCTCCTTGAGCTAACATATGGATACTCGAAGATGTGTATTCAAGATGAACCGCCGTATTCTTCTAAGTTTAAAGAAACTTATTCCTTTCAAAAACATCACAGCCAAGGTATACATGGCATTGAGGCAATGATAAAAGATTAAGCAGTTAATATTTATAAAAATATAGCCAAATCGATTGAAGGCTCTTCGGTAATATATTCATTACACAGAGTAACAAACATGTTTGTATCGAAAACACACTTTTGTCAAGCCCAGGAAGTTTGAGAAGCCCATGAGAAATTTTATTATTTGGCATAACTTGACTTGAAGCCAGTAAGGTTAGTTACGATGTGAAAGAATAATTGAAATTTTAATTTAAAGGACTACCGTTGAAGAGTCAGTAAACTATTAAGTTTGGAAAGAATTTGTGTGAAACTTCCGTAGGGTGTAAACTCAGGTTAGTACGACTGTGGGGCGTGTTGAATTACATGCGATACTCCGGTGGTGTGGAAATGTTACGGCTATGTAAGTAACAACACATTCGCGTATGCAAAATTATTATAAACTCCCGATATAGTTGGTTTAGTCGGAAACCACATATTTTACCCTCCGATTATGCGTGCATCATATATTCGATCTTATGCATAAATGACTTTTTAAATAAATTATTATACGGAAAGGTATGTACATCTATATCTTGGAAATACGAAGTGAAATTAATTAAGTAGTAATTTTTAAATTGTGATATATCAATGTTTTTTCAACATTGAGGAGAATAGTATCTATTTGAAAAAATAGACTATCTTGCATTGAAATATTCATATTTTCTCTTCAAGTTCAAGTCCATTGCATTGAAATATTCCTATATTAAATTATCTTCAGTACTATGAACTTCAAGTTCAAGAGAAAATGAATAAGAGATTATATGAACGATTCCTTTACCAAATAAATTTCTAACCTCGAGATAGCAGTAGATGCTTATGCGGTTGTAAACACTCGAAATAGAGTGGAGGTTTGAAGAACCGTTGTAAATGATATAGTTCCACCGTAAGATATGACATTAAAGATGGTATAGGAGAATGTCAGCGCCGGAAGATGTACGTGAATATATCATAAACAAGCTAAAGCTATATATTTTGAACATTCACATACTTATGATCATGACAACTATTGAATACCGATTATCGTGAACATGGTGGAACCAAAAATTAAAAGAATTATAGGCAATAAATATTGCATAGAATTAAGAGCTACATATAATGAAGCGATATATGAGGATCTGAATGGCCAAAAGAAAAGCCTTGATTAAGAGTAAAAGCGGAAACTCAACATATAAGAGTAGAAATTTAGACTCGAAGTCTAATGAAATATGATTAGTAAAGTATATCACAGAGTAAAGTCTAAACTTCATTTATAGAAGTGAAAAATTTAAACCCAAAGTGTAATCCAAATGATACTACTATAGTATATATTGGGTATAATAATGTGAATGACTAAAATAAGATTTACTACAAAGATTTTGCTACACAAACTCATGAATTATAAAGAGTGTCGCGTACACTTTGTGATGGAAATTATCGAAATTATATATGTTTATTGTGATAAAATATAACCTATAACGATATGTGTATATTGACGTATAATATAGCATGCTGAGAAATACGTACACGTGAATACATGTATAACGATTGAGTATATACGTAGAAAGAGTTATGATGCCTAAAGAACAAATATGTATCCTCGGGAACTTAACTCGATTGAGTCAAAGTGAAAATATTTGAATATTTAAAGCCATCCGGAAGATGGATTACAAACTATAATCGAATCTTCTATAATATCATAAATATTATGAAAAGTTTATGAAAATGGCAATTTATGTTTATGACTTAAACATTATTGAAACTCACAGAAGAGAACTTTCGAGAGTTGTAAACTTCTTGAAGGAATTTGAGATGAAATCACAATTAATAAGTCATTCATTTTTGCTTGATTATAATATCACCATATGTGAACAATGGCCCATTAATGCCAAGAGAAAGTACAAAAAGAATTATTTGATCATGAAGTATCATATATAAGGAGAAAATATCAACTCGGATGCATTGAAATGAAGTTAAATGTATAAAGGATATAAGATTGTTCGATGGGAACATATTGATTTATACCGCGATTAATTATGCGAATGCATAATACTTATATGATCTATGTTAATACATGGTGTCCGTTATTAGTATTGGCTGATATTTCATGATTATGTATGAAACCAGGCTATATCATTGTCGTCGACAGCGCAATCTTTGAAATCACCGAGAAGAAAGTGGTGAATGCGTTTAGTTGAGGAATATGATCAGAAGCATGTCAGTAATGCTTGTGATTTATAATATGAAGAGTTGGTAATGGCGATCTTTGCTTATTGACTATAATTGTAGATGTGTTCTTGTGATAAAATGAATGGCGTATCAAAGAAGCGATAGAACAAAATATATTGGATATTGGTTTTGTACCAAAAGTGATCTTGAAGGAGATGAGTGAAATAGATTACCCGACTGAAATTTGCTGTGCTGATAAATCTAGTAGATATTCTCAAACAAAATCCCTTTTTCAGCATTCGAGAAGTTATCAAAAGTATGGAAGCTACGTCGACTAAAAATGTCAAACGAGTCGTGAGGGAGTTAGTACTTAAGATTTATGCTTATTTTTCATGTCATGGTTTTTGTCCTAATGGGTTTCACAGTAAAAGGTTTTAATGAAGCGATATTTTATGCGTATATTCTTGATATCGCATTTCTTTTTAAGCCCATTTTGAGGTTTATTAAAAGCGGGTTTTTACTAGTAAAAGGTTTATGAGGCGTATTATTTTGGTGATTAGACGTCAGGGAATGTTATGGAAATAATGGATGTGAGCATTGACCGAGTAAATCTTGTTTAGCAAAGAGAAAGAGATAGGCGATTAAGGAAAGAAAGTAAATTTCTTTGTTTGTCAGTTATCTTGTATGTATTATATCTTGGCGCATAAATAGATAACTTTATTTTATTGTATCACAACCTTGACAATAGTAATAAAATATTATAAATAAACTTGTTTTATTATTATACATCTGTTATATTATTCTTTATTTATGTTTATAAATAAATAAAAGTATTAGAGTAAATATGATGGAAATTGAGAAAATACTCTAAAACACACAAAAAGGGAATCCACATACTCACATGTAGAAAGGAATTGTAAATACAGTCAATACATAATGGTTCTTTGTAGATTATGCAATTACTTTTTTTACAATCGAAGAGATCTTTAATGTTAATATTTATCGCAATAGATAAATGATTTTAAGCTAGATATAGCTAAATTAATCTAGTTAATTTTCTAAGAACCCAAACAATTTTTATTATTTTTGCAAAATGAGTTGCATCAATGGTCAAGAACTTGTGAAAAATTTTGGTCATAGCTTGAGTTAAGAATGAACTCTATCTTAGTTAAGAAGACATTTCCATGAATTTGCCTCCCTTATTACATATATGCAATTTGAGCCAAGATAGAGTTCAATTAAATTGAGACAGAAAAAGTAAAATTCTTATTAAAACAGTACACATAGGTCTATATTCATACCAAAGGTTGGGACTCTCACTTTTGAGACCAAAGCATAATATTTTTACACCAAAATATACCTCTAGTCTACGGTACTTTATCAGTTCTTTTTTCCATAAAAATAGGTTATTTTACCAATTGGTCCTCCCACATCTCGACCCAAAAAATCTGATAAATTACGATATCTAGGGTCTATGCATAAGGAGATCAAGTGTTTAATGTCCTCGTTAAAATGAACCTCCCACGTTGAAATTGTCAAGACTCAAACTTAGGTTCATGCTCCAATTTAATAATGTACTTATTCGCATGGCTATGTCCGTGCATAACTTTATCGGTTTTTTATATCAATGCATAGGGAGTTCATTCATACGTCATAGATAACGAAATTCACATTAGTGTTTCATATTCCAATAATATCAACCATAAGACAAAATCTCCACCAGTATTGAGTATTGACACAATTTGTAGATTGCATCCCGTGAATCATTTATTATACTTCCTTACTTAAATCCGTACGTAAATATGGAAACCCCAATAGGCCAATACCATCTAAGTATTGTGAATGAACAACAACAAAGCCATTTAGCCAGCTAAAAAAATCCAAAGTAAATATGGAACAATCTCTGTTTTTCATCACATGGCAAAGAAACAAAGACAATATTAATATCAGTAATAATTTTACAATGTACTTTTATAAAGTCAAATGTGTAAGTTTGCACTGAAATCCTTAACTCCATCTATATGTCACCTAGCAAAGATGCTATTCCCCTACTTACAAACACATCTGGGATTCAATCCATCATTAATTAAACATTCTTTTACGGTAAATGTTTAGCTTTATTTAATGTTTGACATAGGTCGGCAGAAGGTATCTATAACTCATAAATAGTTAATACCGGGTCTTTAATCATGTGTTACAACACTTGTTAATGATTTAAATAATACTTCGATTTCATTCATTTCACACTTAATAAAACGATTAGTAATTTGAAAGAGTAAACGTATGTATTGTAGTCGATTATTCCCTCTTCTCATAAAAATTTCCTACTTTTACTCTTTTTTTATTTTTTATAAATTTCTCTCATTTTATTGATGTTTATATTATTTTAGGAAACAAGTCTAATTTAACTAGAAGTACTAAATATGATCTCTTTTAAATTTTTGAAAAATTTAAAACTAAACAATTTTTATGAGAAGGAAAAACTATAAATATACAAATCTTAAAGTATCAATTAAAAAGTGTTGAGTAAGTTTTTTAATTGTCAAAATTTCACAATTGGCATGGTTAATTTTTATTTAAATCAAAATTATATTATATAACTAACAAAATGATCGATATTACACATTTTTTAAAATTACTCATTAAAACTATACAATCTTCATGATGTACAAAATTTAGTCGTCGGATCATTTTCATTATTTTTTGTAAATTAATATGTCACGAACACATAAATTAAAAGATATGATCTATTGGTGAGAAGTAGCTTCTTCTTACCTGTTTTTCTCTCTGCTGTTCATCATCCCATTGAATTTATAAAAACATAGCTTCACATGGTCCCCTTTTCATCATAAATCTAAGTTATTATTTCTCCCTTTTTCTCTCCTCTTGTTCTTCTTCTAGTGCTTCATTTCCTCTCTTCCTCTCTCATAATTTAGAAGTAGTAATAGATATGTGGAATTATTATAAGTGCAAGAAATTATGAGCTACACAAGCTTTGATCTCCATTTATGGAGGAGAATTCTTGGAATTTCTCTTCTCATACTTAGTTGTCATCAATCTTATGGGCTAAATATCGATGGGGTTCTTTTACTTTCATTCAAGTTCAGCATATTAAATGATCCTCTTGAAAAATTAGTGAACTGGAACATCCAAGATGAAACACCATGTTCATGGAATGGTGTTGTTTGTGGTACACCAAACATGTCCCAAGCTTTCAACCGTGTGGTATCCTTAAGTTTACCAAATTCTAAGCTTCTTGGTTACATTCCAGCAAACCTTGGAATGATTCAATATTTAAGGTTCCTTGATCTTTCAAATAATTCCATAAATGGTTCAATTCCTCTCACTATTTTCCATGCTTCTGAGCTTCAAAATCTTGATTTGTCAAATAATTTGATCTCTGGTGAACTTCTTGAGTTTGTTGGAGGTTTAAAAAATCTTCAGGGTCTTAATCTTTCAGACAATGCTTTGAGTGGAAATATCCCAAAAAATCTAACTTCTCTTCATAACTTAACTATGATCTCTTTGAAAAATAATTACTTTTTTGGTTCAATTCCTAGTGAGTTTGATTATGTTCAGGTTTTAGATCTGTCTTGTAATTTACTCAATAGTTCTCTGCCTCCAGACTTTGGAGGGAGTAATATAAGTTATCTTAATATTTCCTTCAACAGAATCTCTGGAGAAATTCCTCGAGAATTTGCTGAAAAACTCCCTCCAACTGCATCACTTGATCTTTCATTCAATAATTTAACTGGTGAAATCCCAGAAAATCCAATCTTTTTCAAGCAAGATTCAAAATCATTTCTAGGTAATGAAGAACTATGTGGTAGACCATTAAGAAATTTATGTGCAATTCCATCATCAATGTCTACATCTCCAAATGCATCCTCACCAACTTCTCCTCCAGCAATTGCAGCCATACCAAAAACCATCGACTCAAGCCATGCAGACGCAGAAAATTCCTCGACTTCAAGTTCCTCAAAAGGGCTTAAACCAATCATTATAGCAGCCATAGTTATAGCAAATGTTGCCCTTTTTTCATTCTTCATTTTGGTGTTTGTTTGTTTCTACCATAACGAAAGGGAAAAAAAGATTGAAGGGAATATCAAGAAAGAAGCAGAGAGTGCAAAAGACTCTGATTGGGCTTCATCTTCAGGATCAAATGAAGAATACAATTGGCTTAGAACATGGACATGTTTGAAAAAACCAAGACATGCAGATGCTGAGGAAACATCATCAGATAGTTCAGACACTGATAGTGCGGAAATTAATGAAACAAAAAACCAACAAAACCAATCTCCTCAACCTCAAGAGCAGCAAAAAAAAGGGGAACTTGTAACAGTTGATGGTGAAAAGGAGCTTGAATTGGAGACATTGCTTAAGGCTTCAGCTTATATTTTAGGGGCAAGTGGATCAAGTATTATGTACAAAGCTGTTCTTGAAGATGGGGCAGTTTTAGCTGTGAGGAGAATAGGGGAAAGTGGTGTGGGGAGGTTTAGGGACTTTGAGAATCAAGTTAAGGTAATTGCTAAATTAGTGCACCCAAATTTGGTAAGGATTCGTGGGTTCTATTGGGGTGTTGAGGAGAAATTAGTCATCTATGATTTTGTTCCAAATGGAAGTCTTGCTAATGCTCGTTACAGTAAGTTCCTCCATCCTTTGATCTCCATTTTTTCTTCATTTTGGTTGTTGATATTTGTTGTTTATTTTATTTTTTGTTTCTTTTTTTGAGGAATTCAAGTTGATTTTTCTTGATGGTTGGTGTTGGTGGGGTTTTATTTTCATGCCATTATGAGGTGGAAAATGATTTACTGTTATTAATCTTTGTCTACTTGGAATAATTGTTTAAGAATTGTCTGTTTTATGATTATGTGGTGATATTTGTGTACTTCAAATTATTGTGTATCATTTGTCTGTTTATATGACTATTTAGTCAATAATTGAAAGATTGATGTGAAGATGATGAATTTGTATTTACACTTTAATGATTTTCCTATTTTGTTATCTTAGCTAATAGAACAGATTTTATGTCCAAATTTGGTATCTCAAATATTAATTCATCAATCATATAATTATAAATGTTATTTAAGTTAAAATTAAGGGACCTACTATTTCAATTTCGTAGATCACATTGTTAGTTGTATTTGTGCCAAATATTGATACATAAATGGACACAAATAATCTTATACTCTTAACTTACATTTCAATGATGGACACAATTTAGTCAAATAAATTATCCAAATGGTTGCATAATTATAGAATAACATGCTATACAATAAATATGTCAAAGTATATACAATAATATTTAAGGACAATCGATCAAATATTAGATATATCAAACTATACGAAATGATTTATCTGATTAGTTTTACGATGCACTTGATATGGATGTTAGCATGATGGAAGTGTTTGTTCTTTGAACATGTTTGAAAAGTAGTTGAAAAAGAAATGATTCCAAACACCCATGTTTGGAAAAAAGCTAGAGCTTGCATTTTATCTTTTTTATAACTTATCTTTATTATCTCCACTTTGTATAAAATAAACCAAACATGAGATTGGTCCCAGTATACATATTTACACACTGTCGTAACTCAGGAAATCACTTGGCATTGTCTGTATTTGATTGAGGGGGGGCAGTGAGGTCCGGTGGTTGAGCCCACCGTGACATGAAATAGACAGACATTAAATTGAACCAACACAATTTGGTCCTATCAGACGGTGGAGTAGTTGTAACCGATTTTTTGTTTTTATCTCTTCTTCTTAATGCACTCAACTCTTGCAATATAAACACAGGAAGTCAACTTTCTCTTCCCACGTATGTAGTCATTTTGCTTGCTTGTCATGGTAGAGATACGGGCTTGAAAGGATGTTAATTACAGAGTAATATCATCTCAAATTATAATCTCTTTTAGTTATTTCACATTTCATTAGAATGAAGGAGTTTAATGTTCTATACAATTGTCACATTTTAATTCAATTCTATAATTAAAATTATAACTTGAGAAAATTCAAAGATTAGACCTTGTGATAGATGATCTAAATATCTCAAATTATTTTTTTTTATGGTGTGGTCATTTAATTTTGTGGATGTGATATTATATACCTCATTTATGTGCAATCTTATCATTCCTATGCCACTATTATCAAATTGTTCCTCTTTTAAGTTTTATACTACTTCCAAAAAGTATACAAATTTAACATTTTCTTCCATAAATTATACATATGTATTTCATCTCCTTACATTGCACACATGGTCCATGGTGATTAACCTTACATACTGTATGTGGATGTCTCAAATAAAGCATAAAATGCCAAATATTTTGCCATTTCATTGAAAACGACCGTGCTTCATAGTAGAAGCTGTAACATTTGGACTGAGAGTGAAAACTCCAGATGCAGTGAGATTCATGCACCATATGTGTCCAAACTAATAATTTGTCGGCGCTAATTACCTTTCACAACACTTTTGGCTTATAATCGCAGGGAAAGCAGGGACTTCACCATGTCACTTACCTTGGGAAACGAGATTAAAGATAGCTAAAGGCATTGCTCGCGGTTTAAGTTACATCCATGACAAGAAGCATGTGCATGGGAATTTGAAGCCTAGTAACATTCTCCTTACTCCTGATATGGAGCCCAAGGTTGGAGATTTTGGGCTTGAAAGGCTTGTTATGGGTGACAATAGCTCGAAAACTGGTTGGTCAGCCCGGAATTTCGGGAGTAAACGGTCCACGACGTCTCGGGATAGTTTTCAAGAGTTTAATTTCGGGCCTACTCCGAGTCCTAGTCCTAGTGCTTTCAGTGTTTCCCCGTACCATGCGCCCGAGTCTCTTCGGAGTCTCAAGCCTCACCCCAAATGGGATGTTTTCTCGTATGGTGTGGTGTTGCTTGAATTGTTAACGGGTAAGGTTATTATCTCGGATGATATGGGTCCCGGTTTAACTATTGGGTCTGCCAATTTGGATGTCGATGAAGAGAGGAATAGGGTTTTAAGGATGGCTGACGTGGCGATCCGTGCTGACTTGGAAGGTAAAGAAGAAGCATTTTTGAATCTTGTGAGAATAGGTTATAGTTGCATATCCCCTGTTGCACAAAAAAGACCCTCCATGAAAGATGTTCTGCAAGCATTAGAGAAGTTCCCATCTTCTTCTTCAACTTCAACATCATTTTACTTTGGTCACTAGAAATAATAAAATAATTGGCCTCAATTATAGGACACATGTATGTATGATTGACTTAACATCTTGTTTTAGGGCCTTCATATTGGTGTTGGATCTTCATGATAGTTATAGGAAATTTGATGTTTTACTCTGATATAATAATTGGACACTTCTGACATTACTATTTGGACTCCATAATTAATTTTAGTTATTATGTTAATGTAGGTTAAGAGGTTAAGTTTTCACATTTTAGGGGGTTTTAGAATTTTGGTGTATGAGTTTACGAGTCCCTTGACAGCATTAAATCAATCGATGAACTAGTTTGATACTAGGCAAGCCTCTCCTAAAGTGATCATAAAACTATATCCTGTATGAACCATCACATACTTTTGGTTAATTTTTGTTTTGATCTTCATAACCCAATGTGTCAGTAATTCGAGGAACATATTCATATCCTCTTGAGAATTATTCCCAAAACATTCAGAATGTTCACAAGATCCTTTCTTTAGGCCTACTTTTATCTAATCGCATGACCCATTGTGTGATGATAACCTTATCAGGTGAGTATCAATAAGCTTTAGAGCGGAGTTCTGCAGGGTGGTTTTAGGATTCTTCGCGCCCGATGCCCATTACTAAGAGCAGGGTAATGTGTAATTGACTTTGCTAAGACTCGTCTTTCAAACATTTGTACTTACTTAGATCATGTGCATCAATTCCCCTAAAAGAAATAATAGGGGATAAAAAAGTTAAAAATTGATAAAATGATCTTTCTCTTTCACCAAAATAACTTTGAGTCACAAAAAATTCTTGTGGCATCCCAATTTATCTCTTACTTTTTCGTTATTGAAAATCTTGAAATCTTTTGATTTTTATGTTTTTGGTGAATAATAGGGAAAATTTGACAAAATACATCACATAAAAAGTTAATCACTTTAAAATAAGAAAAATGATGATTATGAGTGCGTTTAAAAAAAATTTAGGAGAGAGCGATATAAATTGCTCTTAGATATCCTTGAGCCGACAAATCAACCGTGAGCATTAGGCGTGTTAAATGGCTGGTAGAGCAGGCCGGTCGTAACAAACCAGCTTTTAAAGGGGTATGGTGGGCCTCGAAGCGAGAACTTGCCAGATTGGATTTTAAAAAGCGGAGCCCCGTTTAAGCATCTCAGAGCCATTAGAAATTAAATGAACCAAGCCCAGGACGGCGTTTCGGCCAAGCAATGCTGCAAAGGTGTAAAGCGTCTTGCTCAAACGAGAACAACGTCGATTTTAAACGAGCCACCGTTTAAAGCCTTTGGACAGGGGTGATTTGAGTTTAATTTGAAAGTTGGGTGATTTGAGTTTAGTTTCAATTACAAAAATAAAATAGTTGTGAGGTGTGATTTGAACATTAGACCTACAGAATAGAAAGAAAGCGAAGAGCCCTGAAAGCAGATTTACAGGCAATGTTAGTCTTTTGATTGGTTTAAAAAATGTTAGTCTTTATTACAAAAACAATGTTAGTCTTTTATTAATAACATATTATAATTTGTAAAATAATCACATGCGTCAATAAACTATAAGAGCTATAGAAAATTATTTAATACAAAATATTAATATTATATGGACAAAAGTACAACATGTAATTAATATATTATTATACTTTAAATAATAAAATTATTTTCTTAAGCCTATGCATTAATAAAATTTATTATTACATTGTATGTAAATTTTTTTGTAATTATATAATAGAAGTTGTTTTTAATGTTAAAATCTTATTTACAAGATATTGATAAACTTGCAAATGCATTAATATAGTATTCTGAGAATATTTAACATTAAAAAACTAGCACATAATATAATTAAAAAATAGTTTGTCCTGATATAAAATAATTACAAATTTTTATAGTATAGCATTAATGCGTCTTATGCTTTTTATGTATATTTTCTAAAAGAATATTTAACATTAAAACAAAATTTTATAATATAATTAAAAAATAGTTTATCCTGATAGAGAATAATATATTATTTAACACTAAACAAATATAATTATTTAAATAATAATATATTGACGCATTTAATGCTTGTATTCATGTATTATTCAATACTATAAATATATAAATGCTTCTATCGTATAAATTGAAATATTCCGGCATTAGAAAACTTTTATCATATTAAATTAATCTTATGTTGTTATCAGTTTATTGTCACGATCTTAAATAGCTTTCGGGATTTAAATAGAGATTATTTGATTATTTATTCGAAATAGTTTTTTAAACTCTAAATATGCTTTATTATTTAAAGGTTAATATATTGTTGCATCTTATACTTTATTTATATATTATTTCATACGAAAATAACTTTATTATTTATTATCTGGCATAATAATAAATTATCGGCATGCTTACTTGATGATTCTTAGCTTATCACTTGCAGAGATTGAGTTCAACTAACACCACTCACAGTATTTATTTTTTGGTGTTCACGTAATAAAATCCTTGCTTTGGTAAAGATATAGCCATTTATTTAGTATAAGCGGACCCCCACTATACCTAGCTGACTTTCTTGGAGTCGCCAGTGAATTGGTAGAATACCTCTAGAATAAACGGTAGGCTTAAGCAGGTTAGGGCCGAGGTCAATCAAAGGGGGCCCCGTGGTGATTAATTAATGAACGGGGGCCTCATGAGGAGGCTTGGGCCACGGGGGTCAAGGCAGGATAACAGGCCAAACACAAATGTATGTAGAATCGGTCCAGAATTTGCCATGTTTACCGAGCATTGTTTACCAATACTGATCCAAAAACAAAGCAAAATTGTCTTATTTAAATTCCATCAACTAGTCATAACGAGAACTATTTACATTAGACGAACTACAATATGTTGGGTTGTCCATATTAGGGTTGTTGCTCGAGTTGAGTGATGCAGGTTGGTATACTGGATTAAATTAGAGTCAGAGCATGCTCGAACAAAAATGAAAAAAATTAGTGAAATTCATTTGGGGCCAGAATCAAAAGCGACTCGAAGTCGAAATAGGACGAATTGACTCGGCGGACCGAAACTACTGAAAATGTAATATTTTATGTTTAATTTTATGTTGGATTACATGTTGTATTGATTACTGATATTTAGTTGTAAATGCTCGAATTATTGTAATTGTATAATTTCATTTGAATTCTAGCTTAAATGAGAATTGAAGTTTATAATGATTAATAGATAATAGCATTTTTTTTATTTATTATTACTTGTTGTTATTTGTTGTTATTTTAATTCTACTACGTATATTGTTTTATATAGTAGGATCGCTTAAAAATCTAAAATTATACTTTTTTAAAATCATACCGGTTTAGCTTGATATAATAGACAATAATTTGATGATACTATGTTGATTTATCAATCTGTGATATATTTAGTCGAAGGGAGATGGTATTAAAGTAATATTTATATCTACATGGACATTACAGAATTTTGTATTGTTGATATATGTCTTTCTTTTGAATCACATTCTGAGTATAATTGGATATATATATTTGTTGATATTTAACACGATTTACGGTATGAAATTAATATCATAGCATCTTTACTTATGCTTTTTAGTAAAATTATTGTTATTGTTATTATTATTATTAGGGCATATCTTTATGATTATCTCTTTAAATCATAATAGATGTTAACTACTAATAATTTTAGTTTCAATTAATAAATAATGATAAAGTCATATATGAGTATTAGGATTCCCCGATAAATTATTTTACTTTACTCACATTGCCAAAACGATTGAAGCGCTTGGGCTATCCCAATGTTTGATATATTATTACGTATGCGTAGTAAATTTTTTAGATTCTGCTTCGCTTTATGTGGTAACAAAATGCATAAAATAAAATATACGTGAAATACCAAATAATTTTCTTAGTATTATCATTATAGATAACGTGTTTTGGTTAGTTGATGAAGTAATCGAGGAAGTGCTTGAGCATTGTTAATATGATTAATGTGTCATGTAAAAAAATATTTTCTTTTCTTAGTTAGAGGAAAAGAGATGGGATGTTTAAATTAAAAATCTATCATCTTTTGAAACTAATTATCTATTCGTCAGGTATAATTATATTTGAATGGTTATTATTCGAATAATGTAATTTTGGATGTTAATATTATATTACTAATGTTTTACTAAAAAATATTATTATATACCTGATTGACATATATTATTTAAGTTTATAAAAACTTTTTTATATGTATTAATAATAATATATATTAATAATTTAAGAAGTAAATAAAATTATACTTGAAATAAAATATACTAGAAAATAAATTAAATGTTATCTACAAAAGTAACTAGGCATTACATAAAATTGATACTAATGATTTTATTTTTAAAAAATATTTAATCATCGTATTTTGCTTCGTAATTTGTCATTTTATATTTAAAAGAGTTATTAAATTTATCAAGTATCATGAAAAAATAAAAATGTTAATTAAAAATTAGAAGAAATGTAAGTTTTTTACTGATTTTAGAATGATTTCAAATTAAGCATAAAAGATATATAATATTTGAGAAATCGGTGCGTATCGTATACATTGCGTCTTGCTTTACTAGTAAACTAAAAATATATGAATATGTTATCTTGCAATTGCAAGAAATCGATAACTACGGATAGAAGGGAGGGTAGTCGAAAATTATTAGTTTCATCCTCTAAATTTATTCAAAAATTATTAGTTTCATCCTCTAAATTTATTCATTAATTTATTCAAAAATTATTAGTTTCATCCTCTAAATTTTTACAAATTTCTTTACATGTCTAATACTTCCTTCGATTTTTTTTTTTACTTGACATCCTAGCAATTTTTTTTGTTTTGAAATAGTTGTCACTTTGGAATTCCAATGTAATGTTTTATTAGTTTTTCCTTTTAAGACCCTACTTGTTTTACTTTATGTTTAATGTTATTAATTATTATTTTAGTTATTGATTAGGGATATATATGTACAACGTACTTCATTCTTAATTGTTTCTTAATTAATGTAAAAAATGTTAGGATGTCAAGTAAAAAAACATTGGAGGAAATACTATGTATATACAGTAAAAACATTGGTTTCAACATTGGTTGATAGAATTGATGTAAAATGGAAATTCAGTGTAAGATTATTAGTTGGGGCATTAAATTTGTACTACAGCATTTAAATGAATTGCCAGTGTCTCGTTTGAAATACTCCTTAGCAGTAGTTGATAAGTTGGTGACACATTAATTTTTCAAGAATCCAGCACTGCTTGCATTCCATGAATTGCATGATTATGTAATGAGAAAATTAAAGGAACATAGACTGAGAAAAAAAACTTATGCTTTTAATTTTTTCAAAACAATGAATGTACCATAATTTCCCGGCAGTCACAATAGAATTTCTTATGATACATCTTCTCATTCATTAAGAAGGCCATACAGTGTAAAAAGATCATGCAATCACTACTTACCTCTCATAAATTCAATAATATATTTTCCTCAAATTAAAAAGTTTGTCTTATTTTTTTCCTCCAAAAGCTACATGCTATGGATAGGAATGTGGTTCAAGGAGTTACTAGCATCTAGTAAAAAAAGAAGGTAAATAATTAAAAGGGTTTTTAAAATTTCATTTTCTTGATTATGCATAATCACTCACTTAGTTGAGATTCATAAAATTTATGTAATGAATTATGAGTTCAATACATTTTGCTTAGCACAAAGACAAGTATTCTTTTATCAGACAAAAATTTATGACAAAATCAATTGAAATGGAAAACATACATGGCGAACTATTGATAATTTAAAAGGCTTCATTTCATCTACAACATAATATAGGTTACAAGTCAATTTGGCGATTGAGATTATGAATAGGCCATTTGCCTCATAATTCAATATTTTGGATGAAATTATATCCAAGACACACAAATATATTTTTATTAAGACTATTTCCAAGTTACAAGGCACATATATATTCTTGCACTTAAGGAAATTTGCTTGACCTATAACAGTATAACCTATACTGCTATGTAACAAAACCCAGTGAAAATCAAAAACAAGACTTTGTTGACAAAAATGTTACACAACGTTTCCAGAGATAATCAGAGCCGGCTAAAGGGGCGGGGTGGGGAAACGCCAAGGCTACTGAATTTTTGAGGCTGATATCTGAAATTTTAATATATAATATATGTATCGTTTAATGTTCAATCAATTACTCTAATTCAGCGAAAGAGGTAGCGTGTTTGTATGTAGGGGTTTTAGAGTTCGAATCTAGCCTTTTATTTCTTCTAATCCTTTTTTTAATCTTTTCTAACTGCATGAACCCTCAAACAATGTATTTCTTGTTGAGAATTTGATAAAATGATAGAGTAATGTAAATTATATTGAATAAACTCATAAAGTATAAAAGGCCAGAAGCTAGTATTTATAAGATCTGATATCAATCACATGGTAATAATATTAACTTGATGCTTCAGTACTACTAAAACAATATGGTAATAATAATAATTAATACTAATAATATGTATTAAACTAGCCTTTTTCGAGTTGGCGCTGTCTGGAAATTGTGAATCACCACGGCAGCAAGCGGATCACGATTCGCAGTGATACACCACGAGGGACCACTTTGGTCTTCGAACCGCCCCTTGAGGCTTGATGATCTTCCTTGGGTGCTGTAAGCTGAGACAAAACATGCACCGAAAAACACAAATCTGGTCGAGTAAAAGCCAAATACAACAGTCGGCCTACCAGGCGCCGATATTTACCACCATCGGGCGAGGCGGGGGCTCGTAGTATGCCAAAGGTCGATGATGCGCTCCATGGGAGCGGCCGGTTTTGCCCCCGGCGGTCCAGTTCGAGAAATAATATCAACATACTTCGGCCCGGCGGAGAAATACCTTGATTAACTTTTTTGCTGCTTGATACCCAAAAAATATCTCAACACCCCAAATCCTTCATTTTTAAAAACGAAGTGCTCGAATATTGCTTGAAGAAGATGTAAGTTGTTTTAGTGTGCCGAAATAATTAAATCGTCCACATATACCAAAACATTCAACGGACTCACGATGTGATAAGTAAGCAGGGGAATAATCGAATAGGCGCACAAAACCATATTTGCCTGGCTCGCGATTTAGCAAACCGACATGAGGCTTGCTTGAACATTAAGCTAGCACAATAATACTTGGACGGGCATGCCCCAGCAAATACACTCTTCGCTTACTTGCCACTTTTCGAAATAAAGCTGGTAATTTGATAGAATTTCAGCGAGGTTTGCAACGATAATAATGATAATAATAGAAAAAACATTGGCGAAAATAATAATAGGTGCTTCGTATTGCCGAATACGTGGTGAACGGAAAAATCAAAACAAAACATTGGCGGAATGAGGCTTGAGAAGAGAAAGAATCAATAATATGTAGTTGTCGGGGAGGCATCGTTAACTTTTCGAACACATCCGGACTTGACCTGAGGAGCCTTTCTTTTCGAACCGCCAAAATTAAAGACGAGCGAGGCAGTGCTTTTCGGACGCAAATCCAAAAATTGTATCAACTTGGGAGCAATTCTTTTGATACCTTAAAATCATATCAAAAAAGGGAGGCCTTAATATTGGTAGAAATAATAACATTCACAAAATCAAATCTTGGCCAACTCAAATTGCTAGTCGGTTATTATTGATATAGTCTAGACCATAGTTGTAAATAGTGTAAGCAGAACCGGCGTCGCGATAAATAGGCGCATGATAGCAAAAGCGAAGCGAAGCAATGAGAAAAGGAAGATTTTTTTTATCATGGGTGGTATCGCATTCTGAGAAAACTCACTTGGCGTGCGGAGAAATCTCTCGGGATGTATGCTCTCGATACCGTGATAAGAATGATAGAGTAATGTAAATTATATTGAATAAACTCATGAAATATATGGAAATGGCCAGGCTCGTATTTATGAGTCTGATATCAAATACTTATGGTAATAATATTAACTTGATGCTTTCGAGTTACTACTAAAACTAATATGGTAATAATAATAATTAATACTAATAACATCTTATTCAAACGAAATTGCATTCAACTATCAAATTAAATATTTTTAAGATTTAATTAATTTGTCAAACGTCCAGTTCGATTTTCTTTGAGGGTAAAAACTAAAAACTTTTATTTTCATTAGTTTTCTTAATTATCAAAGTTTACATAATACAAGTTTAAAAAATTTAAGTATTTAAGGATTAAAATAAAAAAGTGAAATTTAACGGGACTCACTTTTTACTTTCGCCCCGAACCCTAAAATATCAGGATCGGCCCTGGAGGTAATACACAATTCTTGGAGCTAGGACTCAGCTTTTCATCCTAACCATCTCCCACCACCCAAAATTGATCATGGTCAAAGATTTGGCAAGACATTCGAATTATAATACATCTACAAATTTGGTACTTTGATGTATGAGTAAACTGTATTGTCTACGTAGTAGATGAAATTCTTTCCAGGAATAGAAAGAACATGGTTTCACATTTCCTCATGAAATGCTTAAGAGCTTGTTTAATAAGTAATTAAACCATTAATCACAAACAATTATCCTTGAAAAAATGTGCTTGATTGGGATTATTTTCGGAGGTTAAAGTTGCCAGCGTATAAACAAACAATTAAGGAACTACACATCGAGCTTATACGTGTCTAAGTTTCTAAGACACCCTACCCAAACACAGTTTTACAATTTGTGCTTAATTATAGTTCTAAGATCACACATTACACCCCATTACCCATCGAAGTTGCAAAAGAAACCGGCAATTAATGTAAGAACTAATTATAGATTTATAGTCATGCAATTCAACAAAACAAAAATTGTTTAGTTAAATCCTTCAAGTTAATGAACTTAATTTTAAAGTATTAGAAAGAGGGATATTTTGTAAGGGAAGGTGAAACACAGCCAAAAAAGTCCTCAGTCCTAACACTGACATTCAACTACTTCTTACCTTCACTACTCAAATTAAAGAAACCAGTCAAGGGGCCAACCTGTCCTCAATTGAAAATCTTACTCAATTAATCAAATCATTGTTTGGAGAAACCAAACACTTTTGAACCAAATCTCCATCAATAATTCTACATCTAACATTGTAATAGCCCATAATTTTGTATTTCACACTAGGAGACATAATAATGTACAGATAAGAAGAATGTCTTATATGCAAATCACATTATAATAATACTCAAAAAATGATCAACCAACTAGATTGATGCAACTATTATGCCCAAAAAGACATCTCATTAATTTTCCTCCCAAGAATCAAATGCCATCATCCATCCACAATCATAGAGCCAAAAGAGTTGATGTTAAAAATCTGGCTGATCCATCACATGGGGATCACAGGACCATATAACAGAATCTCATATAATGGCAATGTAATTTAAAGATGACAGCAAAGAGAGATTGTATTGTACCATAGCCGATATCTTAGTAAATTAAGGAAAGGAAGGTTCAGCAAAATGTGCCATCCCAGCTCATGGAAAAACTGCTTAATGGGATAGGTTGATCCTGAGCTTTGCTTCTCTTGAAGAATGGTTCTGGTGATGATGAACCTGATGATGCCGCAGACCATGAGTCGTTTGAGCTATCGCAGTACATGTATGCATCAATGACACCACTTGGACTACCAGGAACAGACATTTGCTTCCTCTTAAGCGTTCCATATTGAACAAGGCCATGACTGCCCGTGACCTCCACGATAAGTTGATAGAACTCATTCAGCTTCTCCTATAAGCAATAACACTAGCATACATCAATACCATTGCACATACATGGTTCAACATTCAAACCAATACCAATCATGAGGAAAATATTGGAACTAAGAACCGCATTGATTATGAATTCTGACCTTATCACTTCCAAGTATATCAAGAAGCTGATTTCGATAGTCCATTAGTTCATCAGGATCAATCTCATTGAGGACAAACAACATTGTTGCAGCAGCAATGACAGAAGATAGATAACACACAATCCTAGAATCTGCAATCAGTTCACAGAAATGCAATTACAATTAATCAAGAATCAACACACAAAGACCATATTTCCATCTGAAATCATTTTAACAACAAATTGCTAACCATCAAGCAATGAGAGAAGAACGTGCTCGCATCTCTTGAGAAACTCCTGATGATTAGTCCACAAACCAAATCTTCTCACAATGTGGTCAAAGAATGAGATTGGAGTCACAATGCTAGTCCTCCATTTTAGGCCAGAAAGCACCAAAAGTTCCATTCTCATAATAGTCTTAGCCTCAAACACATAATTCCATTTTTCCACCTTAACAAATAAAAGCATTCCAACAAATTAATCAACCGTAACAAAAAGAATGTCCTAGACAAAAACACATTAATACAAACACCTACAGTGCATTCAAGAACAATAAAACCAATCATTTAATAAACCAAACCAAACCTTATCCCACTAGCTAGGGAATACTAGCTAGGGTCGACTATACGAATACAACTTAAAACCAACAATTTAATAATCATAAAAAAACTCATTAACCTACTTGAAACACCTACATTGCATTCAAGAACAATAAAACCAATAATTTAATAAATCAAACCTTATCCCACGGTCGAGTATATGAATATAAAGTCAAACCGAACCAATTTAATAATTATAATAAAACTCATAGACCTACTTGAAGATCTAAGAAAAGGGGCACTTGGATCTCCTCCATCTTGGCAGCAATAGAGAGACAAGCAACAGCAACAAGCTGACTCATCCATGGCTTATCCTTCTGGAAGTAAACACTACAAACAAACCTATCATAATACCCCACAGCTAAAACACCAGTCAAACCACTAAAACCATAATGTGCCACCACTTTCAAAATCCACTCAACAGCCTCTTTTCTACCCTCAACAACCAAAAACCCATTTTCATAAATACCATAATCATCAACATTATTACCACTAAAATCCAAATGGGTTTCTTTTTCCTTACATAACAACCTTAAAACCTCTTCATGTTCCCAAAAAACATCATTTTCCAATAAAGTTAAAGTCCTTTTTTCCTCAAAACAATAGTCAATACCATCTTCATCACAAAGAAGGCCAAAACCATTGAGATTATTATTAGTAATAAAAACGGTATCTTTTGATAAGTGTTCTTGACAAGAAAGCAAATCCATCTTCTTCAAGTGAGAAGAAGAGACTAAAGACTGTTCATTATCGTTTTAAGGGGTAATAAATATTGGACCCAAAAACATATTTGTTCCTTATGGTCTTTTTAAACGTTGCTTTATTATTTTTTCAATCTCTAGTATAGGACAGAAGAGAGAGAAGGATTTTATCTGAGATTGGTTTCACGCCTGTCCTTTTTCATAGATTTTCCCCGCCTCTCTCTCTCTCTCTCTATACCTTATTTACCTTTTCCTCGGTATAATTTTGACTTTAATTGCAAGTGTTTTTGTTTTGTTCTTTTTTGGGATATGGCTTGTGGGTTCATTGTCATGGAAATAATAATGTTGATTTATAAAATGGGACACTTGTCATTTTGTGGTTAGTATGGTTTGTGGGATGAATCTATGTCAAATTTTGATGTTGTCGTGTTTGGATTTTATTTTTTGTATTTACTTAAATTAGTAAAGGTTGAAACCTCATTTAGTTTAACCTCCCCTAATTGAATAGTGAGATACTTTCACTTCGATTTTTTTATTTATCGTTTCTTCGTTTTACGCATAAAAATTAATAGAAAGAATTAATAATCAAAATTATATTAAAAATATAGAATAATGATCGGTGAAATTATATCATTGGTTGATTGATAATTTAAAGATAAAAAGTAGTCAAAAAGTACATTGAAAATGTAAAGTATAATTTATTATGCTAAAACGATAATTATTTTGTAACAAAATATTTTGGTTAAAATGACAAATAAAAAAAATGGAGATAATATTATTGATGATATTTTAAAACATTACAAATACCAGTCGCTTTCGTATTCTCAAATCTCTCTTAGAATTTTAATTTTCGTAGAAACATGTGCGTGAGGGGGATCGATTAGGGTGTCGAGAGGGGATCATTTGTACTTGTGAGAAGATCGATTAGTGTCAGGTGTGGCCGGTGGGACGGGACAAAATTTGATCAGGGATCAAAATTGAATTTTAACACTTTCAGAGTGGGCGCATGCGTAAATAAAAAAGCAAAAAGGCTGGCAGCCGTCGGCGCGGCCAGCGCTCATTGCGGTGTTGCGAGGCGGCCCGGCCAGCGTGGCCAGCTGCAGAACCAACCGAATTTTTAAAAGCCGTTTTTAAAATTGTTTTTCTGCAACGATAATTAAGCGAAAAAAAAATACACCACACTATTTTTTATTTTTCGAGCTACATAAATAGGCTAGAGTTTATCTCGTTTGGGCACTTAAAAAAAATCCAAGTTTTTACACCTTTTTTTATTATTCTTTTAATCGCTTTTCTCTTACGATAAAAAAATTATTAAAATATTTTAAAAATTATTAAAATATTAAAATTATTAAAAATATATTTTAAAATTATAATATTATTTATTGTATTATTAAATTTAATAATTATATATATGAAATAAATAAAAAGAAAAATGAAAATATGAGGTGGGGGTATATGTTGGGTGATGTGGAAGGAGAAAATAATTTGGCCTTTTGAATGACGGCCTCTTGTGGTATTGGTAAAAATGAATGTTGAGGGGTCTTCAGGCGATGTGAGGAGAGAAGTGTCGAGTGGCCCAGCTGCTGCTGAGGATAGTCTTACATCAATTCATCAAAGATCTAAACAGTCCATTATCATTAATATTAAATGTAGTACGTAGGTTATCACAGATGACTCAAACTATTTATGATATGGATCTTGTATCAATTGGTCATATGGTAGGTGACAATCTAAAAATACTTTATTCATGCATGTTTTATTTATTTAGTATAAGTATCTTTTTAGTTGAAATAATCAATGGAAGTTACAATTTTCAAAGTATGAAATCGTCAACTAACGATCTTGAGGAATTGATATCTTTCAAAAGATATCGATGAAATTAATTACGGAATATTAATGCCGAATAATTAGAAATAGAATTTTCCTAACCTTTTAACCATGACAAAATCACAATTCTCAACTTCAATAATGCAGTGAATAATTACAAGATTAGATATGAATACTTTGATTGCTAAATTCTAGCGAACTAGTAACCAAAAAAAGAGGTGAAATTACTATTTTAATCACCCCATGATTTGAAGAAGTTTCATTTAGACAAAATAGTCATTTAAAAAAAATTACTATTTCGATGTGTCGTTAGTCGGACCTAGACGAATGTGACAAGTGATCCAACCACATTCGATTTAAATGGAATTATTGTGCCCCTAATTAATTCCTTTGTTAGACCATCTGATGGTTTTCGTTTGACCTTTTCTTTCGTTCACAACATTCTGGCATCGTTTTACTGCTTTTCATCAACAATAATTGTCTGCGTTCGGCTTTTACCTTCTCGATAATTTTTGTTTAATCCGTTTAAATCGCTGCTACAACTTTTCAATTCATATTATTAAATTTGCTTTTCCTTATTTTATTTTTACAACAAAATAATTAGAATTGGATAAAAAATCCAAAAGAAAATAAGCAATGATCAATCAATTGAATGGCGGCTGGCGAAATCTTTATCTCTGCAGCTTTCCTCTTTCTTCACGTGCGATTTTTGATTACCTTGTCTTCAATTACTACTTTATTAAATTGATTTCAATATACTACGATCCAAATACATTAAACATATCATTTCAATACCTTCATTACACTACTTAAATGGTTTAAACACCCATTTCAATATGCCATTGTAGATGGTCTTAATTGAGACTCCATTGAAAAGTTTCCACATGGACAAATTTTTAGTATAAATTTAATTTTTATTTAAAATAATCAATTACATTCTTGTGCAGATGATAGTTAGAGGACCAATTATCAATTTTTGGTGCACATATATCATGTACATCATAATCATGATTACACAATATATAATATTCTAAAATCGTGTATATAAATTAGGTTTCTAACAAAGGTAAATGATTAGTTCCGATAATTATGTAACGGTCTATTAGTCAAACAAATAAGTAAAACTTTGCATAATGTTATCTACACTGAATGTAAGGTGTGCACTAAATAACTAACCGATCCGAAGAAACTGAATCGAAAAATAATCAAAAATTTCGGAATAAAACTGATTTAATGTCTTGAAAAAGACCCGAAAGAAAACCGGTTTGGTCAAAATATCATCTGATTCGGTGGCTAAACTTTTTAAAAAAATTGTATTAGTTTAATATTATAAGTATATAGTGAGTTGAAATTAATTTGTTGAATGAAATTTATAATGATATTGAATTAATTTTTACAAAATTAATTTGTTGATTGAATTGAATTAATTTCTGAAATTGAAACGAACCAAAAAAATAACTTGAAGAAATTACAGCTTACAAAGAGGCAAAAGTAAACCCTTACAAAAGCCCACCTGATCGATGATAATAATTGGTGAGGTAAAAATGAGTAATTTACCTCGACAACCAGAAATCTTTCCGGATTCTTTTTTATCTGTCGGTCAGCGAGCACTTGTAGAAGGCTACGGGTCTTCTTGGAAATGTCGGCGCGGCGCCGTGACAACTTCTGGCCTTTGGGGTGTGCGCAGAAGGTGCCAGATCTTTTAAGTTAGAGCAGATAGGGAGGCGGGGTGCATCCCTTTAAGAGAAAAATAAATACGGCTACGATATGTGAACAAGCGTAAAGTAGTTGTAGATATCTTTGTGCGGCTTGATATTCTTTTTCGGCCTGTGATGACGGCCGATGATATATGAATATAATTTGAAAGATTAATAGAGTCTATCGGTAGTGATTTAAATATGTCATCGGCGATATATAAATGTATCATCCGGCGAATTTTAAATATGTCACGATGATATATAAATATGTCATCGGCGATGAATAAATATGTATCCGACGATGATAGTAAATATTGCGATGGTATAGGACCGACTTCGCTTTTTGAGAGAAAAGGAAGGAGGTGTCTCTTTAGTTAAGTGAGGGGGTGGTTCCACATCCATGGATACCCCATTTGGATCATTTTTCTTGCTCAGTATAATCGTTGAGTTTCCCCCAAGAGAAGTAGATGGTGGTTTCATCCTTGGATGCCCCCTAAGATCGTACAAGCGGATGCATTTTCACCGTCGGATTTCTACCAGCGAAGTCGGAGGCAATACCACATCCGTAGATGCCCCTTTCGATCATGCTACGGATTCTATTTTCACGTTTAGGAAAGTGTAGGCGAAGTCGGTGATGTCTTACAACTTTAAGGGACTAACGGGTGATACATATCCATGTTGAATAGCCTTGAGAGGCTGGATTGTTGGAAAATTACTCAACTAATTCATAATAAACATGAACAAATGTGACCACGATCGAATAAATGTATAATAACGAATTACGAAACATATATAATAATGAATTCATACATGTATAATACGAGAAATCTTTCTGTCTGTAGCGGATATTAGCGACTTTCTTTCTCGCAGAATCCTCGGCGCCTCGAGTGAAATGCCTCAGGATTAGTCATGGCCAAACCGGTTGAATCGGCAGCGATTGGGCTTTATTTACAATCTTAAGAGCAATTGGACAATAATTTGAGTCAAAACTTTATTTCAAAAAACCAAAAAAGGAGAAGGGAGGGGCGGCCGGGCATAGTTTGGGGAAGGAGAGAAATGAAAACTACGTTTTTCATTTCATCTTTTTCCACTGCTATATAGTCCTCTTGGTTTTAGTCGAATAGGCGACTCGTTTTCACTACTACAGATTTTGGCTAATGCGATGCCAAAAAACGTCGCAAACATGTCGTATTAGGTCTTTTCGGCGTTTTACAGCAAAGCGAAATCAAATCACGACATATGGAGCGTCGCACAAAAATCGAAAGCGTCAGCGAGAAATGTAAATGCAAGCAACCAAAGTATGATGATTTTGTAGCGTTTAGAAACGTCACCATCAATGGAATAACCGGGTAGAATTTGACTAATAAGCGAATTACAGCGTCGCGCAAATTAAGCACACTTAATTAAGAAAATGTACTTAATATTGAATAATTAAATTATTCCATAAATGGGAAAATAAATCGCTAATAAAAACACGCTTAATTAAGAAAATGTACTTAAGATTAATATATAATAGATTTTTTGAAGTATGTAAGCTGACTAACGTCACGCTGTAAATATTAAATAAATTATTAAATTGATATAATAATAATGTATACGCCGTAATAAATCCTGAATTTTATATTAATTAATTAATTTACAAATATAATATTAACCGCGCCTTAAAAAGCGTCACACAATTAATATTAGATAGATAATTAAATCGATATAGCTTAATAATATAGGCCGCCATAATAACGTCAGCAGCAGCTTAATATTAAATAATTAATTTATAAAAATATAATAATGCTTAAGCGCTTAAAAAGCGTCACACTAATAATATAAAATAAATAATTAAATTGATATAATAATAATAATATGGGCCATACGTAATAAATCCGCAGCATATATTAATTAATTTATAAAATATAATAATATTATCGTAGCAAAAAGCGTCCCTGCGAATAATATAAAATAAATAATTAAATGCGATATAATGATAATATGGGCCATAATAGCGTCACGCGCCCAATATTAATTAATTGAATCTATAAAAATATAATAATATTAACAGCGCCGTAAGCGTGCGCTAATAATATAAAATAAATAATTAAATTGATATAATAATAATATGGGCCTTACATATGCGTCACGCACTTAATATTAATTAATTAATTTATAAAATATAATAATAATAATATGGGCGCCATAAAAGCGTCGCGCTAATAATATAAAATAAATAATTAAATCGATATAATAATAATAAGCGCCGTAATAACGTCGCGTACTTAATAATAGTGAGTAATTTGCATAAAAAATAATAATAATATTACTGAGATAAAAGCGTCACATATAATATTAAATAATTAATTTATTAAATATAAGAATAAGCATAAATATAAGCGTCACGTATAATGTAATAAAAAATTAAATAATAGATTTCATAATAAAGAATATAGTAAATATAAAACAAAATATCAATTTTTTAGTAATATTTAAATGCGGCATATATATATGAGCAAAATGAATAAAAATATAAAAATTATTTAAACATTGAATATCTTGGCATTCATAATAAAGAATATTAATTATTTTGATTAAATATAAACAACTATTTAAACACTTATTTTTTCATAGTAGAACCAAATAATAAACAAGTTAATATATAAATAAAACAAGTTAGAAAAATATTATACCTCAATCAAAAATTGAATTTCTTTACAAAAAAAGACAAGTTAGTATATAACGTTATAATAAAAACTATGAAATCGATACATTAACAATAACTAAATCACACAAAGAAAATGAAAAGAAAGCGAAATTACCGGTACTTGAAAAGAACATTTGAAGATGAAGAAAATGGATTTGTTATGTTATATTTATAGGAGGAGATGGATAGATATTATCGAGATTTTTGAATTTGAATTTCCATTTATCATAGCGTCATGAACCATACATTACTATAAAGCCTTTTCAGCTTAGTCAAAATTTTGTCCCCGATAAACCCGACCATTCACACAAATGTCGCTAAAAATTATGATATTTCTGAAAATAGTATAGCGTCCGCGAGAAGTAATAAATGCAATATCTTTATATTAATAAATTAAATCCTATAGCGTCGTAGATGTCGAAATTTATTGGCCCGGCAGATTGGAGGTGGCCACAACATCGAGTGTTCGAGGATTCTGAAGTGTTCAATAATCAGTACCGAGCAATTTCTTGGGCCGCGAAACTTTTGTATAGTGAAGTAGAATCGAGAGGAATAAATAGAGATTGTCTTCAAATCATGTCGATAACACATTTCTTTCTGACTGACTTGTTCCACTTTGTCTTGGACTTTAAAATTGTCGTTCTGACGTCGTACATAATATTAAATATTTAATTTATAAAATATAATAATATCAATAGCGCCATAAAAGCGTCATACTATTAATATTAAATAAATAATTAATAATAATGATACCCGTAATAGCGTCACCGCAGCTTAATATTAAATATTTAATTTATAAAATATAATAATATCAGCAACGCCATAAAAGCGTCATACTATTAATGATAAATAAATAATTAATAATAATGTCAGCCATAATAACGTCATGCATAATATTAATTAATTAAATTTATAAAATATAATAATATTAGCCATGTCATAAAAATGTCACACAATTAATATTAAATAAATAATTAAATCGATATAATAATAATATCCAACGCCATAATAGCGTCACTTAATTTAAATAATTAATTTATAAAATATAATAATATCAATACGCCATAAAAAGCGTCACCTTATTAATATTAAATAAATAATTAATAAGCAATATCCAACGCCATAATAACGTCCGCGCTTAATATTAATGAATTATTTATAAAAATATAATAATAATAGCCATGCCATAAATATCACACAATTAATAGTAATATTAAATAAATAATTAAATCGATATAATAATAATATCGACGCCATAATAACGTCGTACACTTAATATTAAATATTTAATTTATAAAATATAATAATATCCGACACGCCATAAAAAGCGTCATTACTATTAATATTAAATAAATAATAATTAATAATAATGTCAGCGCCCGTAACTCTTGTCATAATATTAATTAATTAATTTATAAAATATAATAATATTAGCCATGTCATAAAAATGTCACATAATTAATATTAAATAAATAATTAAATCGATACTTAATAATAATATCAACGCCATAATAACGTCACTTAATGGCTTAATATTAAATAATTAATTTATAAAATATAATAATATTGACTAACGCCATATAAGCGTCACACTATTAATATTAAATAAATAATTTAATAATAATGTCAACGCCATAATGCGTCACACTTAGCATAATATTAATTAGTGAACATAAAATATAATAATATTAGCAGTATGCGCCAAAAATGTCACGCAATTAATATTAAATAAATAATTAAATCGATATAATAATAATATCAGCGCCATAATAAATCACGCATAATATTAAATAATTAATTTATAAAATATAATAATATTCAACACGCATGCATATAAGCGTCACGCTATTAATATTAAATAAATAATTAATAATAATAATGTCGGCGCCATAATAGCGTCTTACGCATAATATTAATTAATTAATTTATAAAATATAATAATATTAGCCATGTCATAAAAATGTCACCGCAGTGTATTAAATAAATAATTAAATGGATATAATAATATGCTCGATGCCATAATAATCATATACTTAATATTAATTAATTGAATTTATAAAATATAATAATATTAGCCATGTCATAAAAATGTCACATTAATATTAAATAAATAATTAAATTGATATAATAATAATATGGGCGCCATAATAAATGCACGCTTAATATTAATTAATTAATTTATAAAATATAATAATATTATTGCTCCGCCATAAAAAGTCACACTATTAAATATTAAATAAATAATTAATATCCTTTGATTAAATTTACAGAATATTTTAAAGTATGACATGTATGAAGCATTACATCTTTCTTAGACGTAGCAAAATGTCAAATATTAATTTTTTTTAGATAAATATTTTAATCACTTTTGAGGAATATTATGAAATCTATTTATATGTGAAGCGTCCTTGAGCAGCATGTCGTAGTGGTTAATTAGCGTTGAGAAACTAATAAATATGTTAGGTGTAGCTGCGTTAAGTGAAGCTGGGCGTCGTTAAATTGTTAGTTAATGGGCGTGTGTGACGTTTTTGACATTTTTTTCCATTATAAATTGAGATGATATTAATCGATTTCCGCAATTCATTTTCTTCCACCGATCACAAAATTTCTCCCAAAATGCCTCCAGTGATAACCTTGAACCACTTTAAGCTTGATAGTTTTATAGAATGCTTATTGGAGGCATATGAGTCCTCGATTTGTAATATATATGCGCTTTTTTATATAATTGCTTTAATTTTTTGTGTTTTTATTAATATATATATATTATTATGTCGTTGATGAACAGGAAATACCCGAAGATTTTACTCGTAAATGGCGAGGTTGTTCTAGCTATTAGTGGAATTTGCAAATTGAAAGTTTTTAGATAGAGTTTTTGATGGCGAAGATTCAAAATGGCACGAAGTGAGAATAATGAAGAACTTTTGAAATTGTGCTTTTTACCGGCCGTTAATTTGGGGTATGCGGCAGCAACGTAGGTATGGGGAGAGTTCATGGATTTCGAAATGTATCCATGAATTACGTGAAGATGCGGATGGCGTGATTATCTCCTTCGGGTCTCGATTTGTGGTCTCGATGAAGTTATTTAGAACTGTACTTGTGCAGGGAGCTTTAATGTTTCAATAAACTATGTAGACTTTAAGGTTTGAATAAATTAAGGTGTATTTTGTTTTTCATTTTCATTTTATGTTAATGAATAATGAATTGAAAGGTTCTGGAATCTTTGACATATATGCGGCGTTCTGAGATATTAATTTAATTAGGAATATTTCTAGATCACATAACACATACGATAGAAGAAACATTAGTTTAATTTAAATATTGATATAAAATTGTTGATTAAAAGCAATTTGAAATTAATATCATAATTGATATTGCTGATTAAAATTGTAACGTCACAAACATGCCATTAGAAAATTAATTTAATTTAGATGACACTAAGCGTCACGGAGACAGAGCACATTAGAAAATTATATCATAATTAATATAATTAATATCATAATTGATATAAAATTGTTGATTAAATGAAATTTATGAATAAATTATTTACAACAAATCATATTAATGAGAAAAATAATTTATTAATTTTATAAAATAATTTAAATGTTTATTACATATAATCTAATGTCATACAAATATGGGTATCACAAGTTTTAGGAAAAAAGTAATTTTAAATTAAAAATTTAGTTAATATTGATATGAGGCATATTAAGTTAAATAATAAAAGTTAATTTGAAATATATGAGTAAATAATTATTAAAGCGTCATACTAATGACCACGAACTATTAAATTATTTTCCTAAATAATTTAAATTTTTATTCAAGTAAAATCTAGTCTCGCCAAATGCCACATTCAAGAAAAATGATAAATTAGTTAATATTAATATGATAAATTATAAAAAGTATGTTATTAGTGTTCTTAAAATTATACATAACGTCGCGATTAAATTCTGAACAAAAATTAAAATTTCTCACCTTATCGATTTGTAAGATAATATGTAAGCGTCCGCAATTATGTCATCTGAGTTATTAAAGCGTAGCGTTTGGTGACATATTGTTTACGGGAAGAGGCGTAGCGTTTTAGTGGCATTGTATTTACCATAAAACTACGTAGTTTTTGTAGGCGGGATATTTTCGGCAATTATTATGCCTGATAACGTCGCTAGTATTTTCTTTGGGGAAAACTATTATGCCACACAAATATCCTTATATTGCCGGTACTTTTTACCGGAAATTTTCTTTGGTTTTTTTATTATTAAAGTACTTAGATGCGTTGCGATAATGTCACCGCAGGCTGCGACATTTGTGTAATGATTTTATAATATGTCATTGCTCGTTTTCTAGTAGTGTTTGATAAATAGCTTCTTTCGTTAAGCCGTTAACTAGAATTATTACTAAGCGGGTAAAGTAAGCTTAACAAGTTACTAATAAATTTCCTCGTTAAACCGTCAATTGAAATAGCAATTTAATTAATTCGGGTTTTATCCAAATTGTATTTTTAAATTATCGATGTAAAATTCTTAATTGGAGTATCTACGTTGATTTTAATCAACTCCCGATTTAACAATCTCGATTTAATTCCATAAATGGAATATAACTTCAGCGTCGTTATGTGTGTGACATACAGGCTCGGATAATATTAGTCATATAATAATATAATTGACCGTATATTTATTATATATCGTTTATGCGTAGGATACAGCAATCGCATAACCCCACGATATTATAAATTGAGTTCCATTTTAGTTATTTACAATACTGTTATTAAATACTTAGTTTGGGTAATCTCGTTTAACTAAAAGCCCAGTAAATGAATTATTCTGACAATTGTCCATGACGGGCATGAGTATAGAAATAAAAAATATACGATTTCCTAACACTCCCAGCTTGCCTTTGGAAGATTACTTTATAATTCATTTATCAACGATCTACAGTCATAGGCTAACCGTAAGAAGAATGTCATAAGCATGACTTTCTTTACCGGTAGGCGAATCGAGGTATTATATCCCGTAAGCAATCGTTCCAAATAACCCAATGAGAGGCTGAGATGTACCTTGTATGTCGAGGATGGATAAATCCCTTATAATATATCAACACTCTTGCTATACTTGCTTGTGTAAGCGGCGTATGCCGTTATAATCCTAGTTAAGGGGCGGCGTTTGACATAGTCAAAGCCACCTTGACTCATATAACAAAGTAGTTATATCACCTTGGTCTAAGAATTTTTTAAACACTTGGTTCTAAGCAAACATCATAGGACACGAGATATAAATATCTTCTATGATTTTTCGCGTGATTAGTCGGCTCTCGGTTATCTGTTGATAGCCTATAGATTGATCAAGCTTGAGCCTCTTCGATCCAAGAATTGATCGTGATCAACATGTTGAGTAAGTGATGCTTGTCGCCCCAATTTGTCGACATCGACAAATATGAATAGCTACCTTATATTTCTAGACTTGAGCAAGGGTTACTGTATCAGCGCTTCGAGGTTGTCCTCTAGAAATTGTATGGTAGCCCAGGGGACTTCATTTTTCTTTCACTCGACGATAATGTGTTAAGTGAGAGTGATATTAGCGATGGTATAACATGTATTGTAATGGGAATGGAAAGGGGATATATTGTTATCCATGTTGTGTGATTTATTTCCTCCATATATATATTGAAATGAGAATGGAAAGGGGATATATTGTTATGACCTAGTTTTGTATTTTATTTCATCACGGTATCTTGAACCGTTTATTAGTTGTAGGTCGTATTTATTTGTTTCATTTATTTATTTTATTTATTTTTAGCCTGTTATACAATTTGCGTCTTTGTCTTGGATTGGGTTAATGTGTAATTATGTCTTGTTGTGGAGGCATTGGCGATAGTGACTTCGCTTTGGCGACATTTGACAAACTTGAAGGTTCGAGAAATTGAAGAATAGGTCTATTTTATTTTAAGGGTAAATGCTCGTATATCTCCACGAATATGTATTATTTGTCTTATTTTTCATGATGTGCATATTACTTGAGTATGTGCTATATACCATGTTAAATAATAACAAATAATATTAATCTCACCATTAAAATTTAAGCAACGTATCAAACCAATTTTAAATTTTTGCAACTTATCACGACTACTGGGCGTTGTGATGGCGGAGTGTATTGGTGGCCGTGACGGATATAAACGATGGATCATGTTGAAGTGATTTCCACTAACGTTGTATTAAAGAACTTCCGGATGATCGTTTCAAATAACATATTGGTTTTGGTGGTAGGCAACCGGTGATTTCCACTAGCACGTTAGACTCGGTAATACAACTGTCGGGTAGCGCCTGTTGGGAGTATTAGTAACCCAGAGTTGTGTCGTGATGCGCAGGTGATTGAATTAATCTACCTATTGTGTTGGGATTCAAAATGTATCTTGATGTTAGTTTGGATTCGACGCGATGGATCTTGGATATCTTATACATTTGTGAGATTTGAATGATATTCGGAATTGATAAGAGTATGGGGAGGACCATATAAATACTATCAAGTTCTGAATTAAGTATCATCGAAATGAGTAATGTATTATCCAAAATGAGACATCATTCTGATCTTAAAAGCGTACTTGATAAGATACGTAAGTAAGATTGTATTTAATGAAGTTAAAAATACAATGGATGAAATCTTTCAATTTGTATACCAAATAATTTCATTCTACCTTAGGCATTAATAAGCTAGTTGAGTGATACAAGTAAAAATTGTGTTCAATATTTGTTGAAACACAATGAATGAGATAAATTCACATATTGAAAGTTGTTGCTTCTATTTAAATTAAATTTATTAATACTGTTACATGAGTCGACTCGAGTGTTATGTTGACAAACAAACTTTTGAAATTTCTCGAAGCAGACCGAGTTGGTGTTATATCGGCGATGTAGACATAATTAGTAGCGGGGTATAATGTTGAATATGTCATCATGTATATAAGCTGGAAGGTAGGCGGTATTTTATTTCCGTCAGCTATAGAATTATAATTTATTGTATATATAGTATCTTAGCTATGGGTATAAAAGTAAATTAAATATATGACTTGAATGCATTCAAGTGGCTCATAGAGACACGATCTAGTGTTGATCAGCCGGTTATGCTCGGGAATATTATGTGACAATTCACAGTGCATTCTGCGCTAATGCAAAGAGACAGCATGTTATGAATAGAGTCGTACTCCGGTGGATGACTTAAGGTCATCACAGGTGAAATAAATTTGGAATCTGAGAGCCGGTATATAAACAAAGCTCTGTTACCTTACAGATGGTGATTAAATTTAGAAGTAAGAAACTGAATTCCACTAAATGAACATATAGTCATAAAATGAATCAAACATTTGGTTTAAACCAAGTAGAATGTATTTCATTAATTGACTATAATACATCATCTATTTCAATTTTCCTTATTACCCACAGCGTGTCGTAACATGTGTGTTTAAGTGAGTGATCCAAAGAATGTTCCTAAGTAATGATTAGTGATGATGCATACTTCACATTATTGGGAGCTCACATCTCAAACGAGAACAAGAAGAAAAATGATTATATTATCAGTATCCAAGTTGCAAACTTGAGATAAAGTATAATGGAGTTAAAATCTTCGTCTTGATATTTTGATTAAAATCAAAAGGGGTCAAGAGTGAAGATGAACCTTGAGTTTCTTAAAGGTTAGTGGGAGCACAACCACACATAATGTCTTGTACATTGAGTACTAAAGGAATTCCATTACAACCTTGAAAGGTATAATAGTAATTGATTCTTGTACTTCTATAAGCCCAAATTACATATATGTGACATATGATATATCAGTCACAAAATATAAAGCTTAGATGACATTTTGCTTGTTAAGCAATAATGCGTCATGAAGCTTGAAGTCAATAAAATCTATGATATATTAAATTCTATGATAAACAGATTCTCTTATTGACAAGACAACTCTGCAGTAGAGGTCCGTTTCCACATGATAAGGATTTCGCGTGATTCAGTGGTTGGAATCTATTACATGGTAATATAATCCAGTATGTAAGTCGAGGATCATGTGTCGTGCATCCACGACCATGACATAACACGATTCTGTAATATGAAGTTTTACTAAAGGTATTTGAGATGGTCTAGGAATACGCTTTGTAACTTTAAGAGAATAAAAAGGTAAATATAGTTACATAGAATGGATCAACTTATTGATGTACTATAAGCGAATGAGAATAGTATCATGGACAATTGTTCCATATGGAACACTATTAGCCAAGTAATTCATTAATGGGGTTGGCGAGTTTACAGCAGTATACTCGGGAGGAAATGGAATTAAAGAAGTTTGAACTTCACGGTATTATTATAACATTACCAGTCAACTTGTATTGTTGATAATGTTATTAAAGAATATGCATTTAATAAGATAGGTAATGTTTTAGCCTTTTGAATTGTATTGTAAACATGCCCGATAGTAACCGAGAAGTGGCTAAGCGCACAAAATCTGAAGATAGTCACTAGGAATACCAAAAATGAATTTTGTCCTTGTTATAATGCCGATATCTTTATAGTATATTTACCAGTAGTTGATTGGTATAAGCGATGATCGGATATGGCTTCGAGGAAGTAAGACATGAGTTTCCGGTAGTTATAATATCGAGGAGAAGTCACGTTTTTTGATAGATTTGGATCTTTGTTAACTCGACCACCAGCCAATTTCGACTGTATAATATGATGATTTTTTGGTCTTGAGTCGTCCTCCACGAAGCAATCTTGAGGCTGTTGAATGGCCGTAGTACATGATTAGAGTCTCTCATGACAAGGTTCTTGATATCAAGGATGGTTACTCTATGTAAATTTTTAACTCTTCGAAAGCCTTTAGATAATATTATGTCTAATGGAAATTTTTTGGATCATGTAGTTTCTTGAAAAATGAAAAATTATTTCCCCCAACCTCAATATGAAACGGGAAGGCGGCCAAGCACTTGAGTTAGACTTTTTGTACTTCCTTGATGAATTTTGGGGGCTTCATATTCATGATTGCTTGAATCTTGGGAGGATTGATTTTTATCACTTTTGGTTTATCATATGGCCGAAGACCTTTTTCGATGTTACTCTAAAAGAAATGTCAAATTCAATGATGAATGATGTCTTTTTAACATGTTCAGGATCCAACCGGATCCAATAGTAACTTATGAAGGAATCGAGGAAATTGAAAACCTCAAATCCTGCTCCATTGGATTCATTTCCATGAAAATGGTTGGGATTGATTGTAAGTTCCATTTTGGTGTTCGAAGCCTCAAATATAGTGTTAAAGAGTTCAATTTGTTTATCCCGAATCGTTTATTTGCGACTATGGGCAGCGGCGTTTGGTGTATTATGAGAGACCGTTCTAGAGGTAAAGGGACCCATATGTCAGCGGCGATCGGTCAATCGAGAACAACTACTCTTCTAGCATTTTCTTGTTTTTTACGGGGAGGGGTATAAGATTCCCACTTTCAGCTCGCGGTCAGGGAGGTCTCAAAATGCGTCTACATTTTTTCTTGAGGCGTTGTTCCTTGATCAGGGATACAATCGGTAAGTTCAACTACGATGGATGGTTCCAACGGCAACTTGTAAGATCTTTTCTTCTACCACCGGAGTTAAGTGATTGACTATTGCTTTCATCCCAACCCAGTCAGTAGAAGGGACTTTCACATAGTTTGAGCTTCATCGGTGTTGGGAAGTAGCTTTAGAGGTTGGGTGATCTCTATCAGTACGATGGGCAGAACTTGCTTCTTGTTCATGGGGGTGTCGGTGTCCAATTTAGACAATTAATCCGTTGGAGGTGTAGCTGACTCCATCGGGACTGATGGTGTCATTGACTTCTTTCTCGGTTGTCTCTTAGTAACAACAAGTGGGGGTGACCCGACTTTCCATGCAATTTTCCTTATTATAGCCTTTTGATCAAGTATCAAAGTCAAACACTCCTAATGGAGTGCATTCAGTCCAAATCCACAATTTAGTACTTGAGATAAGTTCCGACTTAATACGCTTTACGTGGCCTTTAATAAATCACGAATACCAATCTCGAGGGCCGGTGGGCGCTTGAGTGATGAGGCAAAAACCGTGGTGATTTACCTCAGCCCGACCAAGAATCACTTGATTGCCTATCTGTCGGTCAGCGAGCAACACATGAGAAGGCTACCAGGTCTTCTTCAATGTCCCGACTGCGTCTCCCAGCGACAACCTGCAAAATCCAACCGGGGGTGTGCCCCGAAAGGGTCTCCGATGCCTAAGTTAGAACAGGTAGGAGACCGGGTGCATCACCTAAAGGAAAATAAATACGACACTGATATGTGAGTAACTGTGGTGTAGATATCTTTGTTACGACGATGTTACTTTTCAACCGGTGGTGACAACCGATGGTATATGAATATAATGTACTCGGATGTTGAAAGATGTCAATTCTACCGGTGGTGATCTAAATATGTCATATGTTGATATGTAAATGTGTCATCCGACGGTGTAAATATGTCACCCGATGATATGTAAATATGTCATCCGACGATAGATAAATATGTCATCCGACGATAAGTAAATATTGGGATGGTGTAGGACCCGACTTCCTTTTGAGAGAAAATGAAGGAGGTGTCTATTTGGTAAGTGGTGGAAATAATATTTGACTAAACTTTTAATATATGAATATATATGTATAAAACCGTTTCTTTTTTTTCTAATCTCTTTTCCTAGAAAGGTAGGACTCTGTTTTATAGGAGGAGAGTAAAGGTGAGAATTCCTAATTCTTAGATGTGAGATATTATTGAGATATTATATGGTACATATTAAGAAATATAGCGATAGCTTGGAGAATGATAAGTGGGCGACTTGGGCCAATAATAGTAAGCTGGAAAGACATATAACATTTATTTTCCATATTTAATATTTTTCCTCTCACCCAGGTTTTATATTTATTATTTGTCTATATAAAGAGCGTTATACAAGTAATTGTAATCCACCAGAGTTTACACAACAATTATCATCAATAATATTTCTACTTTATATTTTATCATGATATCTCGATTCATAGGGAACAACCAAATAATTTTCCGCTCACTGGCGGGTGGTTGATCACCACAAAACCACCCGTCGGACAATTCGATATAAGTATTTTTTTTTTTTACACAACAATCATTTTTTTGGCTTAATTTTTAATTAGTGATTCAAGAATCGTTTTTTTTTTCTATGGAGTATTATCTTACTTTTGTGATCGCGTATTTTAATCTAATGACTCATGAGGTCTGTATCTTTGGATCTTTTATCACTATTCTGCTTTGAAGTTTTTTTTTATCTTTTTCATGGACAACTAACAATCCCAATTGGTTATCCAGTCAACTTTCAAGGTTATTATTAGAGAATTTGAGAATTATTTTTTAATCCAGTCTCTAGATTTGGTTTGTTAGTGAATGATAATATCATCACTATAAACTTTGAACTGCTTTAGTACAAGTGTATGGTTGCAGTAATGCGTTCTTTAGTACATGTTTTTTCTCTTTTGCAGTAATGTTTCTTCCTAGAAACTCTAGCAAATTTCGTCAAAATTTATTTTCACAAGTTTTTTTTTTTTAAAATTGATTTGATGATATTTTTCACACCTCTATTTGTTTTTTTTTGTGTTGCACAAGATGCACACATTTTTTTTATATATGATTCATTGACTCCAATGATTTTGTCAAACTATTTAAATTTTGTTTTATACGATTGATTTATGCAATCTATTAGATTTGGTTTATGTCATGATCATCGAACCTTTATAAGCCATGACATAGGACATATTCAATTTTTTTCCGGACCATAATTATTGTACTTTTTTTCTGGCTGCTTGTATGTCAGGTTTTTGGCCGCGTAGTTGGATGATTTTTTTCTGAACATAAATATTGAACCCATAACTAGATTAACGTCTCTTGTTTTGACCCGTGAGTTGGTAAAATTTTATTTTTGAAAGGTTATATTTAACGCTTCTTTTTTGGAGAGAATGGGTAGTATGGAGGTTGAAGTATCGAGTCCACTTTGTGGGCAATTTTTCAGATCGGAGTTTGATTTTGAAGATTTGATCATTTGCTTATTAAATTTACAGAGTTTGGGAGTCACGCATGTGATTTACGATATTATATAGTATATCGGGAATAATAGCGATAAGCTTGGAGAGACCGAAAAGTGGAGCAGCTTGGGCAATAGTAAGCTTGGAGGACATATATAATATTTATTTTCCATATTTAATATATTTCCTACTAGGTTTATATTTAGTATTTGTCTATATAAAGACATTCTCTAGTAATTGTAATCACAAGTTTACGCAACAATTATCATCAATAATATTTCTATTTTATCAGATATTGTAATTAAATTAAGTACAACAAGGATTAATCAATTAGTTTTTCGATATGGTACGTGTGACTTTGACAACCACATTCATGGTTTTCACCCGGCCGTTCTGTTGGCCCATTGTTGTATAAGCTTTGTTTCGGATATAGCAATGACGTTGTAAATGCGTTAATATTCCTGAAATGCATAGTTAAAAGCGAAATTATTGCATAGTTACCTATGGAGTTATGTTGAATGTCCCTCCTCACCATTATTAATGTTTACCAAATTATTCTTTAACAATAATAAAGCTCAAAATTTGACATATGATAAATACTCCAATTCACCTCACCATGGTCCACTTCACAAAGAATTAACTCAATATATTGAAAGAAAAATGTCGGCATCATTTTACTAATTATGAAGATGAATTTGCTCTAGGTGAAGATGAATGGTTGGATTGGTTGTGACAGAATTGAGTACTACTAGCTTCCATCCTCTCCAAGTCAAAATGCCCAAGCATTTCTTTGGACTTGATCAAATTCTCTTTACATAAGAACTCATCACTTGTAACTCTATCCACCTCCATATTGAAATCATGCACAAAGACATGTGTTTTTGTGTTGCCACCTTTCTTACTCCTAGCAAGAACACTGGAGGTAAAGATGGCGGCTGTTCGCCCTGGTGCCTCTGGCCAGTACCCCCTTGGACCATCAATCAAGATAACATCCCAATCCAATTCATATAATTGATTAGGCAAGTCATTCAACCCGAGTTTGCACTCGGAGAAGAATAAGTTCTGCACTGGCCTGCATTCATTGTGTAACTGATCTTTAACCGATTTAATAAGCTCCTTCGTGTCACTTAGTTTAGTCAAATATTGGACATCGTAGGTCTCAATCTCGGGGTATTTCTCCTCTGTTTTCTTCGATAAAGACTGTCCTGCCATTGTGGTTAAGAGCCTTCCAGAGAAGAGAGGAAGTTGCAAGGGTATGGACATTGTTTTAGGACATCTGAAATCTGCTTGATGTCTGTGCTCGACATACGATCAGTGTTGTTGGAATTGGAAGAGTAGTTGACAAGAGCCCTCTCAACAGATTTGGGCAACTTAGGACTGCCTCTGAAGCTAGCTGAGATCGTCGAGGCAGAAATGGAGGTACCCTTTGTGATGGATTCTCTTGTGTAGATGAGGGTAAGAAGGAAAGCTAAAGTGAAGAATGAAATGAAGGCCAAAATCTTTAAACTTTTTGAGCCTCCTTGTTTTTGAATGTAGGGGTGGAGAAGGATAAGCTTCGTGCTATTTGATATGGACATAACACATGTATATATATACTTATTCAGCTAACCGGTTCGTACTAGAGGCCTCTTCGGTACCAATCGAATCGGCCGATGCGATTAAATCAAAGGGAGTTAAGTATGCAGCGTGTCATGCTTATTGAAGTAATCCCGACTTAAGCCAGGAGTGCGAATTGCTTAATGCTAAATACATAAAATCTGGTGTTATGGCATCGTTTGAGGTAATGATAATTCCCATCCTTTAATCTTTATTCGGCTATTTTGAGCAGCGAAATGAGCATTCGTCGAGGAGTGTACGTAGTCGGTCCAGAGCCTCACTTTCGGTGGCACACGACGACTCCACGAAGATTAACATTTGGATCGAGATAAGATAGTTATTTCGGAGATTCTCAAACATAGACACATTGTCATCAAAGGGAGGACAGTTTCCTTTGCAGCTACGAGTAGTGGCCAGTCAGGAGTTGAATCGTCGGGCCAAAAGCATTAAGCCAAAATTTCGGCACGATTTGGAAATGAATGCTTATTACTAAGATTGTTCTTCATTTTTTGGCTATTCTAAATGAGGAATAAATTGAGAAAGACTCTGGTTTTAAAGATGTTGAAAAATTATTAAGGTTGCACATATAGTTTGAGGGAATGTTTTTGGTATGGTCATAATGACTTATCAACTAATTACAAACCTTATATGCATTCCATTTTTCTCTTTTCACGTAAAGTTTATTTATTTATATATCTAGAACACATATGAAGCAGGTTTGTTGATTGAGCCATATTATAAGGAGGAAATTTTGAAAGCTAATGTGAATGGCATGAATAAACTTTCTACGTATTGATGGTGAGAGATATCTCTCAACCTCAAAGAGGATGTTACATTATTCCATACTTTAAATTTTACTAAAACTATCTACAGAAATTGACAATTTATCCACAACTAAAAATGTGTCACAATAAATAGGGACAAATCCCCAAAAATTAACTCTAAACATTTTGCTACTCTTCATTATCTATAGCACAATAGATAATATTGTACTCAAGCTCATCCTCTATTGGTTATGGTCTAATAAGCAGGACTGTTTTGGTTCATCCTATTAACCAAGAATATTATTGACAACTATGAAGTGTAAGCCAACATGTGTAGGACAAGAATGAACAGGTGTACTATTATCAAATTGATACTTTATAACTACCCCTTATATTTATAGCATTTGTAGAAGTAAATGAGAGGACATCGTCTCTATATATTTGCTTTGGTCGAAGGAAACTGAGAGGACCACAAATGAAGAATAAGACGAAAGTAAATCTGGATGAATTTTCTAATTAAATCAACACATTTTAAAAGAGCCAACTTTTTCTGATAGTCAAAAACGCATTTTTCTGGTATGCTTTGTGTAAATTCCTACCTTATACCAATATGTTATTTCTCCTATAAAGCTAAAGATAGGATCATGATGAACAATGTTGCTTTATCTTTAAATCAACCATGCATCCCTTTGAATAAAACTTAAGAAGCGGCACATGTGCTCATTATACGGTAATCAACATTCAATAATTGACTCCAATCATTGTTACAAATGTGGAGTATCTAGGTTTTCTATAGATCGAGTTTGAATCCTGACATATCAATTACGGAGTATTAGTTATTACCAACAATCAATGATGTATCTCTTCCAACGACAATGTGAGAGCTCAAATCTATTGAAAATATGATGGTGTTGGTGGTCATTAATTATCAATGTACAATATACTGAGGAAATGATGACTCAATGCACGCACAAGTGTATATACTAATTAGAAACTTATTGAACCATGATATTTAGATTTACAGTCTCCAGGGATTTTTGTTGGATCTTAGAAGTTACAATTATTTAAACAAAATCCAAATATGTATATATAGCCTAGGTCGAAGAAAAAAATAAGAGGCCACAACTAAAAACAAATTGTAGCTATTTAACGTGGATCTCAAAATTACTAAATATTGATCTCAAAAATATGATTAGACTGCTTTTTACAAAAAATAATCTATTTTTCCAGATTATTCACTTATTGTTGTGTTTTACAATTTTATTTTTCTTGTATATAACTAAAATTTTATATTAATAGCGATAATAAGCAATAAAGTAGGTTGAGATAAGATTCAATATACCTAAAAGTATGTAAATATGAAAATCTTGTATACTTAAATTTTATTGAAAGATTAATATTTATTTATTTAAGTTGTTATCGATTTGAATAGTAAATCCCCAAGCATCTGATTGAATATATATAAGCTTTTCGTATAAATTCGTTAATATTCGTATAAAAAAAAAAAAAAAAAAAATAATTTATTAATATTTTTGAGATTGATATTTAATAATACCGACATTTAATAGTTTCTGAGCAAATTTATATCACTACACTAGGAAGCACTACGCTATGGCCCAATGGCGCCGAGTGAATGCATGTCACTTTGAAAATGGGAAAAAAAGAAAAATGAATGGTGTCTCTCATTTTCTACAATAACAATCATGATTCCCTCAATCAACTTAAAAAAACAAGAAATTTACATAAACTTGCTTCTACATAGTCAATAATTATTCCTCCAGAGTCCAAAAAGTAATCAAGCAATAATCACAAAAACCAAACCCTATGACCAAGTTAACACAATCCCAGTTCCCAATAATTTTCTACTCTACTATACTTTCACGTGACACTTTTCAGTTCTCGCCCCAGTTGCTCTAGACACTAAATAATGTTCTTAAAGAGTGAATGTACTATCTTACCCATAACTTCCCCTGTGTAATAATTGAAGGAAGTAGGGTCTGCGCAAAATCCGAAACCACCCGAGCCAGGTCGAATCGAATCGAAAATAGCAGAAATTTTTGAATCGATCGGAACGAGCAGATTTAGGTTCGACGTCGGAGAAGAACCGAACTAATTTAGGTTTGGCTTTGAAATAGCAGAGCCAGGAACGAGGCATAGATTTCTAAATTTTTACGTAGATTTTTCGAATTTTAATTTATTATCATTTTGAATCTTGCATAGTATTTGGATGTGTACATTTGAAAGAAAAATTTAGATTTAACTTTATTTATTATTAGTATAATGAAATAAAATATATATATATTTAAGCCCAATAATATAGAAAATATAGAAATATGTAAAAAAAATGATATTGTGTAATGAATGTGTGTATAGATTGTATAATTAATTTTAAAAGGAGTTCAGCGAAATTACGTGGATTAAATACAGTTTGGGGAGCAATTTTGAGTTGAGCGATATCTTCAAGAATTGTCTGAAACCCCGAAATTTAAGCGGCCCAAGGCAGGCAGATAGGGGCACTTATGGGATTGGAACCAGTGATTTAGGTTTTGGCGCTTTGAGGAAGGAGAATGATAGGAAATAGGTTCGGAGTTATAGTTTTGGTTAATCGAGCCAAGGCAGAGGCAGATTGGGCACTTAGAAGGAAGTATTAATTAGGGGCAAGCTAATGTGAATTTCACCTATTATTTACTAATATTTGGATTACATAGTATGGACTCACTTTTGACTCATGTAATATACCCCCCTTGTATTTTCCTCCACTAGCAGAGTAGCAGTACCCCGAAATGGAGGTGTTTCAGTGACTACTCCACCCTAACTTGACTTGACTTTATCTCTCTAAACAATGTACACAGCCAAACAAATAGTTGTACTCCTCCAACTCTTTCTCCTAACGCAGGTATATGCATATCCAATACAAAACCACCTACAGCCGTCGGACGCAGTATACCTACTATCATTCAAGACCAAAGCAGACAAAGACAACAACCTCCATTACAACCTCAACGAACACTTCGACTACTGCCAATGGGAAGGAGTCAAATAATAATCCACAGTCGAGAGTCCGCTTCGCTCTACAATCATTAACCTTACGTGGCACCTTCCAACCGGACACTCTCTCCCGCCTCGACCAGCTACGTATATTAATACTACGAAATAACTCACTAACCGGTCCGCTTCCTGACCTCTCCGGTTTGAAAAACCTCAAAACACTTTTCCTAGACCGGAACTTCTTCTCCGGTTTTTTTCCTCCCTCTATTTTATTCCTTCATCAGTTAATAAATCTCGACCTAGCTCATAATAACTTCACCGGTTCGATACCAGTGGAAATAAACAGGCTCGACCGGGTTGTTTCTTTAAGGCTGGAATCGAACCGGTTCACCGGTTCAATCCCACCCTTAAACCAAACTACGTTGACTATTTTCAACGTTTCAGACAATAACCTAACTGGACCAGTGCCGTTGACTTTGACTTTAAAAAAATTCAAATTTTCTTCCTTCAAGTCAAACCCTAATTTATGTGGTGACGTGGTCAACAAACCATGCTCGTCGCCGTTTTTCAATTCCGGCGGAGATGGAGGCGGCGCCGCCTCTCCGGCGCCGCTGCTACAAAATGCTCGGTCGGAAGGTGAGGATAACAACCTCGCTCAAACGCCTCATAAACACAGCAGCAAAATCGGCGTAGTTTTGGGTATTTTAATCGCTTTTCTTATACTAATTGCTGCAATTTTATCGATTTTCGCGTTGATTAAACGACGAGGTCTCCGAATCGAGTCGAATAAAACTTCTCAAAGCTCCTTAGTCTCCGAAACCTCAACAGATTCTCCAGAAAATTACACAAATCCAATTTCAGCAGCTAAGGAGGCAGAAAAATTCTCAATTCCTCTGCCACGTCAGCAGGCGGAGGTGGTGGTGAAGAGTGGTGGAGATTTGAGATTTTGTTCGGGCGAGGCGGAGGTGTATACGATGGAGCAGTTGATGAGAGGTTCGGCCGAGCTGCTTGGGAGGGGTACTTTAGGTACAACTTATAAAGCAGTGATGGATAATCGGTTGATTGTGTGTGTTAAACGGCTTGATGCAACTAAAGCGGAGAGTACAAGTGGTGAAGCGTTTGAGAGTCATTTGGAAGGTGTTGGAGTGCTTAGGCATCCTAATTTGGTGCCTGTTAGAGCTTATTTTCAAGCCAAGCAAGAGAGGTTGATTATTTATGATTATCAGCCTAATGGTAGCTTGTTTAATCTCATTCATGGTAAGTACTTTATTATTGACTCTTAGTTAACGGAAGTTTTTTGTTCATATTTTGTCATTTAATTGATGCATTAGTGTTGATAATATTTTTATTACTAGTATTTTAATAGTTCAATTACTTTGTCAAATATTAATTTTAGAATTATGTGGTCTCAAATGCATTAAATATGGGGTGGGTGTGGGGTGTGATTTGATGGCAAGAGTAACCTCATGGTAGACTATTTCGAACTAAATGTGCAACGAGTTTTTAGTATTGACTATTTTACTTCTAATTAGTAGACTAAACTAGAGCTCATGTGGTTATTGTAAATGATGATCCAGCATAGGCCTGATTGGATACCTTGTATTCATATAAACGATTTCATTTAGTGGGATAAGGCACCTAATTTCAGTAGTTTGGTTTGATTTTGTTTGGTTTAGACTAAACATCATCTGTTTAGATACCGGAGAAATGTCTATCTAGGTAATTAGTAGTTACTTTTGTTGATTAAAAAAGGAAGAAAAAGAGAAGACTACAGTATTTTGGATAAACAGTGACCCTTTTGGAAAGGGTGGGGTTTCTTGAAGAATGATGTAGTGACTCTGTGAGGGAGATTTGGCCGAATAAAATAGTGTGCTACAATTTTGAGGTATCTTTGGTTAAGTAAATGGGTGGGATAAAGTTGATCAATCAGAGTGGTGGCAGATAGAAGTCATTTTTTGTTGAGATTTACATGTAGATGGGTTCCCACTGCTTTATTGGACACACTGGTGGAACTAGGGGAGGGATAGGGATAGTCGTCCTACTATAATTTTTTTTGAAAAATATGCATTTTCCTCAACAATTATTTGGTTCGCAACGTCTAATTTCTATTTATTTTTCCTTTTATTCACTTCTTCGCCTCCCCTACATAAATATTCTGGTTCCGTCACTAATTGAACAAATAGTTGTGGTGATATTGGCAAGTAGACAAATTTCAGGTGCTAGTGTTTGATGATGCATAGTGACGATGCCATGAGGCCTCAGAAGTAACATGGATACTCTGATTGGGGCCATGTTGGCATGGTGCAGTCTGATATGTCATGTTAGTTGCTCTTACATGGATGTTGGATTATTTTAGGTTCCCACCTGATGCAGTACTGAGATATCTTACTCTCCTAGTAGAAGAAGTACTCCCTCCGTCATATATGATCATCTAGAAAAATTTTAATTTTTTAAGCGATAAATTGATTGTTTACGTTTTAATGAAACTTTTTCTGATCTATTATGCTTTATTACATTTCAATATAGTTTTTTACAATCTCAATGTAACTTTTAAATTTATCTCTCTTAATAAAAGCAACTTTTTTATCTATGATCATCTATTTTTGAAGCGTGGAAATAATATTTACTTGTTGGCATTAAATCTGAAAAGAGCATCAATGATATGAAGCCATAAAAAAACTTCTTCCCTTCTCTTTTTAGGTGTGGTGGGGCGGCAAAAGTAGGGAAATTTGGAAAATACCACTAGCTTGCACCATTTCAAAATTTCTGTTTAGTTAATTTTATGATAGGTTTCTATCATTCTGGTGGTGCAAAATGACTTGGGCACCCTTTCTTTACAGTATATTTTTGTATAAGCCTTTACATAGCCTTTTTCCTTTTTACATCACTATTAGTTGGTGTCCACTATGCTAATATTATGTCTTTACTCTTTTACTGATTCCTTCATTGTCCTTCTCATTGTTACTTCTTAGAATAATCACAGAGATTAAGCATCCTCATCAGCATTGTATTTCATCCTCGTGTTCTTTAACATTTGTTTCCAAGACTCATCATCTTTGTCTTTCCTTACCAAGTACACTATTTTCTTAGTTAAGATAGCTTTTCATAAACTTAGAAGACTTGAGTACATTTGATTTCATATAGTTAAAATGCCATCATTTATCACCTTCAATGGTCTTCACTAAAATTAGAATTCTTGAATCTGAAGACATACTGAATCCGCTATAGATCGAGTAATTGATGGGATCATCAGTCACTCAAAAGGACCCATCACTAGGGAGAAAAAACTTCATGCATGTGTAAATACTACTCTCTCCATCCCTAAAACTTCATGCATCTCTACTAGTGCCAACACAAGCTAGTAATAAGAGAGTTTGGTAGAGCTTCAATCTTTCTTGGTCATATATTACAACCTAATGAATGAAGCCACTAGAAACTCAGCCGTGCAGAGTGCAGACGAATCCATGTTCAAGTACAAATCAGTATCTGGTGTGATAGGTTTACATGTTCAAGTACTACTGCAGTAATATAGCAGTTGAACTTTTTAACCTTATATCAAAACTGGAAACTCTAGGCTTTATATCAACGATCTCTGAGTACTAAAAATATTTACAACAGCATATCAATTCAATGTATGTATTTTTCATAATTGTTTTATACTACCATCTTACCACTCTGATGAACTGAACAGTTAGTATCTTTTGTTAACGATTAAAATAACATGAACATATATTGTGTTGCAAAGGTTCGAGATCAACAAGGGCAAAGCCTCTTCACTGGACGTCATGTTTGAAGTTAGCGGAAGATGTGGCTCAAGGACTCGTGTATATCCATCAAGCATCAGGACTTGTCCATGGCAATTTGAAATCCTCAAATGTACTCCTTGGTTCAGATTTCGAGGCATGTCTAACAGATTACTGTGTCTCCATCCTTGCTACTTCATCACCAAATGATGATCCTGATTCAGCGGGGTATAAAGCACCAGAGGTGCTCAAGTCTGCTAATCGGCCCACTCCTAAGTCCGATGTTTATGCTTTTGGTGTCCTCCTCCTAGAGCTTCTATCAGGCAAACCACCTTCACAACATCCATTCCTTGCTCCACCAGATGTGGCGGATTGGGTAAGAGTGATGAGAGATGACAACAGCGAGGAAGATAAACCCCTGGGATTGTTGGTAGATGTAGCTACTATTTGCAGTTTGAGGTCACCTGAACAAAGGCCCACGATGCGTCAAGTATTGAAAATGATACAGGACATCAAGGAGAGTGCAATGGTAGATAGTGGTTCTGATGATCCATATGGTGGATATTCATGATTCCTGATTGGAGTCTATTGCGGTTTGCTTCAAAACAATGAATAGACAGGGAAGAGATTAAGTAGTGAACCGTAGATTATTTATATGAGGATGAAAGATGCATTCATCGTGCATTGTTGATGGAAACGTCGCCAATGTGATCTTCCTTTGCCACGGGTGGTCTATGTAATCGAAGGAGGGTGTTTTGCTGAAATGCATAAGGGTACTACTGAAAAAGGCTTCAATTCCAAGTCACAACTTCTTTTTTGCAGGAAACTTCCTTCCAAGTTGCAAGTTTTTCCAAAAAGTTGTAATCAAACACACACTAATTTGGTAGTTGACCAAGCATTGAAATGCTAATCAACTTGCTTGCCCCTCTTGCATTTGGTCATAAATCATAATGGTAGTATGCAGGTGTTGCAGTGTCTTCAAGACTCCTTTTATTGCATTTGATGATAAATGAACTACTATGATGCCCTATCAGCCTATCTATATAGTACTCCTGTGATTTTGTAGCCGTTTGATTTTTCTGAGAGCAAATTCATAGTAGGGTTTAACTGTTGCAAATTATAAATGTTCCTGAAACAAAGATGGGCTTCTTAACCATGTAGTGAGTTAAAAAGAAATTTGAGATTAAGCTTTACATAGTTAAGTTTCGTTTAAACACCTTATCTTGTTAAATGAAAATATCTTCAAAGTTGTTGGGACATATCCTCAAAAATTGACAAATGTCTATCTTTGCACTGCTATTATAAAATGGTCACAAGCATATACTTTTTTTGGGATAAATGATGCATAAATTAATTAGAAATATTCATTATAATTATTTTTTGTGCTATCATAAATGCAATTAAAACTAACATTTAAAATATTACAATTCATCAAATTAAAAAAGTTAATTAACATATCAACCAAGTTTACAAAACAATTGATAACAGTTGGAAATCAACATAACTTGCAAACATGGTGTTATGTGTTCATTAGTCAACGATTTCCAAATATATGTAATTTTATTCCTTCATTATATATAGTTATGTTAATTGTATTTGGAGATTAATTATTTAAATATAATCCTTAAGGTTAGTTGTACGCAAAGATTAAGTGTTGAATATAATCTACAATTCACCTGCAAATTAACTATGAATCCTTTTGAACAATATGCTCTGTAATCATGAAGAGTTTCATATAGGTTAATTGTGGAAAGTTACGATTCATTAAGTTTTTTATTCATTAATGATTAAAATATAAATTATACTATTTTATAATATATTTTCTTTTTATTTTGGTATATATTAGGTAATACGTACCATTTTCTCAAAAATAAATTCATTAATGTCAATTATATAAACTTGCTTTTAACTTTTACGTAATCTGTACCAATTTGTTTAGTAGATTTTGGTTCACATTATAATTAAGTATAGAATCATTTTGGTACACTTTTTTTAATATATTCAATTATAAATCTTAGAATAGTCTTAATGTATGAGCCGAATTTCACATTGAAATTAGGTATTTATAAAAATTAATGAACCGTAAACGTTCTCAGGTTAATTGAACTTAAATAATTCACCTCATTTTCATTAACTTCAAAATTGAGGTATAACTTAGATGAATCATATTTTTAACTATATTTTACTTTATTTCATCTCAATTTACAAGATAAATAAATTAGTATCGAAACAAAATTACAAAACATTCGCCTAAATTCACCTCAATTTCGTCTAATTTAATTTTTTTAGTTTTATTCACATCTAAATTCACCTTGATCGAAACGGATGATAAATGAATATAATACTACCTATGTTTTTTTGTTGGCGTTTTTCGGATATCGAATAAAAGCTTTATTATTAATTCTTAATTCTTCGTTATTTTAATAAATATAAATTTATATTAATAGATTCTTTAAAAATTGTTTTATAATATTATTTTCTTATATTTTTGAGCAATATAGTTTAAGAGTAATTGATAGTAGTCATGTAAATATCAGCGTAAAAAAATAAAATAAAAAAGAGGGATTACTAATACCATACAGACGCATCTCACCATGGTGAAAGAAAAACGAATATAGCGTGGTTTGTACGCTTAGATTTAGTAAAGTACAATTTGTTTGACTTTCCCAATAAAATACCGCGCCGAGAACAAGACCTTAAAGTACAATAAGGATACTACTTGATCATATCTGGACCGTTAATTATATTCCCACCAATCTTTATTACAACCTTGGAAAAAAACAATTACTTGTTCTTAATAATTCTTACAACTTCTCTTATAATATTATTGCAAAATAATTATTTACAAGTACAAAAAAATGTCAGGAGGTGGTATTGCACGTGGTCGTTTAGCTGAAGAACGCAAATCTTGGAGAAAGAATCACCCTCATGTTTGATCTCTTTTTTTAAAAAAAAAATTATTATATTTTTTGTTTGTTTTTAGTTGTGGAACTTAATTATGTGCTTTGATTTCGTTTAGGGTTGTTGGGTATTTTTTATATAGTGAATTTTAATTAAAAATAGTTGAGGTTTTTGTAGCTGTTTAACTGATTGTATGATTTACTCCCTCCATATTACCAACATGATTGTTTAGTGTTGAATTTTGGTAGTTGACTTTTTTAATTTTGGAAGCAAGTATTTTTATGTATGTTGTTTATTGTTTGGTGAAAAGTATACTGAATGCTAGTGTTTTGGCAGCAAGTATTTTTATGTATGTTGTTTACTGTTAACCTGATAATTTTAATTCGAATCATGGTTATGTACATTTAAGGATACGAGGTTTGCTAATTACTGGACAATTTTTTGGGATGGAGGGAGTATGTACTTTGATTTTGTTTAAGCTGTTTGGTGTTGTTTATTGAGGCATTTTTATTGGAATTAATTGAATTTTGATTTTTTGGTGGTGAAGGGTTTTGTGGCAAAGCCGGAGACACTGCCGGATGGTTCAGTGAATTTGATGGTGTGGCACTGTACCATTCCTGGTAAACAAGGGGTAAGATCTTGTATCCATTTGTATCCGTAATCATCAGTTCATTCTGTTTTCTAGTTTAAATCTATGTGTTTGAAGTAAAATTAGTAAATGTAATTATGACTGTTTGTGTTCTTTGTACTTCGATTTCCTCTGAAAATTGTAAGTAAAACATTTGGGTTTTCTGTTTTTTCATTTGTCAAACGAAAAAATGAGATTTTTTGTTGAAGCAGAATTTTCAGTTTTCATTTTGGAAAAGAAAGTTCAGCCAATCACATTTTCGTAATCAATGGTAGTCTTTAGCTCCTTTGATCTTAGCTCATTAGATTGCTAATCGGGTGAATTTTGTGTTCTCTTACATAGATTGTCTTTTTGGACTGAGCATGATATAGAACATTAGTGATGTTTTTCCTATTATCAATTGTTTGGAATTTTACTAGTTTTTGAAAGGGTGTGACAGGCTCACAACACAACATTTGGATTTGGTGAAATGTATCAACCGGGAAATACATTATAAGAGCTCTGCTTATGGAGAAATATTTCGTATACTTCTTTTTAGATGACTAAAGCTAGTGTTCCATCACTTCTGATAAGAATTGTTACTCATTCGTGTTGTCAAAATTATTCTTTACCGAAGTTTTATCTAAGTTATTTGTTTCTAATTTTGATGCTTCTTCATTGTTCTGGTAGCTATGCATTGTTAGCAAGGACTGAAATATAGTATAAACCTTTACAAGTAATAAATTGGCTCTGTAGAGTAGTGTGATTTCAACAGGATCTCTTGTTATCTATGATGTGTCACCTTAGAACTTTACGGTTGGTGTTTTGCATCTTCCATGATTTGTTTTGCCATTATTCACTCAAGTTATATCAGATGTAGATGTGTTCCAATTGCATTCTCGTATTCACATAAGTTGGTATTTTAATGCTTGATCATTATTCAAGTTTCCTACTATATGACTGAGATACTGTATGTTGCAGACTGATTGGGAGGGTGGTCACTATCCTCTTACTATGCTCTTCAGTGAAGATTATCCAAGCAAACCACCAAAGTGCAAATTCCCTCAAGGTTTCTTTCATCCAAATGTTTATCCATCTGGCACAGTGTGCCTATCGATCCTCAATGAAGATAGCGTAGGGCCAATTCCTTCCTTTCTGTGACCATTTTGTCATATTTTATTTATTGGTTTTTTTCTTATGTTAAGTTATCCATACTTTGGTGATTTGAAGGGATGGAGACCTGCTATTACTGTAAAGCAAATCCTTGTTGGTATCCAGGATCTGTTAGACCAGCCAAATCCTGCTGATCCTGCTCAAACTGAAGGGTACCATATGTTCATTCAGGTACTCCTTTATCATGGCGTCTCTCTTCCACAATTCATTTTTACCATGGAAGTTCCAACCTTCTTGCTCCCATATGATGCACCTCCATAATGCCTAGGTCTTCCATCTAATATATGACTTTCAGTCAGCCCTTCTTACATCAATATCTAGAATTTGTGAACTTAACAACAGTACTATGAATGCAGGATCCTGTGGACTACAAGAAGAGAGTTAAGCAGCAGGCAAAGCTATACCCCCCTCTTGTCTGAACATTGCATAATTCCCTATAGTATTTTGATGTGTTTGGAACTTTTCATTCAGTAAAAGAAAACTTCTTTTAAGTATCTAGACTGATGAGGCATCCAACGGTACTCATTGGTGTCCTCTTCGTCGATATATGTCCTTAAATTCACTCCAACTGTATCAAAATTGTGTGGAACAACAAAACTCAATTTAGTCGTGTTTCTGTACTAAATTATTGCACTCTCTCCATGATTATTCACTTTTTTCATTCATGTGGTCGCAGGGTGCCATTTGCCTTGTTGTATGGCATCAGGGCACACATCATGCAAAACTCAAGATCTGCAAGACCAGCTTATCTAATCTTATGTTTAGCTATAATAATTGATTTTGGTTATAGAAGTTTCTGTTTAATTACGTATATAAACTAGATGATGGTGGCATTACAAATAGAGCTATGCGCCCGGAGCTAAACCAAGCGACTCACCCGAAGCTTGATTTGGTCTAAATTGATACGAGCCTCGAGCTTCATTCCGGGCTCGTTTGCTGGGCGAGCCAGCTCCTCAGTAGTCCGTTCCCACATTCATACTTCTTTTATTATGAAGATTTTGTTATAATTTTTTATGATTTCAGTTTTCTTAATCTCTTTTATTAATGTTAACTTCTATTATAAATTAATGCTTTCGTTTGCATTGTTAAATGTTAATTAGTTTTATTAATCGATTAAGTAAACTAATTTTTTGTTAGTTTTATTGAATTCGGATTTTGATATAAGTGAGCTAGTTTGAAGTTCGATTCCAGATTGACTCGCCTTGATGAGAGCTGGCTCGGCTCGTTTACAACTTTAATTACAATTACCATGCTAACTAATTTATAGACTTATAGTACTTGTAATCTTAATCTATGGAAACAAAATTGTACTCACGAGTCACGCCTGCCACAAGTCTTGAAAGAATGGCCCAATATACCAAGATTGTCAGATAAGCAAGTAGCAACGTTTGGCAAGGAATCTGGAAAGATTATGTTCTTTGGGCTCCTGGAATTGAACAAAAAAAATATTGGCATCCGAGTACAAAATTCGACGCTCAAACAAGCTTATTTTTCAAAAGTGTTTGTTTTATACTGTGAACAGACGAGTATCAATACAATCTTATACTTCGAGCTGAAAATATACATAATAGTCAACAATAATGCTCCATTTGGATGTCTTGACATAACAAAAGGTGTAATTGTTAAGGTGCAAGATTGAAATTAATTTGATATCTCCTATTATATGAGTTATGATGAGAACGAACAATTTCCAAGTTGGAGTAACGTAGGCCTTGTATTATCAAATGATTTTGACTTGTGAGGATGCCTTTATTTCTTAGCATGGATCTAATGTGAACTACTATGTCAATATTTTACTCTTTTCTTACATTTCTTTTCTCACTTCCTTTCCCATAATAAACATGGCCGAAATGTTTGAAATAACAAACAAAGCATACACTGCAAATGGTGAAAACATTCTTTATTATTATCACATGAAACAAAAGTTAATGTTTGAAATAACAAACAAAGCATACACTGTTAAATGGTGTAAACATTCTTTATTATTATCACATGAAACAAAAGTTTATTAATATGCAACATCAACATATTCAAGAGGGGGCAACAAACCAACCCCCTCTATTGGTCTCTTCTCTCTACGCAGTGGTCATTTCCTATGTACCCTTAAGAGCATACATTATTTTACGTATATTTTATTCTTGCACTTCTCAAGAATATATAACAACAGTAAATGCTCCATAATCAATTTCTGCAGCCCCCTTTATTAGTTTCTTTGATATTATTGTCCTCTCCATCATAAATAAAACAACCTAGCTAGCTAGTGTATATTTCTCAAATCATTGTAATAACAAAAAGACTCAAATAAAATGTGGGATCTAAATGATTCTCCAGTTCTTGATGATGAAAAAGGTAAACGGGTCGGATCCGTTTCCAATACTAGTTCATCAACTATATTTATCCAAGAAGGTTCTGAAGAGGAAGAAGTCCTTGATATTCCGGTGACACGTCAGCTTTTTCCGGTTGAAAGGGTTGAAGATTTTCCAAGGTCCCATTGGATGGGTGTGAATTTTGGTCAAAATATGGAAAATTTAGGTGGTGAAAAGCCAAATGATGCGGCGGAGCAGCCTTCTTTGAAGAAGAGCCGCCGTGGTCCACGGTCAAGAAGCTCACAGTATAGAGGGGTCACCTTCTACCGGAGGACTGGCCGCTGGGAATCACACATATGGTAATGTCATTTTTTTATTAGAACTAGTGTCGGAACTAGGAGAGGGTGTAGGAAAAATCGTCGACTTAATTTTTTTGAAAAATATAGTTTTGTTATTAAGTTTTCAAAAAAGAATTTGGTTGCCGGTTAGATTTTATGTTTCCTAATTTTTTTACTATCATTTATTCGTCGGATTACATAAAAATTCTGATTTCCAGTGATTGAGTAGAACATCTTTTTTTAGGTTAGGTTAACCTTTAGCTCTAATATTTTCCATTTATATTGTCACAAAATTATTCTCCTTTTTAAACCTTTTTTTTTTCAATCATAATTGACAATTGCCTCTACTAATCATCTTAGGGATTGCGGCAAGCAAGTGTATCTTGGTAAGACTACATACATCCATCCTCTCAAGTTATATTTTGTTCAATTTAATTTGGTTTTGTATTTAATTAATATTTGTATTCAATTGATTGTGTAGGTGGATTCGATACGGCACATGCAGCTGCTCGGTGAGTTAGTTAGCTAGTTATTGATCTATATAAAAAATATTCTATATTGTCTTTTAAGTATCATTTAAGATCATTTGATTTTTTTTTTTTTTTTGCAGTGCATATGATCGGGCAGCAATTAAGTTTCGAGGAGTAGAAGCGGATATAAACTTTAGTTTGGGGGATTATGAAGATGACTTGAAACAAGTAACATCCATTTTTAATCTCAGCCATTTTTTTAGTTTAATTTTGAGTTGTTACATAAAATATAAAAGGGGACAATTTATTTGGAAAATAACAGATGAGTAATCTAACAAAGGAAGAGTTCGTGCATGTACTACGGAGGCAAGGGAGTGGATATCCAAGAGGAAGCTCAAAGTATAAAGGAGTTACTTTGCACAAATGTGGTAGATGGGAAGCTAGGATGGGCCAGTTCTTTGGCAAAAAGTAACACCTTCCTATTTATCTTCTTCCTCAATTTTATAAATTCTTGGACTTTTCCCAGCTTCCACCCATTTCCTTGTTCTTGTTTCTAATTTTATTATAAAACTTCATTGATGCAGGTATGTTTATTTGGGCTTGTTTGATACTGAAATTGAAGCTGCCAGGTGTGTACACTTCACAATTTTGCATATTGTTATTTGCTTTTCACTTGTATTATGAGCAATATATATGTTAAAAATAATTTTAGCTATAAATACTCCTATAACATGATTCTGTGCATAATCTTAAATGAGAATGCAAATGAATGGGAGCTTCTATTTCAAAATTGTAGCTAAAATAATCTTATACTATTATGGATTTTTATTTATCTCAATTCTCAAACAATGCAACAAAAATGATTTGTACAATATTGGGATCGTTATTTAATTATCTATATTTCATGTTCTCCAGGGCATATGATAAAGCAGCCATCAAAAGTAATGGCAAGGAAGCTGTTACCAATTTTGACCCTAACATTTATGAAAACGATCTCAACTCTAACGGTAACTACTTTAACTTTTTCATATTGCTCCAATATTTTCTCCCAATATATTTTCTTGTCTTTTCCTACAATACAAACTCATCATATATCTAGGAAACTTATTATATTGAATTTGAATTTCAGAAATTTCTAGTAATGAAACAGCAGAGCACAATCTTGACTTGAGTTTGGGCAGCTCAACCTCCCCCAAGCAAAGCAACCGAGAATTGAGACCTACGGTAGACACTTGAAACCCTATAGAACAATTAAGGCTAGTTTCTATAACATAATACTCGATTAAATAACGTCTCTCACCCAATGATTTTTCTAATCGCATGTTATAAATTAATGAAATTATAGTTTTGCTTTAGTTTTTTTTGGATTATTTTAATTGATTAAGTATTATTTGTTTTAGATTAACTTATCAAAATAATTGATTGTGTCAAATGAATCTGGACATATTAATATCTTAATTCATTTGACATAATCTGTTATTCTGAAAAAAAACCTAAAACAAACTAAATGATTATGTTGAATGAATTCTGGTCATAAATATGACCACTCATTACATTTGATATAATTAATTAATTATTACAATATTCCGTGATTAAAATAATTGATATTTGTTTTTTTGAAATTTAACGTAGTGATTAATAATTATTGATTGTTTTTAAAATATAAAGTGTTATAATTGGATTAAATGCTTTTAAAATCTTTCTGTATGTGTTTTTTTTAATTTTTTTAATAATATAATTAAAGATTAATTGAAGATTAAAAGATTTAACATAGCTGGGTAATGAGAGAAAGTCGATTATTTTTGGATTAAAGGAAATGTCTGGAACAAAATTAAGAATACTTCTTATCTCGGGTTTAATATTAATTGAGCACTACCGGCACTTAGAGACAAAGAAACTGTTATCGATTCTTTTTATATAAATTATAATTATAAAAAAATAATATTGAAAATATTAAAAACAAATCCAATGAAATCAATTATATTTTTTTGTAATGAATAAAAATTGGTGTAGTCAAGGTTCTGTGAGTTAATTATTTAATTTGAAATGGAAGGAGTAATAGAGACTATTTCTCTAAGTTAACAAAATTTATTGGTCGCCACTGTATGTTTTCAACTTTTGTGTTTAATTTGCTTTCTATAGGATTATCAAAATCGTTGTTATAACAAAGAAATGAGGAGAAGGCAACAGCTTTAAATGCTGATAGAAGGAACAGTTGAACACTTCTAGTTGCTGGCAGAATTCTATTACAGTGCAGACAATCTGGATAAATAATTCAACCCAACCCCTTCACATATATCCACCTCCACGTTTCACCTCATTCAATTTTCACCACGTGAGTGTCCAATTCCTCTCTTAAATGCCACAAATATTATCACTATCTATCTAATTAATTGCATATTCTACTTCTGCTCGATTAAATATTATAGGATGTTTCCGTTAACGATATCCGATTTTGACAATTAATTATTTTTATTTTTTTGTCTGAAAATATAAAAATTGATATCAATAAATTTGTCTTTAAATATATTCATAAAAGTAAATTTTTTTTAATTTTTCATCATGTAATTAATTAATTATTGATGGTTAAAGTTGAACAAGAAAAAATGAAAAAAAATTATGTTTTGAATTGAAGAGAGTAATTGAAAAAGATACCGTACACTCTTATTCCCAATTTATTGGAGGTTATTGTTTTTAAACATTAATATGATTATTAGTACTTCCCTATTTTTGGATACAGTGACTTTAAGAATAAAGTTTGGAAAATTAATAGAAATAAATCAAATTACTAGGGCTATACGGGATATTATATATAATGATGATATTTTATATTTGGGTCCTTGCAATAATAATGATTGAATTTGTCAAAAAAAAAATCAAATCACTAATTAAATTTATGATTTCTTCATACAGGTAATAAGTCATAATGTGTTTTTTATAAATAACTTTGGTGTTTTATAAATAACTTGTGAAGTTCAACTTTTCATTTTTCGAATTGAGAATGAGCAATTAATTATTCGATTGTATATTATTTTTCACTACTATATATGATTGGTAGAAATTCAGTATTCCAGCAACAGAGGAGAAGGAGAATCAAACATTTCTGCAGCATCATCAGGATTCCAGCAATGGCAACTGGATACTCAATCATCATTAACAATTTCTGATCAAGAATCATCAAGAAGATCCCAACATCAATTATTGACTACCCAAAATTGGCCTCACAAAAATGAATTTATCTCTCCTACCAGCCCCTCATAATAGGCCTTCAAGCTAGCAGATAAATACTGTATTTGATTGTTTCTTTAATTAATCCCATATTTATAATAAATTTAGTCCTCCAGGAGTCCAGGGTCATCAAAACTTGTAAATGTCAATGTTGTTGATTTATTATTTATTTTATACTAGTAGAAATTATTACTTGTAAGTTGTACATAGTCAAGATTGTTTTTTGTTGAGTAATTATAAGTTTTAAAAATTTTGCAAGTTTCAAATTTGTTTGGGAATTGTTTGAGATTGGTCAAAGTGATCTGGGCAAAGAAATCTACATCTAGATATTCTCGCCTCTGTTCAAAAGACTTTAAAGATAATCCAATGGTTGGAGTACATTAAGCCTTTAAGGATGCATGTTTCTGACTTCATCAGGTTTCTTTTGATTAGAATCCGTCTACATTCTATGTATAGTCCAATTGTGGGGATCTCTTTTATCTCAGAATCTAAATGCCGATGCCAGCAGCGTGCCATTTTCTTATTAACATTTTATCTCTTCGTTAACAAATTGATGAGATCCGATATCAAGTTCTTGCAAATTAAAAAAAAAAAGGAAATGATAGAATGTTTCACTTCTATAATATATAAAGAATAAAATTCGATATGGTCGATCAAATGATAGATCATCATAGTTGTTAAACATGAATTATTCGATTTATCCCAAAAAGATTTTCAAGTTTCATGTACTAAAATTTAGTACTCGACATATTTATGACAATATTTTCGTTGTGGAGGTAGTATGTGAATTTTGTAGATATAAACAAAAATTGTGGTAATACTATGAACCATGGGAATTGCGTGTGCAAATGGTGATGAATTGGTTAATGTCCTTTGAATCAGTTCTCTTGACTTAATAAGGCAACCAGACATTGGATATTATGACGAGAGGGACTGAACCTAGAAAATGCAAAAGCTTCAAACAAAAGGACGTATCACTTAAGGAACACTTCTAATATTCCACTTAATTTGTAAGTACTAGTTCAAATTGACGAGACTATTATCCACTAATATAGTACGGAGTATGACATATATTAAAGTCGTAGGAGTACTAAATTTTAAAAAAATGGATTTTTTTATTATGGCATTATGTTTTTTTAGCGAGGACTGCGACCGCTATTTTTAAGTATATGTATTGATAAATTTCGGTAGCGATGATACATAAATCAGCGTCAAGTTAAGGTAAATTCTGTTATGACAGTATTTATGAGCTTCGATAAAGAAAGTGTTGATAGGGAAAATCGAAATTAAATGGCGCGACGTCCTTAGAATGTCCTCCAATTTAGTACCGTAAATCTTGGGTACTATATGATATGTTTGAACAATATTAACATATATAAGCATCAATTGTTGGTCTACCTGATCCCATGAAAGGAAAATGCGAGACACAAGACTCAAGAGAAATTGATCCTCATTTGCCACAAACTCGCAATCCATGATATTTATGAAAATAATAGGGTGAGAAATTGGGACCATGCATAATGCATTATATTCACTGTATGTTGATGATTGTGTGTCAAACGCAGCTAATTAAGTAAGAAAATACACAATAGATGGAAACAATGAAAGGTGTGGATACCTAACTTGTAATGATACAGAAAATTATGCCATCCATACAATTCATCAACGTTCTAACAATTAATACAACCTTAAGGGGGACGAATAATTGCATCAAATGATGATACATAGTTGTCGTGGACACTTAAAAACCATAGCATTGTTATTTTTTTAATCATTCTATATGTGGAAAATCTTGAAACGAAACGTTGGTGATGAAGAAAACTACATTAGACTAAACAAAGAAAAATGCCATGACAACACTTTGTATATACGTAGACACTCCTTACTCTATCAAAAAATGATTGTTTCAGTCATATTTCAATTATGAAAATTAACAAAATTTATACCTTTAATTAATTTATCATTATACTTAAAATACTTAAAATATTGTATTGTAATGTTCATATTAAAATACTTAAAATATTAACCACATTATACTCCTTCTTTCCATAAAGATTTTCTAGTGTTAACTTGTTTAATTTCCTAAATTACAATACTTACTAGCGTGTTTGTATTGATGACTCAATTCAAATGGGAAAAAAAATGCTTTGTCTGGCTTAACGTACTTGGTTATGAAATTAAGTGGCTTTTCATAAATGTTGATACATTGATGCGTATTCGGCCAGCCGACCAACGATTGGCCAGAAGTTGGCCGTCGGCATAAAATTAAATAAATATGTCAGAATGCATTATGCTACCGTATCGAGGAATACGATTTGTCACTTTCTGCCTTAATATACAAATTTTTAGCTTTTGATATATTTGTTATCATTTTTTTTGTTTATAAATTTCTTTCACAGAATACATTTGACATGTATGTATTAAAAAACTTTCGAAAAATTAAAAGAAAAAGTTTGCGCCACATCAAAAGTGTTTACTGTAACCTTTGCCGGAGTGAATGTGCGCAATGATGCAGAAAATAAATTAGCTCAAGGATGTTTTTATATTAATTATTTCTATCATTAACTGATTTCAATATGAATTATCATAAATTATATATTAATAAAAATTAATGAGCTAACTGTCGATTTGATCTCAAGGATCTAGTTGCAATTTAGCTTATGATAGTTTCATTGTTGTAGATCATATTCTTTTAAAATGGTACAAATGTTGATTTATGGATTGCGAACCATTAGAAACGTTAAATTTGGATGGATAAGTGGAAGTTACATTTGAGATCATATTGCATTATTTGTGCCACAATATGGAATAATGTAATTGACATTTATGTCAAAAGTAACTTTCAATGATATTTCTTGTTCGAATCTAGCATTTCAGTTAGTCGTCGGACCATGGTGCAATATTTATACTGCTTTTGGGATTAATCTACAACATTATAATTATCTATGATTGCAATTTCATTCCACTATATAAGATCAAATCGAAAATTATTAACTCTAAAAGAAATGGTGAATTGGTGGTATCTTGGTTTTGTAACATTTGTTAGATCGTATACAACTGAAAGAATCCAAGAAGCTGGACAAACTTCATTCATCAACCTATGTTTCATTGGGCGGAGTGTGTTCTTGTGCCTTCATGGGTTATCTCGCAAGGCAAATTGGCATATTATAAGGCACGATGAAAAAGTAGAGTGACCTTCAAGGGACAGTTTCAGACAACCTGAACATTATCGAAATTCTTTCTATATTCCGTATATATACTATAGCACGAAATTAGATTAGCAGATTTCATCAACCCCTAGGGAAAGTATGTAACAACATATATTAATATTTTTAATTAATTAAACACACATCATTAACCAAGGCATACTTCCTTTTGACTCATCCTTCATGATTCATCTTCTCAATCATGTATGTTTATTTTATGGACAACTGTTGGTTAGAGAAACATTTTAACGATCTCGTACTAATATAAAAATAACACAAATAGAAAGTAAAGCCTTAAAACAGCTAATGTTGTCGTTTATGACGTCACTGCTAACGTCATTTCGTCTAATATCTTCAATTAAATATGTCAACTTACTATTTTGATATCATAATAATGCATGAGTGGTACAATCAATGTTGTGACTCGATCGTTGTATTGGAATCTGTTATTTTAGGAAACCCTAGTTAATAATTGTCTTTCCAACTAATCCATATCAGTAGACATATTCTAATAAAGTTTCCCCTCTAAATTTAAGAATATTAAAAAGTGTTAAGGTTGATCAGAATAATCTTTTCATCATACTATAATTTAATTAGAAGATTCTCAAACGATAATAAACTTGTTTTTGAAATACGTTCATCCATATATATAACTTTTACTGAGTAATTTTTTTTTTATCATAAATATATTATGTAATTGGACGGTACTCAAAATACAATTACATATCAAAATTATGAATAAAGAGATGTATTAATTGAAATAATTTAATATCAAAATTGTGTATTTTAAAGAGTTAATTGGTAGAAGCCATTGCAAATTCAAAATTGATTTAGTTCCTCAGAATATGGTTTTTAAGGTTGCGTTTTTGGTCAAAATATTATGGTAGGTGTTAAGTAGCATACAAAATGACGATTGTAACTTCGCGTTACAATAAAATTATCGTATTTGTTCCATACGTTCTAACTGATTCCGCCAATTTTTGCGTCTATTTTACCATTCTACTTGTTTTTCCGTCAAAAAAATCTCCTACAAATGAGCTTAATTCTACAAGGTGTAAGAAAGGATTGTTTTGGATGTATAAATGGTGGCCGGAAATCAGAAAAGGTGGTGGCCAAGGGTCTGATCGCCAGTTTTTAACATTCTGATATAACAGGGATGAAATCATTCTGGCCCATTATCGTCCACGATTTTAGATTTTACTACAGAATCAGTCAAGTAGCTTCATTCGCTGTTGGACCGTTTCACCAATTAATTTCTATTTTAAATAATAATTAGTCAACCCTTAGCTACTAATACCCTACCAGTTAATTTGAGGAGTATATATTAATCTTAAATATTTAAGTTGACTATATATAGGATTTAGTGGAAACTCGCTTAGCTTCTAATATATAAAATAATACTTGAATTTTAATTAATTTGTAGTTTGAATGAAGAGCAATTAAATTAGGTCAAAGTCGAGCTTTTATTTTTTTGGCTGTTTTCGATCGCTAACAAACGCTGGAAAAGATTGTTGGCTCGCGAGGAGCCAAAACCGGCCCGAACTCCGACTACTTGGTGGGAGGTATTTTAAATTTTAAGGGATAAAGGATTCGCAAAAAAATAAAGAGATGAGCATTAATTGTCAATTGATAAATTGGATATTGACATTGAAGATTATAATTAAAAAAATTAAATCATATAACCTTGCGTTGGTCGCCCGATAATAAATTTGAATCATCATAAAATATAAATTACATTTAATATATAATAATTTCATATAACAGGCGCTCTGAGCCAACGAACGCGAAGAGGCAATTGTAGCTTCGACTCAATATAAAGCGGGCGAACTAAAGTTCCGGCTTTTAAACAAAGGCTTCGAGCAAAATAAAACGATTAAGTTCCGGCTAGATTAGCTCTAAGTAACGGTAACTTCAGGGCTTTAGTCAAAGAGAATATATGAATTTTGGTTGTATCAAGGTATGTTAGTTGATGCTACTTGGTATCTAATACGTACGTCACATTAGGAGTGTGTATACATAATGATAATTTCGTTGAAATGGAATTATGGAAAGTTGATATTTTTTAACTAATTGTGGAGTCAATTAGTGGAAACCAAAAAGTAGTGATCTAAAAAACATTTAACGAAAATAGTGATGATTCAAGAAATTAGTTATTCTTAGGATTTTTTTTCTATTATAACAATGCATGTAAATTTTTTATTATTAACACGGGGAACAATACGTTGTTTGTAGTCAGTTTTAGTGGTTTACTAACTGGTATCATTACTATTTAACAATACATTGCTACAATGGCATTCTACGGACTCGTACTTTGAAAGTAAATTTTAAATTTCCAGAGATAAATTTTTATTATATTTTTAGATAGTGAAAATTTAATTAATAAAGTTCATTTTTATGGATTTATTAATTTAATTAATTTTTCAATGGTGCAGAATACATGTTGATTCGCCGACTAGAAGTCGGAGAAAATAATAGGGGTTCAGGACAGGGACGATATTAATTTTTAGGTTAAAATTAGGGTTTTACATTGATAAAACATAATTTTAGCGCAGAATTTTAGGAGAATGCGGGCAAAATTAATTAAGTAAGGAAATGTCAGGGTCAATATAAAGCGGAGGTTTTTGACTGAAACCTAAAAGGCATGGCTATTTTCTTGGAGTAAGTTGTCTGAAAATATCGGCAGTTCACGTTGTCTTTCCAGAAATCAGCCGGTTGAGATCGTGATCGCGCGAAAATAAGATCAATCGGGCCAGCCTATAAATACCACCTCGTATTTTCGAGAAAATACCAATGCGAAGGAAAAAGTGAGAGAAAAATTTAAGGCAAAACGTGCAAAGTTGTGAAAGAGAAGCATCTGAAAGAAAAAAGATCCTTCAGTAATCTTGAGGGACAACAGGCGTCTCGAACTTTGAATATTGAAAGGAATGTTTTGGAACTTATCTCAGGACTTGAGATTGAAGGAAAGAAATCCGGACCTTTGAGGGACCTAGATAGGTCCACCCCAATATGAGGCGACGATCCTAGATCCAGAAATAACGGGTATGTACCAGTATTGGGACAATCCAGAATCTCCGACAAAAGAAAGCGAATCCATGTGACAATTTGCCGAGAAACAAACATTTGGACCCCACCTACAACGCCCAGTCAGTCAAGGATAGGATTAAGGCTAACGCAGTCTCCTAACTCATTGTGAATGGGCACACGGAGCATTACAGGAGGAGGGAGAACTCAGCTGGGTGGTGACGACCCATTTCGAGACTCAGTCAGTATTCGAGAGACCACTTATTCTTAAGGCCCTGACAAATCAAATCGAGCGCTAGGATCAATTTGTTGAGAGCCCCACGTTACAAATGGAACGCAAAAATATGTTAAGGCCCTACTTATTGAGCCGACCTACTTGTGAGTTTAGTACCATGTTGCCTGGCCAGCTCTTGGTGAATCTGACCTGTGAAGACAACGCTAAAGCATCCTGACAGGGACATATATTAAAGTACTTTGGACATCGAGGTGATCACCGCGGCTTTTAACCTCCGAATGTCCAGAGATTAGAGCCGGCCAGCGTATCGATCGAAGGGTCGGCGTCCGATCGACCCAGCGTATCGATCAAAAGAAGAATTGATGTCGGCGACCAGTATCCGTGATGGAGGGTCTAGAATCGCCCGTCGACATTCCATCTCGAGATGAAGTCGAAACCGAATCAGTACATGTATCGCGGAATCAAAACGCTTTCAGCGCCCCGGATCGGACCATATCAGCCGTCAGACCAAATCGCAAATCGCTGTGCCTGTCGAACACGTATCCAAATCAAAACCCAGCTCAATGTCGGCTGGCGAGTCCATAATACCGTCAGAGAGGTGTATTATGAGCGTGTCAGTAGAATGGTGGTGATAGTCGAGATTGACCGTTTGATAAATTTCCTTTGTACTAGGAAGATTTTCCCAAAGAGATTTTACTATTTTCGGTGCGCAATATAAATAATAAAATCTTTCCTTGCGATACAATATTATCAATAAATAGAATGAAAAAAATTCATTCATCACAAAAAAAAATGTACTAATGAGGAATGCATCCTTGCTAAGTAGAAAAATCCTCAAATTTTGAGTCTTGATTCGATAAACATATTATACACGAGTATGTATATTTATTTATATACTCTCTCCGTTCCTAAATAATAGAGATATTTTGACTTTTTTACTTGAAATAAGTTGAGCTTTTTGGTAATAAATATTTTACGTGTTGTATAATATTTGATGAAAATTATATCGATGGAAAGAATTAAAATGTATTTTTTATTGATATAATTTTCATAGGTATTATATATGAAATGAAAATCGAAATATCCCACTTATCGTTTAGGGAACAGGATATTTAGATTATATTCATGCACCTTCACATGATGATTACGTCATTTGTACACCCTTTAAAACCAAACATGGTTAGTTTCCACGTAATTCATGTATGTTTCAAATAAGTCAATAATTCTTGGTGAAAATGACTCATACTACATTATAGACAATTAGATGATTTTTAGCTAAGTGTACTTCCAAAATTGAATTTTATGCTTGATTGATTTGATTCACATACACATACTCCTAGGCTTTTTAACGAAAGTAGTCTTGGTTTTGGTCGCAGGAAAGTCTTTATAAACATTTTTTCTTTTAAAAAACAAAAAAATCTCTTAGAAATTTATATAGCTGTGGTTATCGCGCCAATATAATATGTAATGATGCTTGATTCGATCATGAGAAAAGTCTTTATAAAGCATTCTACCTGCAGAAAAATAAAAATAAATAAATAATACTACAATCAACCATTCCAACAAGCATAGCATGGAAGACTCTATAATCAAGCATGTCATGCCGACACCGAACTATGCATGCGAGAAAGGGAATGGTCCAAAAATAGGTGAGGGGCTTATATGTCACATCATATATTCATATCTCATTGCCAGCTAAAATAACACTACAAGTTCATTGCCTTTTATAATCTGTTTAACCTTTACTGTTTGGAAAATTATGACTCAATCGAAATAATGCACCAATTATAGTCTCTGTTGTCATAATCATTAACACTATCAGTCCGTGTCTTCAAAATTTCTCTAGAAGAATGTCATTAATTCATCTATGATAACTTGTCAATGGGAGTGTCTTTATTGAGAGAAAGAAATCACATGGAGGAGGTTTGGTCTATCAAGGTCATGGAGGTGGGCTACTCATTTGAGTTTATGTGAATTAGACTGATTCAATTACATCCTTTTGTGCACCATAATCTGACAATTAAAAAAAGTACACCTTATCTTAAATTTTTAAAATTTTACATCATTTCTTAAATATTTCTATAATGTTTCAGAAACTTCTTATGTTTACCGTTCTGAAACTATATCTGAAAAAAAACTTTAAACCATGGCCATAACCACACGACGAGTATACAAAATCTCTCAGTAGTTATGACTCATACGAAAAAAATGGTTAGGGAGATCTAAGCAGGGGATGTTTCACGAAGACAGGACATAAAACATCCATGTATTCAATCCCTATAAGATATAAATTTGGCAATTTCCTCAAGTCCAGCCCTTTTGTAACAGTCAGCAATGCGCTCCACAGATTCATCCCATGTACCTTCAACTGAAGCTAAGTCCAACAGGAATGCAGCTTCATCCAATGCAATCTGCACGATGGAGGTGGTTTACATTGGTGGCGTTCAGTTTGTTTCGCTAGTTTATGTTCTCTCCCGACGTTAATTATATGTAGACTGTTAACAAGGGGAGTATATTTCTTAACCTGAGTTGGGTCCTTTCCCTTCTTCAGATCTTCTTGCTTTCCTTCTTCCGACACCTTCTCTTTGATAAATTCTATTTGTTCATCCTCCCATTGGGCGATAGCTGCAACTTCCTAAAGATGAATAGAAAATATTAGTTGTGATAAGAGAAAATAAAAAGGGTGGGCCTGTTTGCCTCTTGACATGAACCTGATATTCACATCCTAAGGTCCACCATGGAGATTTTAAAGCCCCTCTTGCAGCATCCTTAGCTTCGACATTGCGACCAACCCTACAGCGTACAACAAGAAATAGGTGATGACAGTATATGAAAACATAATTTCAGCTGCAGAGAAATATTAGGAAGAGATTTACGGACTTCAGCAAAACTTCTGCATTGAAGACGAAAGGCCTGCCGAATCCAGGGAAATGCTCCTTCTTTGTATAGAATTCCCCAGTCACCAATGCGGAAACCTTTCAAGCACATGAACCAGAGATCTATCAAATGATTAACACTACACTAAGAGACAAATAAGAAATATGTTTTACCTGATCGCCCTTCTTGAAATGCTGAATAATTTTTCTTTCCAGTATGTCTGGGAACAAGCCAACCTAGAAGTAGTTCAGTCGCGCAAATTTCTTATATGATACCAATAGAATGAAATATAGCAGGTCTACTACCTTTTTGAGTAGATATACGTCTAAATTTGAGATCCCTGATGAGGCAAAATCACCCTTCTTGTACCAAATCTGGGCAGCATCAGCTGAAGCAGTAAATATATCATCATTGCCAGCTGAAGAATGGTTGACATCCTCTTCTACCAAAATTCTGTGGGCATATTGATCCACCTGTTTTCGCACCATGGAGAGCATAGTCAAAAGAACATGTCCATTGGCATTAGATTACAGTGTAATGAATATCATATCGCAACAGGACCCCTTTAAACCGATCTTACACTCTTTGCCAAAAGCCATACTCCATATTTTCGAACTTCTACCACTGGCATCTCCATCCTGTGTGTATGATAGATAAGTCAAACAAAACAAATTAACCTAAGACAATTATAAGCAACCCCTTAAATTACTTTACCCAGCAGGTGCAGTTGGCCAACGAAGTAATGCAGTCACAGAGCCTGTGGAGAAGATAAAACCACAAGGATAAGAACTGGGGACCATAGGGCACCACCATCATCCAAAGTGATTTTGCCTTTGTAGAATTCAGGCTTCAGATATTTCAAGTTCGCATTTGAGTTGATGCTTTAAAAAACTGCAATCCATGTTTCAACTATGCAAGTAAGTATATGCAGCATTAATTTACCTGAGCTGCTTCTGGATAAAGGAATTGCTAGTGGAATCAGCCCCTGTTTAGCCCCTGGGGAAATTAGTGATTCACCTGCAGAGAAAAGAAGTTAATTAGTGCTGAGGAAAGTTCAAAGGCATTATAATGGTTTTTACGTTGTTTGTATACTCCGCATTATAATTTTGTAAATTTGTATACTCCGCAATTTTTTACGTTGTTTCCATGATGAGTTGGTGACTACTGATAGTCATGGACAATTGGCAGAAGCCTGTTCTTATTCACATCACTATTATTGAGATAAAATCAGAAATGGTTTTGAAGTCTAATTGAACAATTAAATGAAGTCGCTACTAGAGTTTCCCCAAGACAACTCTTAACTAAAGAAATACTCTGTAAGATGTTAAAGTTGATATTTGACCCACACCTGTGGTATTTCCTCACTCCCTCAACTGTATAATAGTGTGATAAAAGCTTGAAACAGAGTATTATATTAGCATTCGTGTCCATAAAAAGTAGTCCAGTCGCATTTGATGCACGTGGTATACAGTACACACATCTTCCAATAGTTTACACTAACGCAAGTATTAAACCAAGAGCAAATAATATATGCTTGTTAACTACATTTAACCACAGAAAGGTTTTACCTCTGGCCTGCAACACTTTGAGAAGATTACTTAAGTGTTGTGGAGGATCCATAGCCGCTACATCTTTAATAAAGGACACATGGTCTGCTTCAAAATCGTGCACAGTTAGAGATTACCCACCCATTCATATAAATTTAACATGTTCTTTGTTCAAAACAATCGTGGAATGCATATAGAAGTACCACACCTGTGGAAGAAGAATAGCAACGAATTGTGGGTCTCCGATGGCGAAATATAACGACAGGAGAAACAACGGTGCGTGGACCTCCAAACACCACTCCACCAACAGCCTTCATATCTGCGGACCAAGAATCAGAGTCCAATACTCTTGAAAGGAATGCGATTTTCCAGTGCAATATTTTGTCGGTAATTCAATAATCAATAACTTTGACTGCTATAAAATATTCTTAAATCAGCTTTATTCCCCAAAAAGATTCAATTTTTATATCATCTCCATCTTTCTAGCTTTCAAATTACTCACAGTACCAGTTTTTTTTTCTTGTTCCAATATACATATTTTGTCTATAAATATAGTTTCTTGAAATGCATTTTATGCGTAAATGTGTATTTTTTTTTTTTTATAAACTAATACTCCGTAACATTGTTATTGCAAGTACTCGAACACGAGATTTTAGACTAATTATTCAATACAAAATTGAAAATAAATAAACTGGTAACTGAAATTACCTATATGACTGTTGATGTTTTCTCCTTCACTTTGAAATTTGAAGATTGTTTAGCAAAATATTGGTTGAAGTTTTTATGGTTGAGCTTCAGCTTCTTGTCTGTTTTCATTGAAATGCCACCAACACCTTATGTCTTAATTTATTTTATCCAAGCACACTCTAAACAGTGTCAACAACAGCTAAAATTACTATTTTAGCCCCCCTATTTGTAAATGTAATGGTGAGGAAATTTTATTAAGTACAAAATAGTCATTTTACTGTTTCAGTGTTCCTTTTAGTAATTTGATTGACCATTTTTTCAATATATGATAGTCATACTATATATCAACCATTTTTTCATAATTGATTGACCTCCCGAAACTGATAAATCACTTTTTGAAAGTCAAAGAAGTCCCGTAAGTCAACGTAACTCAACCCTTTGTGAGTAAGGAAAATATAGGAGTACATAACTATAGAAAGAAAGTTGATTGAAAAAGTAGGTCATTGAATTGATTGAAATAATCATAAAGTTTAATTTAGTTAAATGGCCCTGTATTTTTTGTGACATATTTCTAAGAGACTCACATATACAGTATGTTGACAAGAGGTTTTCTTGAGAAATATTAGTTGCTATGAAATTTTCATCCTTACTTTATGAGTGTTTTTGAGTAGTGACATGAACTTGAAAAACTATCAAAGTTAATATTGAAGATGTAGATGATACAATCTATATAAAATAACATGTGGTGATTACTAAATACTCCAATCATGTAGCCATTAGAGGGAAACAGATTTACTTTGATGGCAAATTCCCTCTAGATGCATTCAAAATGTATGTACAATTGTCATGTTTTAATTAAGAACAATCAGTGTCTAATAAGGATTAGGTTGGAGGCAACCACTATTGGCCACTTTTAGTAATAAGGATTAGGTTGGAGGCAATCACTATTGGCCACTTTTAGTTTATTAATGTGGAAGGGTTTGTAGCGTCGTGAGTCCCACGATCATCCACGATCAGGGAATGATCGTTTTAGTTTATTGAGGTACCAACAATAACAAGGCCATTTTTTTTAAGCTCAGATTACCAAATGAGAAAACAATTACATATACAAACATTTATATAAGAGCTCCTAAGCCCCCCTTATTTGATAGAATATTCAATGTTAGATAATTTGTAACAATTTCAATCATCATTAAATGGAATATTTGATTTGGGAATTAACCTCCCTTACGTACATACAAATATACAATTGGTTTCATTAAAAAATAGTTAATGTGAATAAGGGTTGAGCCAACAATAACAAGGGTATTTCTTTTTCACCTCAGAATATATGTCCAAATGAAGAGAAAAAACAACAAATCTGTACAGAGTATTATACCAGCCAGCAAGCAGAGTGCTGACTTAGAAAACAGGAGCAATATGGACTCCTCCAACATCAGAAAACATTCCTTTGGGTTGAATCTTCAAAGCTGGACTGATGGTGAGTAGACTGATGAAGCAGTTGAGAGGAACTCTCATGCCCCATACATTGATTGACTCCAGTTTGTGACATTTATTTACGAGTACTAAAAGTCCATCTTCAGTAACATGGCGGCATCCCCATAGAACAATATTCTATAAATAAGATTATATGAGTATACTAAAAATACTTTGTAATAAGCATAAGGGTAATGACATTAGAAGTTTACCTTCAAATGTGGACAGCTATCTGCAATGGCAAACAAGGTCGAGTCTGTGACAAATGTACCGCCTATATTCAAGTGTTGTAAAGAAGTGGCCCTTGAGATCTGTTGGAGAGCAATACTCAGTAATCACTTAAGTGATGAATCATGCACTTGATGGCTGAGTAGGGAACATGCAGAATGAACCAAGAATGCAAGTGATAACGAACGCTAAATTGAGAAAGTGATAACAGACGCGAAATTGACAAAGTGACTATATTATTGAAGGAAGCCAATGGAAATTGGAAACAGCTTAAGGACTAATCTCTTCTCGTTTTAAGGTTAGCTAACTAGGTAGAGTAAAGCCCGTCATTTGCTTTATCTAAGAAATTATCGCCTTTTTTAGGCCGAATGTGGAAAGAAAAATGTATTAGTTGTCGCAGGAAGAGGTTCATCAATTCATCTCCTCCAAACAACATTCTATGTAGTTAGATCGGTGTTATTAATGCCATGTATGCTAACAAATACTACAACTAAATAATCTGGATATTTTATGGCATTCTGAATCCAATGTTTTTCAAGTCTTGCGAATGACAGTGGAAACACACTAGTCAGAGCCTAGCAGAAAGAGTTTAATCGACCCACAGCAGTCAGCAGTTCAGCACCTCACAAAATTAAGGTACAATCACCAATTATATTAAGCAAAGTAATTTGATCATAATCACGTGTAGATTAGAAAAATTAACATCGAACAAACACATACAGACAGCCAAGAGATTAAGAGTTCAAAGACCAACATATAGACTACTCCTGAATTTGGATCTAAATCTTCTCGAGTATCCAATGCTATTAATTTTGTTATCCTTAAATTCCATATTTCACCAATTAAACTCTTTCTACCACAATTATCTGGAGTTACCAACTTATCCTAAAGAATCTACCTCAAGAGTAGTTACATATTTAGCATTCTGCAACATAAAATTAGTTTCATGAAAAATTCTCTAGAGACTAAATAAGAGGGGTAGACCGATCGCCTACCAGATGAATAACCCCATTGTCTGTGATCCCTGTCGTCCCCCACAAAGAAATTGACGACAGGTTGCTCACACATTTTGCCATAGACATTTGGTATAATCCATGATCTGTTATTTGGCAACCCCATCTACTCCTGGAACTGAAGATCAATCACAAAATTAGAAACCAGAGATTCTCTCACCCCTTGCCTCCATTTCCTGCAAACACTGCTTGCCCTGCACTTACAAAACATCAAAAAATCAAGTTCTTAAAAAAATACCGAAAACCATGAACTGAAAACTGAATTAACAACAATAACGTAAAAGAAAAAAAACCAAGAAACTTACTGAGCCAAATCCTTGAAGCAAGTAATAAGAGTGAACATATGAGCCAATAAGTCTATAGGGAGCCTATCAATATCAGCTTCTTCAACTTTCCCTCCTCCCCTCATGTTGGTTTTGACCATCATCATCAATTGATCAAGAACGTATATTCAACTTAATTATTTATCTAGTTTATCGTTTTGGACAAAAGAATGATTAAACAAAGTTTATTGGTAGTGATAAAATATTATGTATAGATAAATAAGAATAGATGGAGAAGAATCAAGAATAGAAAAATCTGTTTACATAGTTTGTTTCAGTTTCAGACAAAGAAAAGCTGAGGTAACAAGCTAAACCATACGAAGATGTCAACATTAATTACGACAGCTACATAATTGAAATTGTACAATATGAGATGAACATACAATGTGGCCATCCTTCCATAATATGTGCATAATATGGAGTAGTAATTAAATCTCATTTAAATTATATAGAGTATATCTTTTCAATTCATGTTAATTAATTAGTTTATTCGTATAATTTTAATTTTTGTGTAACGTTTATGTCATTAGATGTTACACATCAATTACATATATATGTAAAATTTGTAATACATAAAAAAAACTATTTATATAAGATTAAGGTAAAGACAAAGTTACTTTTTAAGATGTACGGTATTATGTTCTCTAAATTGTCTTTTGTTACACCTTACTCATACTAATATCTTTTAGAATCTTGTTTCTGTTTGACTTTATCTTTCATAAATTGATTGCTTTCTAAATGTTTATAGATGATCATCCATATATCTCTCGCAGTATACAATTTCCGTTTTCATATTTTATACATTTGAAAGTAAAATGTGTGGGGTGTTCTGCATCATTAGAAACTTTACAATTTGCAGGGTCAGTTTGAATATTTGTAAAATTCAAGAATTGTGGTGTAATTAGCTATATTTTTTAAATCAAAAAATACTTAAATAATCTAACTTTGCAATAACTTTTCGATTGGTTCTCCGACGACTTCTTCCTTTTTGCTCCACCAATACGATTTCTCCCCATGCGCTTTTCCTCTCTTTCCTCCGATCAAGCAATCTTAAGTCTCCCATGAATGCCTAATAAAAAAAAAGACAAATCAATCTAATTAACTAAATTAATTCGAAAAAACCTAATTAAATAAAAATGTTATAAATTGTTTCAAACATTTTGATTATGAATTGAGATTTTTTCTGGTTTTTTATTATGAATTTCTTTTTATGTCCTGATTATGCATTTGAATTGTTTTCTGTCAGGAATATCCATTGGATGCTCTATTATCAAATTAATTGTGTTCCTCGATGTTCATTATTGAAATTTATTAGGTTTGTTGTTTTATATTTATTTTGATATATGCATTGACATTTGAAACTCTGTTTACCCTATGTTATCAAAAACAATTGAGTATTTCAATTGAATTTCAGATGATCTAAGACGGGTGGACCTTCATTGATATTATGAAATCTATATAGATATACAAATTAATGATCTGCTATCAGTCACCTTCAATGATTTGTTTTCAGTTTCTTAGTTTCAATCAATTAGTTTTAGTATGGTGGCTTATTTTTGTACCTTTACGAATGTGTTGATATAGTTTTGTACATTTGCAGCAATATGTAATTATAATTTTGTATGTTCATCCATTATTTGTTCTTAGATATATTTAACACTTTTTAGTTTTTTATTAGTCGTCAAATGTCAATTATTTACTATCAGTCAGCTTTAACGATTTGTTTTCACTTCCTTAGTTTTTGATTAGTCATTAAATGGCAAATGACAGATATGAAGTCAAGCTTTTCAATGATCTACAATCTGTTTTTATGGGCTGATGTTAATTATGGATTGCTGTAGCTATCGCTGTTATTACAGCTTTGTCGACGCTTCTATCGAAGTCTAAACTTTGAGTAATATTTCATTGCTCCACAAAGATAAATCAACTCGGGGAAAACTTGAAATTTCCGACGATGCCTCTATATAACTTCTATAAAAGTTATGCAATCCAAGCGATTTTGTTCGGAAACATTGGCATAATTGTAAGGATTCTCAGAAAAAAGAAAATCGGGATATCCCATCTTTTATTTCGCATCTATGGGGCGGCAAATAAGAGAAGCGTTCAAGCGAAATGTGTTGTTTTAGATCCTTCAAATGAGTTCAAGTCGACATACAAGCGTTTTGAAGGAAACATTTAGGAAAAGTGCTAATGCTCGCATAGGACGTTATATCGACATTCAGTTTCGCTATCGATGATCGTTTCATAGATTACTTAGTTGGAATGCCGAATATCATATCCTCTCTTCATCCAAGCGAGCATTTCATTTGTCGCATCCGAAGATTAACTCTATTCAATCTGCTATGTTAATGCCAGTCAATTCCAAATCGGGTCTTCGCTTTTTGAACTATTTAGCCGTATTTACGCGCGCTGGTATGTTGGTTTTAGGGCCCATCGATTTGAAGAATTTTCTAATCGCGAAAATTTCGTTGAGGACTCGAGAAGCGGTCAGCGACGCTTGAATACTTCAAAGCGAATCATTGAACTTAAAAACGCCGGGCGATTTGCACTGCGGCCGACGGCCATCCAAGCCTAATTATTTTTATTTTGTTCAAGTTGATTCCAAGAGCAAAATGCTAGTATATTTTGGTTTCATAGGATTACGGTATCCGACTCATACATGCTTTTGGTGATGACTCAGCCTTTTGATACCACTTTTCGGACAAACAATTTGTACCGCCCTTCTAGGTGTTCGCTAGAGAAAAAGATTTACTTTTTCAGTCTACATTATTTAACGCTCACATATATTTTTGCACTAATCGTTGTCATAATTTTGTACATTTGCAACTATATTGCTAGTATACTTTGTATATTTGCACTAATGTATGTTGGATATATATTTCACAAGATATACTAAAATATTGGCCATAGTTTTGTACATTTTGTACTAATATGTTAGTATTTCTTTATGTATGTCTCGACTAAAATTTGTCATTTTGTACATTTCACTCAAGGTGTTGATATATTTTTGTACATTTGCCAACGTTGTCACATTTTTATTCAAAGTTAGTTTTTGCGGATCTATGAAAGTAGATATTTTAAATTTATTTGTTTCGCTTTTTCTTAATCGTGAGCTTTTATCGTTTTAATCATCACCGCCAAATATGCATTTTAAGCCAAGCTTTTATTATTTAACGAGACAACCGATACTTTTCGATGATTGTTCTCCATATTTTTTGAGTGTATGAAGGAGAAGTATCCTTATAGTTTCTTGACAAATCAATGTCAAGCTATCCCATCGTCAGCTTTTAAGCTGACGCTTTCTAGAGTTTTCCCACGAAGCTCAGGTTCATGGCACATCGAAAATACTAAGAAAAGCACCTAGGACGCATGCCGACACGAAGTTCATAAATGAACTTCATTTCCTGATTGAACAAATTGATTCGCCTAGGGAATTTGATTTAATGGGACAAATACAAAGTGTTTTGTGGAAAATATATGATCAAATCAAATGGTTGTCATTCATTCGAGGGTATAAAGAGTAAATAATGTTTCGCTGTAAGGAAAAGTCATTTCACTACTAGATTGAAAAGTACCCAACTAAGTGAATCGTTCAATTCTTGGTTGTGAAGCTATATTAAGTATAACCTGCCCTTTTGTTTGAATTTCAAAGATTTAATACCATGGTTACCGATCAGGATGCTGTAGAAAAAGATAGCCATTTTTGTGGTATCTGCTTTTGTCAAATAATTATTTTTTTCATTCTTCTATTACGACACGCACGCCCAAGTTGTATACTCCCTTCTATTTTCAAAAAAAATCCATAATGAAGTCTGAGATTATTCACTTATTATTGTGAACATTCGCGATAAATGATAATGCACTCAAAGACTTTTGTGTATACAAATGGAAACTTATTGATCCTAAGTCGAGAATCGAGAAAGGAGTGCGATTGATTATCAAGAAAAAAGATCAGTTGCGAAAAGTGTCAGATATTCGTGATATTTATCAATTGGGATTTTTTTGTCACACATTTTGAAAGTTATGGAAATAGTAGCTTCGTGTGGAAGCTATCCTTGGTTGGTATATTCCATGCAGTATATTTTGAAGTATGACTCGGCCAGAAGGTGGTTTCGATTTTTATCCCAAGCCCCAAGTTAGCGCTCTAATGAACTTAGTGTCGAGCAAAAAATATCAATAAGTTTGCCTTTACATGAATGGAATTGCAGCTCGTGTTTGCACGTTTGATGAACCTTAGAATGTTTTTTCTTAATGATATCACTAAGCCGGAAAGAGATAAACTTTCCATTCAAATACTAGTTCCCTCAAGCTTCCGTGTCCAAGCTTCATCTACATCTACATCTAAAGGTATTAAATCTTATAGTTGTGCACCAATACCATTCAGTCACTAATATGTTCTCATAATTTTGTATTAATACCACACACTAATATGTTAGTATACCCTTTCTATGTTTCTCACTAATCTGCCGATAAGTTTATGTACATGCACTAATGTTTTTCTTTGCTTTTATCGCCACTGCTTTCAAAGTCGGAATTATTATGAAGTCGCCTAGAAAAAGCAAAAGAGATTTAAGAGTTTAGTTGAACGATGTCATAAAAAAAGAGAGCATCTCGTGGCTAAACAATCGGAGAGATCTCGATTCATTGAATGAAGTCTAATCAAATTTGCCGTAACTTTCGCCATCGTGTAATAATGCTTATCGAAGTTTAACATCTTTAAAAATTCATAAGAGAATAAGTTCCACTGTAGTTTATTTTATAGTTGCGTTAAGCTTTCCGATTTTTATCTATCTTTTTGTTTTTTTTGTGTGCATTTACAATGCTGGATTGACAGATTTTTAGCTTCTTGTTCCGTATCGAGAATGCAAATTGACGCTTTCTCGAGTTCCTTTCTTGCGTATTTTATCGTTTATTTTGAGTTTCATGTCAGAAGTTTATTTTGTTTATTATGTTGATACTTTGTTGAAGGCTAAAGATTTCGTATTCTCGATTTTTAATGACAAGATACCGGTCTTGACTTTAAAGTGAGTCTCAGTTGATCTTGTCATTTATGAATTTGAACGTTTAATTTTTCAACTTTTCTGGTAACATGATGTTTGATTTGATCGTTACATCGAGATGATTTCTTAAATTTGATAATTACCATTGGTTTAATTTGACATTTTTTTATTCGATGACATTGTTTTTAAGCATGTATGAAAAATCATTCATAAGAATCCTTTATTTTCATGCTTTGCTACGATCAATATGGGGGTTTTGTGGAACATCTGTAAGAATGTGCAAAAATATTTATATATATATATACTCCAGCCATTATTATCACAAAAAAATATATCTAACTTTTGTTATATCTATACCAAATGCACAAAACTATTATCATATTTTTGTAAAAGACAATTTTAAGAACATTTGTAAAAGTAAGATCAATCAAATTTTAGAAGTTGAATACTTATGTTATTTTTCACCATATATTCGCCAATTTCACTTAACTTGACGTAATGCACTCTTAAACTATGAGAACGCAGTAAAATATTATATATATATATATATATGTACTCCAATTATTATTACTCAAAAAAAGATCTAAGTTTTGTTATATCTATACCAAATCATATTCAAGGTCACTATGATTATCCATAAGTTAATAACCTGGTTCACATTTGTACTAAAAATATGTCAATATATTTGTACAAATACTTAAAATGCACAAAACTATCCAGATATAATTGTACTTTTAGCATCAACCTATGCACATATTTGTACAAAAATATGTCAACATATTTGTACAAATACTTAAAATGCACAAAACTATCCAGATATGCACACATTTGTACAAAATATGTCAACATAAAAAGAATCCACTCCTTTAACTACCCTAGTCGGTGGACCGCTGATGGGGATTAAGTTGATAAAATTTAGTATCAACACCTGTAGTTGGCTTTTTGTGGATTTTAGAGCATCAAGTAAAAATAAATCAATAACGTGAAATAAATTCATGAAAATAAAATCCATAATAAAGTGATTAATGTCAAGAGTATAGTTTATATGTTTATGTTGTAATTGTAGTCTATAAAATAAAATCTTCACAAAATAATCAAGAACTCAATCCTCTTTACAGTTTTTTTTTAATTGTTTGTTATGCTTTTATTCTTTTGTTTTTCCGCTTCTCTCTCGAGCCTATCTTTGTGTTAACTCTCAAGATTTCTTCCATTTTCTTCTAAATGTAAAAGATTTGCTCTTTGCTTCAACTTCTTCGATCTCGCTTAGAAGCTGAGAATCGAGACATGTTTCTTTTGAATTTATTCTTTCTTTCTCCATAGTCAGCTATGTCTTTCTTATCCCAATTTTCATCAAATGACTTCATTGATTGCCGAGTTCCTTCCCCATTCTTCCAAGAACTTCATATGGAAAACTCTCACCAGTGTCTTTGCTGGAACTTCTAGGTTGTCCCATTTCCATTCACGCCAATTGTATGGTGCGTAATGTTCTTCTCTTCTATAGTATTGCCTAAACAAAGGCTCTCGCTCTATCAAGATTTTACAAGCTTTCTATCTTCCCAAAGAAATTCATAACTCTGTATGCTTGTAAGATATCAAGCATTTTGTCCTTCAAGTTCATCACAAAATTATGTAGCTGCCTTTGCTACTAAAGTTGGAATCAAGACCGTAATCAAGAAATAGTTAAGTTGTTGTATAATTTTAAGAACAAGTTCATTTTTCTTCTCAGAAGTTGCAACATATAAACCGAAGCTATGGCTATTGATTTTTTCACATTGCAGAAATTTCGGTGTCATATATCCGAACTGTGATAATTTCGCTTGAACCTCCGGGAGGCACGTTTCTTGTCTAAGCATCCTTTTTTCATGTCAAGAAAAAGTATTTAATCAGACAGACAAAGCTAGATACTTTTAGCGTAAGACAATTCCTTTTTTAATTAACAATAGTTGAACAAAGTTATAAAAGTGGACATAGCGCGTAGATCGCCTTATTCAAAGGAAGACACCTGGCTTGTGTCTATTCTCTTGAATTTGTGAAATTTCACAAATTGATCGGTGTCTATTAGGGAATGCCTAAGTAACCATAAAGATGTGACGACACCCATTTCTCGCTCGCGGAAGAGTCCATAATTCTTGTCTTGACAAGGAAAATTCCTTATCGGACCTTGATTGTACAAAGTTTCGACCGACAATAAAAATTCCAAACATATGAATTTGATATACTCTGATACATAATATCAGCAAAATTATGTATATGTTTTAGTAACTTAAACATTCAAGCACAAAATAAATATTTAAAAGTCTTACCAGTCTTCATTCTCATTCCATGCAAACATCAATAATTTTGTGTCACTTTCTGGCAATTTGGAACTACCAACATGTTTTTCTTCTATGGGTGCGAAACCTTGATTTCGCTTCTTTTGGAATTCAATCATGATGCGGTAGTTGATCCGACTCGCTCATCATCTTCGAAGATAGGACAATCTTTCAGTGTATGACTTTTCCTTCGTAACATATTATCGCCATCTCTATCAATATTGTGACCTATTAATTTATGTTAGCTAATAAAGTAAAAAATATTTGATACAAGTATCAAGCAGATATATGAACTCATTTAAGTAACTATACTGCTTTAATTTCATCGCGTGTGTTCTCACCGGCCTCGAAAATAAGAGAATTAGCTTCATCATCTGTCATATCTCGAGATAAAATGGGGTGAACGTTTTCCTCAATAAACTTCTTTCTTCAACAATTATCTTTTCAACTTCATCTTTTCTCTATTTGTTCAACAAGTTGAACCATTTCATCTTCTAGATCTACTTCGAGACGATATGTAAACGACATCAATATTTCTATCTTTTCCTCTTCACACCGCTTGCCGAATGTTTTTCGCTTCTCAGATTTTTTCTTTTTCATTTCTTCCGAGATGTATATAAATGATCTCAATATTGCTATCTATTTGCTTTTTTCTCTGCTCATTTTTTTTCCTTTTCACAAATTTTCTCGTGGAGATAAATGAATATCCTCATTCACAAATTGCTTATAGTATTTCCTAAAATCTATCAGAACAAATTGTCCTGCCTCACTACACTATCTTTCTTGCAATTTCCGATTAAAACAAAATTTCATTCCGTGAGTAAAAACCAACACAAACTTCTAATTTGTACTAAAAATAATGTATATTTTAGAACTTTTCAGAAAATATCATGACATAATTTGTACTAGCAACAAAAGCACAAAATTATTATACTTTTAAAATATCATGACATAATTTGTACTAGCATCACAATAATGAGAAAATATAAAATATCATGTCGTCACATCTAATTTTCACTTTAATTGAAATAACTAGAAAAGATTATATCGAATTTAAAGTACCTACTATTTCATAATCGACAAAAATTAGCAACCTTAACTACCAAATGTAAATTTCACTTTGGGCCGATCCATACATCTAAATAAAAAATATAATGAGCAAGACTTACAATATATATATCAACGCATCAATTGTTAAAGAAAAATTTAATAAAATTTGTTGAACTTTTACTTTTAATGATACAACGCGCTTAAACAACCACAATATGAAATAAAAAAAATTAATTAAAAAGAACATATCAATCGCATAATTCAAACATACATAAAATCGAATTATATCTAACAATAAAATCACAAAAATCATGCCAAAAGAGATCTAAAATATCAATATTTAGAAAATAAAATTACGAAGAAGAAGAATACAAAAAATACAAGTAATATGCATAACTGAAAGCGGTTTGAAAGAAAAATATTCAGTATATGAACAAATGTGTAATACAAAAATACAAGTAATACATACAAAATAATATTCATGACAGAGCAATTAAAATATTAATATTATTATTCATGCAAGATTGTCAAAGTTTTAGTTCTTCTTCAAGTAGTCACTTTCTCTGAAAACTTTGGTATTTCTTCTCTACTATCGATCGCTTTCCACTGTATGGACGGTGATCGCTGGCCAGGGTAAACCGTTTCCCACTTACTTTTTATCCTCCTCGTAGATTTCCATGTAGATTCTTTTTGATTGCTTTTGTTAGGGCTTTTACTCTTCCAGCCTCATGGTAAAATCGTTTTTGTCGCATTTGTGGAGTTTTAGTTCCTTCACCATCGCTTTTGGGATTCTCTTTCTTTTGTTTGGCTTCTTACTCTTCCAAATTCCATGGTGAAACTGCTTTGTTTGCATTTCAGGAGTTTTAGTTCCTTCACCACTCTTTTAGGCCTTTGTTTGACTTATCCTTCTAGCCTACGCGTAAACGTCGCTAGTTTGAGGAGTCTCTTTTACTTCACCACTCTTTTCAGCAGTTTGTTCATCACTTTCGTTCACCACTTTTTTCTATTTATTTTTGTTCAATTCGCCAGCCCTTCTTTGCTGGCTGTGTTCAACTTCCTCTTCGGACCTTTGGCTTGGTTTTTATTTTGCATTCATCATCCCAAGCTTTTTCTCATCTTCTTGCTTAAATTTGCAAGATTTTATGTGAACATCTTTATTTGGCTCAAGAGTTTTTACATATTCTGCAATCTATATTATTTTCCTTTATTTGTTAAGAATCATAACAAGCAGCAACTTAATTTTTAAGAAGCTGATCTTTACCTTGATTTCAAGTGCGCCAATGATTTTAACGGATCTTCGTTGCGGAAACCTAATCCACAGTATCAATTTAACGGTCATCTCGCCTTTCACTCCCTATTTCGAGCCCGGTAGTCTTCGAAGACTTCATTCAGGCATAATGTTTTAATCTTCCAAATAAGTCAGCGAAAACCTCGGGCTAAACGACTGCTTCCCCATTCGTCAAGGTAATTAATCTATCATGTCATTAAAATTAAATATAAGTACAAAATATTGATTATATAAAGTTATTAAAGTAAGACTTACCAATAGAAAACGAAAAATCAGCTCTTCGTATTTGCTTCTTCTCGCCATTTGCAAACATGTCAGAAGATCGTGTCGACATCAATTATATGTCAGAATCGCTTCTCTATCTTTAAGGTTATTTGCGTACTTCATCGAAATCTCAGGGTGATTTTGGGAAAAAAACAAAGTTGATATCAAATATAACAAAGCTTCCTTGAACCACGCTTCTTCATTTGTTATCATATCCATCGCTTTCTCAAATATGGTCGTTGAAACCTTGTCGGTCTTCACAAAAGATGGTAGGCCAAGCTCTTCCTTCAATCTCCCTACAACCTCTTTTGTACATTCTTTCAAATTTATTAGCTTATTACCCCTAGGGAGGTTGTACACTCTTTGGACATCATTTTCTGTGATTTTTAGAGCTTTGTCACTCGAACTTCTTCAATTTATTACCTTCATCTATATATCACCTTCTGTCACCTTCAAAGGTCACTTAAATCATTCATAAGAACCTTTTTTTTCTTGTTTTGTTACGATCAATAAAGGGCTCAGGAACATTCGTAAGAATGTGCAAAAATATTTTATATATACGTATCTACCATTATTATTCTAAAAAACAAACGAACTTTGCTATATCTATACCAAATGCACAAAACTATTGTCATATTTTGTAAAAGACAATTTTAAGAACATTTGTAAAAGCAAATATCGATCAAATTCTAGAAGTTGAATACTTATGTTATTTTCACCATATACTCACTAATTTCAATTTAACTCGAGAGAATGCACTCTAAGCTATGAGAATGCAAAAATATTTATATATATATATATATATGCATCACTATTCTATTAGCAAAAAATAGATCTTTAACTTTTGTTATATCTATACTAAATGCACAAACCTGTTGTCATGTTTTTGTAAAAGACAATTTTAACAAATGATGTAAAAAGCAAGATCAATCAAATTTAAGACAATACTTATGTTATTTTTCACCATATTTATGAAATTAACAAAAAACATATAGAACTTTTGTTATAGCTACATAAAATTCACAAAAAATAGATACAACTTTTGTGAATCTACATAAAATCTAAATTTCATAACCATAACATACATATTCAAATGAAAAAGAAAGGAATTATATCCATTTAGAAAATTAAAACATGTATATTCAAACATAGAAAATCTAAATTTCATAATCATAACATAGATATTCAAATTAAAATAAGAAATGCATAATATCAACTTAGAACAAACTCTAATTTCTTTAATGCTAATGGCTAATCTAAATCACCAAATCAAGAACGATATATCAAAATCACAAAAGTAAATCCTAATTTATAAATAAGAAATGAAAATATAAATTCATAATTAAAATGTCATTACTCCTCAAAACTAAAGTCAACTTAGTACAAAATCTAAATTTCATAACTAACATACATATTCAAATGAAAATAAAAATACATAATATCAACTTAACAAACTCTAATTTTCGTAATAAAATGCATAATCAAAATCACAAAATTGGTGAATGCATATATCAAAATCACAAAAGTAAACCCTAATTTACATAATAAGAAATGAAAATATAAATTCATAATTAAAATGTCAACAATTCTCAAAATTAAAGTCAACTTAGTACAAAATCTAAATTTTAACTTAAATGAAAATATAAATTCATAATTAAAATGTACCTTTTTGTTCGCACCAATCAATTTTGATTGTATAAGTTTTTTTTTTTTTTTGCTTCTTTCCCATTTTAGCGCCGCCAAGCTGAGGAGATCGCCACGCGTGATTGGCTCATGCTGAGAATGAGGCGGATCGTGATTTGAAATGAGGCGCGGCTTACGTGAGAAATCGAGGTGAGTAATTGAAATTTATCAAACGGTAAACTATACGCTAGCCGAATATGGTTGAATTTAGTTTCTGGAATTCTACCCAAGTTCCTGATTTTGCAATTGGGCCTCAGACAGTACCGTAGCCCATCTACATTTGAAATATGTGATACGTATGGCTATGATATTAAGAAACTGTATTATATTACTTGGTAGTAATCAGTAATCACCTGAGTAAGTTAGATTGAAAGATTAATTAGTTGATTTTGATGTCCTATAAGTAATTAATTTTCTCATTGATGATGGTGTGTTATATGGATTATAAGTCTTACACTTTCTTTGCTTCTTTTGTTTGCCCAAAACATGGCATGTCGCATGTGCTATGCTCTTGTAGTGTCTTATGAGAGATAATAAGCACCTAAATTAAGGGAAACATTTTAAATAGATATATGAACTTTGATTTTTAAATGTATTATCTGCGGGATTTATTTTAAGATGAATTCAGTTAGTTGAAAATTATATATATATTTTATAGCTATTTTAAATAGAAAATAATTAATTTTGATCAATTTTAATTAATTAAAAAATACATCAATTTTAATTTGAACATAATGTGTTTTTTTTTAATTGAACATTAAAATAAATTATTAAAATTGATCCACTAATTATTTTATTTTAAAATTTTAATCTTACAAAGCCAGAATATATAATTTTTCTAATTTTCCTTGGCTTACTCTTATTAAAGAGAGTGTTTGTCAAAAAGCATTTTTCAAAAGCTCAGCCAAAATCACCCCTGACGCCATTTTGGGCCAGCTCAAGGCCTATTCAAATATTTTCCTTAATCTGTGTGCTCAGAAGAAATTTAGCATTTGAGTAATTACTAATTGCTAATTGAACTAGAACTGGAAATGAGTCAAGTCACTGAAAGCACTTTTTTGGCTCACTGGGAAGGGCTTTTGTTGAGCCGAGGCACCTCGAGTCAAGCTCGCTTATTTCAAATTCAAATTCAACCGATTTAATAAAATTTAATTTTACTTGACGACTATCAACTAAATAACTAACGTTTAACAAGGAGAACAAATACATTAATTTGTAATAAATGTTAACAAAAAAATCATAAAAACATTAAAAAAAATAGAAATAATAAATTAACAAAATTTTCATAATAACAAAAATTGAAAATATGTTACTCATGTAAGTTTAATTAACTAAATTTAATAATTACTCCGTAACATTTATACATGTTTGGCACAATTAAATAAATAAGTTACTCCCTTAAAAAAAAATTAAAAATGAAAATGAAAACGTCAATTAAAATATATATATATTTTTTTTTAAATCAAATTATAGTATTACATAAGTTGTGACAAAACCAACAAAACGAGGTTTCTCAGTGAGCAGATAGAAAGGAAGCACGAGGTTGTGAAGCTGAGCGGCGGGAGCTTTTAGTGAGAGAGAGAGAGAGAGGGAGGGAGAGAGAAAAGTCAACTCTAGGTTTTTCAATTAAAGGTTAGTTTCAGTTAGCTCATTAATTTAATGAATTCAATTCAATTTCAATTCGATTCGATCCGATCCGATCCATTTTCAATAAAGTGAGTTTAATTAGGAATATTGTGATAATAATGATGATGGTGATGATGATGAAGGTTAAGTTTGTGTGTGAGATAGAGATGTGTGTGTTGTTGTTATTTATATGCAGGGAGTTTGAGAGGTTTCTTGAGAGAGTGTTTAGGAACAGGATTATCAGTGTACTTTTGAGGGATCTGTTTGAGATTATCGGGTTGGAAAGCTGCGGTTTTTGGATATGACGGACCGAAAGCTCGTTGTAAGTTGTTGAGTTTTTTATTTTGTATAGAAAAATGTGTGGATTTGTGAGGATTTTTTGTGTTGTAGGTTTTGGGGATTCCGTGGGATGTGGATACGGACGGTTTGAAGGGGTACATGAGCAAATTTGGTGAATTGGAGGACTGTATTGTAATGAAGGTTTGTGCTTTTAGGTTTTTTTAGTCCCTCCGTTTCGAAAAGATTGTTCGATTTATTTTGAATGTTCAAAAGTAACAAACTTTGTAGCTTTAATTGACATATGAATTTGGTTTGAATCGAGTTATCACGTTAGTCATTAAATATATTTTTCAACGAATATTATACATGAGCTCAAAATTTTGAAAGTCTTCCGTTGATACTCAAAACTGGACAATCTTTTTGGAATGGAGGAGTATTAAATCCATGGTTTTTGTGTGTCAGTGATATGCAAACATATACAAGTATAAATGGCAGATTTGTTTTGTGTTCGTATATACTATATTGTGTACTTACTGACTTGTTTAATGTTTAGAACTTTAGATGTTTGTGGTCTGATAACATTCAAAGACCACGACGTTTTGAGATTGAATTATTGAATCATTTCTTAAGTTGAATTCTATTTTAGTTATCTACACTACAATGGATAAGTAATCTAGTCTCACAGATATCATATAACTTTCCATGACTTGTTTCTGGATTAACAGACGAGTACTTATTTTCTTGAGCTGGCACTTTCTAGTATCTTTAAACGTGTTAAGTGAAAAATATTTATTGCGCTATCTGGAAATAACTGATCATACAGCAAGTATTCCTGTTGTTTTTACTTGATATGGGGATTGATAATATTGTTTAATGACTGTAGGAGAGGGCAACTGGTCGTTCTCGTGGATTTGGATATGTAACATTTGCAACAGCTGACGATGCTAAGGTGACACACATGAATTTAAACCTCATCTTTACTCCCATTTTCCCCTTGTTTAAAGATGCTGCATTTTTAGTTAATAGGATTTCCCTTTTACATTATGTTCGACAGATTTTGGTGTTGTTTTTTCCAAAAATATTTACACGTAATTTGGAGATTTGTATTGCAGACTGCTCTATCAAGTGAACACAACCTTGGGAACAGAATGCTGGAAGTCAAAATAGCAACACCGAAGGTTTGATTCTTCACTTACTGCTTTGTTCCTGGTATTTGGCACTCAGATAAAAGTTTAGACCGTCTAGAACAGTTTTATAATTGTCTTCATTTTTCTTATGGTGTCCTTTTTTTCTACAACCTTACATGTAATCGGTGCACTGCTTTATTTTGTATAGTAACTTTTTGATGTGTTGGCAGGAGGAGATGAGAGCTCCATCTAAGAAAGTGACAAGAATTTTTGTGGCGAGAATTCCTCCTCCTGTGACTCAATCAGAATTTAGGAGGTAGCTCTGACATTTTTTTTTATATTGTGAAATATTAGGTTTTGATTTTATGCATGGATGTTTGGCATTATTGAATTCAACAAAATCAGCTTTTGATGTGGATCTGTTCTTCCAATATGATATGTGTTGCAGTTATTTTGAGAAATACGGGGAGATTACAGATCTATACATGCCAAAGGTTTGTCGTTTTTACTATCTCCTTTGAATAAAATTCAAACATCCACCAAAATTTAAGCATGGTTTGTTATTTAGGATCCAGCTACCAAGGGACATCGTGGAATTGGGTTTATCACTTTTGTGAATTCTGGTAACTTTATTTACGCTTCGTCATTGTTGTTTCTGGCTTGGACAAACGCAGTTGCATTTATTAAATAGATGATGCCAAAGCAGATATTTGTAAATTGTGCTATGTCTGAAGTTGAAGTACCTTAAGACTGATTTGAAAGTAAAATCAAATGGAAGTAACATTATCAGGACCTAAGAAGGCTTTAATAAGCTCTTCCTTGTCTCCTTTCTATTTTCTGATGTGCATTGTACACATACCCCTGTAGGAAGTTTATTTTCATCTTCCTTCAAGTTCGTGCCTCATCTTTACTTCATTTTCTCTCCTCTAGAGATTTGCTGTGTTTTGATTAGAGAAAGGATTATATTTGCATATGTTTCCATTTAGGCCTCGTGTTATATGTTCAATTTACTGAGTATCATGCTTGTGACAGACTCGGTGGATGATCTGATGGCTGAAACTCATGAATTGGGAGGGTCAACAGTAGTTGTCGACAGAGCAACACCAAAGGTAGCCTACTCAAAACTGCTTTTATCTCTGTTCATTTGTTGCATGGTGTGCTATTTAATTATTATAGGTCCCTTATTACATCTTGGTATTTGCTAAACTACAGGATATAAGTAACCAGAACCAATTTTAGCTCTAATTTTACTTCATACCATCTGTTACTTATTTTACCATGCTACACTCAGGAGGATGACTATAAACCAATTAACCGAGCTCCTCAAGGGGGATATGGTGCATATAGTGCCTATATCAATGCAACAACTAGATACGGTGCTATAGGTGCTCCTACCCTTTATGATCGTCAAGGCTCTATGTATGGAAGTAAGTTTTGTTGCATCCTGGATCTCTGCTTTCGATAGTCCAGGATTAAGTATGTATTGATGTTTGTAAGCATTCATTCAGAAATATAATGTCATGATTAAGCATGTATTGATGTTTGTAAGCATGAATTCAGGTAGCCAACAATTTAGCCGTGGCATGGGAAAAAAGATATTTGTTGGTAAGCTTCCTCAAGAGGCTACTGCAGAAGATCTTCGTCTATATTTTGGCAAATTTGGTCACATTATGGATGTTTACGTTCCAAAGGTATAAATGACCATGTTGTGTTTGATATATTGTCAATTGGATACTCAAGCTACTTGATGCAGGACCCCAAGAGAACAGGTCACAGGGGATTTGGTTTTGTGACCTTTGCTGAAGATGGTGTTGCCGACCGTGTGTCTCGTAGACCTCACGAGATATGTGGCCAACAGGTATGCCTTGAATAAATCGTCAGCTAAGTGTTTAAAGTACTTTCCTGCCCATAAGGTAACTCCCACTTATTGAACAAATCCTTCTTTAACTTGATATAATTATTTTGAGATGACTTCACTCCATCCTGATATTACCAAGTCTACTTGCGACCCTGTAACTTAGATGATCATGACAGTTCACTTTAGCATGTTCTCTCCTTCATAATTGTCTTGGAAATTCTTTTAAAAGTCCAGACGAGACTCCTCATATGTCTGTTTTGGGTCTTATAAAATAATTGAAAGCAAGTTTGTTCTCTATGTTTTGCTTTTACAGGTTGCCATAGACTCTGCCACGCCAGTGGATGATGCTGGTCCAAGTAGCAGTTTTGTAATGAATAATCCCGAACCCTATGGAGGTTACAGTGGTCCAATGCGTTCATATGGCAGGATGTATGGCAGCATGGAATATGATGACGTGAGTACAACTATAATATTAGCCACATTCTAGTTTTTCCAGTTAATGAATTCATCAAATAGTTTATTTTACCCAGCACCGATCAATTTGTGTTTTTTGCATGATCTATCAATGTTTCACTATAATTGGTCCATGGGTTCTTCTTGATTGTTGATCCTTCAAGAAACCCTATGACCTTTTATAATGGTTCTGCTTCCTTGGAAAAGATGCACACCATATTTAAGTAGCATTGGTTATCATGCGTTGAAAGTGGATCATATGACTGACAGTATTAAGTACTTGTTTTATGGAGGACCCCTTAAATGTGATATCCTAATACGCTTTCTTTGGAACCAATGTCAGTTGGGTTATGGCATGGCTGCTGGCAGGCCTTCACGAGCAGATTATGACATGGCCGTTGGCAGGCCTTCACGAGTGGATTATGACATGGCGGTTGGCAGGCCTTCCCGAGCAGATTATGGCATGCCTGTCGGCAGGCCTTCCCGAGCAGATTACGGCATGGCTGCTGGAAGGACTTCACGAGCAGATTATGGCATGGATGCTGGCAGGCCTTCACGTGCGGATATGAGATACCGACCTTATTAGTCTCTCAATGCCATGCAATCGGTGCCCTCATGATTCAAAGTTTCTTTTTCGGATATAGTTTCGAAATAATAAAAATAAGAAATATTTCGGAAACATTTTAGAAACGATGTAAAATCTTAGGCTGCGTTTACTTTGTGAGAATTTTTAGTTTTTATGTTTCATTTTTCTTATAAATCTGAAGGTCTGTTTAGTTAATGAACTGTTATAAAAAATTTCAAAAAAGTGGAGAGTTCCAAATTGTAATTCTTCAATTTTTTATTTCGTGTTTTCGCTCTTGATGTTCACTGTGCACTTATGAAGTACACTGTTGGAACCTCAGGGGAGATCAAATAGTAAGAGCTTCAATGCTTGCTACCGCTACATAAAATAAAATGTATAGAAGTTATACTTTTGCTAGTGCATTATAACTACTCCTTCCGTTCTAATTTACTTAATACGTAGCTGTAAAATTTTATTCTTCTTTTTACTTGATCATAGGAATTTAATGTAACTTTATCACGAGCCTTTCTACTTTTATTCCTTAATAAAATACTTTCGATTTCATGACACTAAAATATTTTTGATAAAGTACTCTTTTTAGAATGTATTACTAATATTAATTAAATTCTTAATATAATACTTTAACTCCAATGACAAGAATTTAATTTTAATAATATTAGGGTAAAAGTCAAAATTTACTAGGAAAACATCACCTCTTTCAATTGAGATGTTTAAAATGAAATAATATGTTAATATATGACATACTAAAAATGACGCTTTCATATCATTTCTTATATTTGCCGAAGATCTACATACAATTAACTTGTTATCTTATTATGAAATTTTAACTTTTGAAAACCTTTTTTCACTTTTTTAACTAAACACAATTTCAAGAATCATAAAAAAGAAATCAAAAACCAATTTCTAGAGAATGAGCCAAAACTTAAAACATTTTTACATACTTGAGCATAAAATTAAAGCACTTGCACCTCATCAAAATCCCACCAGTTTTCTTCCAACACATACAAATTATTAAATGCCTATAACATAAGGATATAATGCATATAGCAAGAAAGCTTAATTAGAATCCACACATGTTTAGCCGTGCTGATAAGGGTGCACATCAGTCCTTGCAGCATGGTATCAATATCTTGACCGCCTTCTTGCCCTGTAACATCAGTAGCATAATCGTTGTAATATTCGTAATAGAAGAATGCATGGTAAAACAGCAGAAAGTACTTCTCTTTACCGAGGTGAACGAGATCGGGAGATAGAACGAGAATGGGAGCGTGATTTTGAACGAGACCGAGACCGTGAGCGAGAGCTAGAATAATGTTTCCTATTGCTCCTGCCTCTGCTTGGACTTCTGCTGCGCCGATATCTTCTGCAGTTCATGCACAAATGAGATCCCATGTTAACAGGTGCAAGCTAGACACATTTTTATATGGGTAATAAACTATTAACCTATAACAGCAAGCAAACTGCTCTAAGGACCACTTGGGGGATGAATTAATTCTACCAGATAGAACAATTGTTAGCAAATAAACAGAAGAAAAATTGATAGCAAATAAACAACTCATAACAGCTGACAACATCTCATAAATTTAAAGATGGTAATAAGTAATGACCATATCAACAAGTGGTAAACCCATGCAAATAACAAGTATTCTACCTTGGGGGAGAGCGACTATAGCTTCTACTGCGACTACGGTAACGATATCGGCTTACTCTGCTTGATTCCTCTAGCTTTTCAAGCCTATGTCGCTCTTGTTCTCGTTTTTTAGCCATTTCAGCAACTGTATCCTTCTTGACTGCAAAACATGATACAAGGACATCCGTATTCACGCAAACTGATGTTACATAATTGTCAAGAGACAAGTTTGCCAAATTCTTGACATTTGATGCTACAAAAGAGATTACTTCAAATTAATATGAAGTAAATTATACTTTGCTTAGTTAGCTGCTTGTTCATAATCCGTTTCAACCGTTCTTGAGGTGTTTCCTTCTTTTCTCCCTGTTGTTTGGAGAGACTGGTGCTACTAGTTGCCTTGCTCAACTTTGCTAATCCAGAGGATGTACTGCCACTGTCAAAGAACAAAAGACGATGAGTACCACCAGGTTGTTATGACATGAACTTTTGGCTAGCAGTGTGTACTAAAACAAGAAATGGATACCTGACAGGCAGCTTCACCAATTTAGCATTTTTTTCCTTGTCAAGGGACACTCCAGATGCAGGATCCACATGAAGGGCCTCAAGTATGCGACCGGAGGAGGGCCTGCACAAAAAGGACCATTAGAAAATTATGTCCAACACTGCCATGCAACTAAGATGTCTGGATGAAACCTAAAACAGTTGACAGTGGGCATCATAAAGGAAATTTCCTTCCCCCCCTCTTTGCCAGTTACGTTGAAAATCCTAAGCAATTTCTATATTAGACTACAATTTTTGCTCAGCTACAAATGGGTGATAAGCTGCAGGAGAGTAAAGATCCAATCTATTCTTGCAAGAATTTAAGGTATAATGCTCCAACCGATTCAATGCATCAGCTTGGGATGGAGGGGATTGTGGGGGTGAGTATCCTTCAAGCTTCGGCTCATCCACGTCAGAACCCCCAAATTCAGTTATATATTCAATCTTAGGAACCCTTTCTTTGATTGGGTTAACATCCTCAGAATGGGATCCACGCCGATGTCGCCTTGAATATGAGGGGGACCTTGACCTGCAAGAAGTAAGCGTTAGCAACATCACTTGATTGTTAAAGAAGAACAAAAGCAAAGTGACATGAGCTACCTTCTTGAACGTGAATAAGCCTCATAAGTAGGACTTTGCCTGGACTCACTGCAGCCAGAAAGTATAACATCAGCACAAGTGCAGTTAAATAAACACTTACCTTCTTGTATCCCGAAAAGGTAATTGGCATGGATCAATCACTGCAGTTACCGATAAGGATCATGGTGATGCACTCTAATCCCTGAAGTTCGGGAAGCTTCTCTTTCCCTCTCACGCTCAATTTGAGAAGCCTTCCTTCTCTCCTTGCGGCTAAGCTTCCGCTGTTAATTCCCAAATACTATTACACCAATATACATCTAAACCTAACCTCTGTACTAAACAACAAGTTCATGGACTTACAATGGCAGGATCTCCCTTGATAACTTCCTTTTGCCTCCTTTCTTCCTCTTTAGCCTTCTTATCCATGTATACAAGCCATCCATATCTTTTAACGCCATGTTCTTTTGCAATTGACTCCATAACTTCATCATCGCTATCATCACTATTAAATTCTTCATCATCTTCATCTTCATAATCATCCTCATTATCCTCACCATCTGAAGACTGGGCATCTGCTTTTCCATCTCCGTCATAGGAGAAACCTACTTGTGCATATGAACCCTTGCTTGCAGAAGGCTGAGTAGCATGAGGTTTGCTAGAATTTCCAAAGCAGTCACGATCAGTAAACTAGTCACTTTCAAACTGAGAAATACAACTTTTAACTATTAAAAGCCAAAAGTTCGCCAAGAAAAAGTTTAACAGCTTTCCACAGATTATTAACGCTTGTGGTAGAACATCTTTGTGGACTTGATGCAAGCTGAAAACAGTAAGAGATAAAACCTGTCTGAATTAAATAGTGCAGCAACCTTGGCTTCCATCTCTTGATCAACATGGTTTAGACCGTCTTCATCAGTAACTGTTAATGTATAAGTTAGATTACTCAAAGAAGAAAGAAGAAAGGAAAGAAGTTGAGAACCAGAACTATTGCAATGCATAGATTCTGTCCTTACTCGGATATATGTATTTGTACAGACATACGCATTATGAAATTATAATATAAGATAGTATAGTGATATCTGCAAGGTTTATAAAAGAGGTAACGGAGGTCAGAACGAAATCAAACAAGTACCGACATCCTCTACGCCGATGCTTAATTAAATCCCGATAACGTTCAAAGTTAACAAACTCTTCCAACTCTTCTTCTTCCTCTGTCTTACGAGCGACGCGAAAATTGCGAGAGCTAGTATCCCGAATAAAATCAAGAAGAGCACGACCATCAAACCTATAGATAACAAGATACAAACCCATAATGTAACTCAATTTGACGTCTCTCGGAGCTATTAGAAAATAATTTATATACCTATCAATCAATACATCTTCTTTCCCATTCCAAGGTATCCTGAAAGAAAGAACATATAATAAAATACTCCCTCTGCTTTTTTATTTGACGTTTTTTAGCATCAATTATTATTAAACCAATCTAATAATATACGAAAACGTTAAATAAAAAAAAAGGGAGGGAGTAAATCATACAGGCCCTGTTGGTCTTGAGTAGCGGAGTAAAGAGAGTCGTCACGGTAGACACGTGTCCTGATCCCAGTGGCTTGGATAGACTGGTTCGGGTCTCCGCGACGCTTGGCTAGGAAAATGGCTCGGCGCTGGGCTCGTTTCCGAGCCGCGTCCATCATCTCATGTACCTTTTTCTCCGACCTACGAGCTTCGTGCCACATCTTCTACAAATTGGGAGCCTTAAATTGCTACTCAATTGGAATTGGAGGATTGATTTTATTTTCCTTGTACGAGATATTTGGATGGGAATGATTCTTTAAGCTAAACATGAAAGAAATATTTACAATTTCCGATTTTACCTCATTACCAAAATGAATTTTACGTCAATTTTAATACAAAATAACAGATCCCTAAAATAATCAATTAACAGAAATTAAACCGATCAAATGATTTTAAAGCTCAGTGGACAAACTAACCATCATTAAATTGAAGGGACAAGAAGAATTTAAGCCATCATTGATATATGAATACGTGTCAAAGTATTATATAATGTAGCATATTAAAGTTTCAATTTTTTTCTTGATAGTTAATTGCATATAATAACAGTTTATACATATTACAAACAAACATACATGGCTGATAGACATGCCAACAACCGGAACTTAATAAAAATATATATAATATCTAAAAATTAAATTGAAAACCAGTAGTTGCAATATTCAAGTCCGAAAATTCTTTGGTAAGACGTGTGTTCTTTTAATCCAAAATCCAAACAGTACTCATAACAATAAATATTAAATTATACTTTAAATCATCTTGTTTCTCTAATAAGATATAAAGCACTAAAGATAATATGATGGACCTCGGTAGAGAAGACAAACGGAAAAGAATTGGCTACGTAAGCATTGCGAATTCAACATTCTCGTCATCGTCATTGTCATTGGTGCAAATTGTTTCGCTGATTATGGTCGCCTATATACGAGACCTAAGAGTTTTAACGGTAGTACATATTTGATACGAGCAGAAGAGAAGCTCCGGACTCTCTTGGTCAATGTCAGATGTTGAATGTTTTGCAATGTCGATAAAAAATCGACTAGATATGATATCCTTAAAATAAATTCTACTGCAGAAGATCCATCGCACTTACTTATAAATTATATGAACCAAAGACACAAGAGTGATTATAATATAAAATAATATTTGAAGTCGTATAAGAAAAACATTAAAATTTACCAAATTGTTTATGACTCCGTGGAATAGCTTTATTATTGGAATTGATTGGGTGAAGCTTCCAAAGCCTCCTCCATTTCCATTGTATACTAGAACGCCATTCTATCCCTGTATCAAATGAAAAATCTCCATCGAGTGCATCCTCCATAAAAGCTTTTAAACGGGACACTCGCTCACATTAAAATCCTCAAGAATCTCATTAGATTTTAGTTATCATGTCGGACTGCATCACATCCATCTCCACAACATCCAGTTCAGCGGTTTTGTAGTTTCATTTCATTTCGTAAACAAACTCTTCTTCCTTGTATTCTTCCAGATCCCAATCATGTTGACTTCCCTCCGCCGCTTCCACTGGCCATCAAAGATTCACCACTACCTTGTACCTATTCGGGCGATTATAGCTCCTTTCACTCGGTCCCAAAAACTTGTATATTCGTTGATTTTCAAACCAACCCATTGAAAATAAATTTTTTCTCCTCAATTTTTCTCCAAAATCTTCAAAGGATAAATAGAGTTTAACTATGGTGTTTTGTTTCCTCATAGAGTTGTCATTGTTTTTATTTCGAGGCGGTAAGTTCTTCAATTGAATCCTTACATGGATGTGCAATTAGTTTGCTCTTCTTGATATCTTCTGATATTGATGGAAACATGCTCTGATTTTGCAAGCTTGATGATTGTTCATCCAAATCCATTAAGGTGTCAACATTTCATGGTTACGATGGTGAGGTTGTTTGTTAGCTTTTTGAGGCGATAATAGTTTTTGGGATGACTGTATGGCGGTTGAGGCTTCCAGGAATCGTAGGCGTATGTTTGGGGGAGGCCTGGGGGGATGGTGCGAAGGTTGTCGTGTCGACTTTCTTCTGAGCTATGTGCTTGGTATTGCTTAGTGGGGAAGTTTTTCACCCGTTGCATTTGTCACTGACTCATAAGTATAAGTTTCATTTTTTTTAAATAACATTATACTTGTGTCGTGAATTGGTAGATAAAAATTATAAAAACAATGATAAGCATGATATACTTTAGAATGTAACTCGCTCATTTGGTATACCGTTTATAATAAATCATTGGAAATTTGACAAGTGTACTATTTAAAAAAAAATATACAGTATATATTAAGCCTCATTAACTAAACAATGCAAAACAAATTAACACATATACTTGTATGATTTTATGATAGTGAGACACATATCAAAGAACAAACGGTCAATCTAACCCCGAGCCTAATAACTTTAAGGACGAAGCAGTTCTATTTCCAAGCGCACCTCGTCAGAGTAGTTTGAATGTTCACAATTTCGATTTAAATAAGATATTAATTTAAAGCCAATTGGGCTGATAGAATCCAAGCCGGCCCTGAGTTCCAAGTCCCAAATTAAAATAAACGCGTTTAGAGTTTGATAAACAATAGAAGAACATCCTCGATCAATAATTAGGCAGTTGAAAGAAGAAGATCTACAATAATAATATCATCATCTTCCAGCTTGAACCATGGTACTTTCATCTATTGTATATATATGTTGTATTTATTTGTAAAAAGAATCGGGGGGTTTGTTTATCTGGCTAAGAACGAATGATATAGAGGTATACTTAGCGATTCTTACTGTTCATATATCCAATAATACACATGGATATAGTCAGTCTCGCGTTTAATGCTAGTCTTTACATTTTCCCTGTAGTATCCAATAATTCCATCGAATTGAGTATGATTGTATGTGTGATAGCATCGAATTGATATGATTAGGAGTATGAGAATTATGTTCGATCTGAAGATGTATCCAGTATAATTCAAAGAAGAGATGTGTGTTTATGAAATTGAGGTGTAAAGTCAGTCATCGTGCTGATCGCTTGTAGGTCCATTATAAATGTTATAATTTGAAATATCTGTGCATGGCCGGCCTAAACAAGGGAGTGTCCAGGAAAGAGAAGCCGAGAGGGCGTCATCAGACGCTAACTCAGCAAAAGAGACAAGAGATTAAGGAAGCTTTTGAGCTTTTTGATACCGATGGATCTGGTACTCAAAATGCTTCTATATTGCATATGCCTTAGATTTACCTCTAAATCACCTAAATTGCAGGCACCATTGATGCCAAGGAGCTCAATGTTGCTATGAGGTTTGTATCTTTATAATGCATCCACTCCCTCTCTTTCTATCAGCTTTTAACATCATTTCATTTCAGGGCCCTTGGATTTGAAATGACTGAGGAGGTAATTTTACACATCTGTGCTTCACTCTTCTTCATCACGTTGTATTTATCAACTAAAAAGGTCAAGCGTGTCATATTTTGTTTTCGAGTGAACCCCCATGGTTACTTTGGGATTACCAACCGGGTTCTATACACAAAGTGGCTACATACCAAATTCGATATTATTAAATTCTGTTATAGGTGTTTCTTTTATCTTTTGGGATCTCTGCTGCTTCTTTGAAGTTAAATAATTCTTTTCAGGTTCACAGTTCACTTGCTCATCATTATATTGGTCCCTGAATTTGAAACGTTCTGAAACATGATATATGATTCTCTGGGGGCCTAGTGGGAAAAAATCGGTTCCTTCATTATTTTCCTCCGTTTTCGTTGAAATTCTATTTTTATACGTGAAATATACATTAACATATGATAAAATGTATACAGAATAATAAAACAGAAGATTTTGTTTTTGCTTTTGTTACTTTTGAGCGTGTTCAGTGTGTAACTTGATCTTAAACATTCAGGAAATCAATAAAATGATTGCTGATGTCGACAAGGATGGCAGTGGTGCAATTGATTTTGATGAATTTTGTCACATGATGACCGCTAAGATAGGAGAAAGGGACAGTAAAGAGGAGCTGATGAAAGCTTTCCAAATTATCGACCAAGATAAAAATGTAATTTATTTATCCATCCCCTGTATCTTACACGCCTGCTTCTTCGTGCTCACATGTTTTTTCTTTTATTTTAGGGCAAAATATCTCCTGAGGACATTCAACAGATTGCGCTGGAGTTGGGAGAACATTTCACCATTAGAGAGGTGCAAGAAATGATTGACGAAGCAGATCGCGATGGTACTTTTCTATTTACCCTCTCTTTTTGATCTATTATGCTTATAGAGAAAAAGACGTGTAAGATGTAGTTATGTATTTGCAAATATGAGTACACTGATAGACCTGATGTTTTAGGAGGAACGAGATTGTATATTAATTTTGGTTGTCGTGATTGTGGTGAGATAATACTGTTAATGCTTTCTAGTTATGGCCTTATGGGTTATGAACTTATGGTACATCTCCAAGAAATGATAAAGGAAGAGAAAGCGTCTCATGTGTTGAGGCTAATTATATTGATAAATTGTTAGCGTTGAAGGAGTTGATCAAATATAACTATCTTTTGCATGCACACTATCTTTTTTGTTAGCGTTTACATCGCTTCTTTACTTCTTTCTTTTGAGTAGCATTATCTTAAAAACTTAACAGGTTATCGGTTTCAATTATTTGATCATATGCAAGTAGATACTGTAGGGCATATTTGTGACGAGTACTCTGGTTTCATCATATAGTTAAGTGCTTTTTGAAGTATTTGTTTTGTTTTTAGTGAACTGGCTAGCTTTTATTGTGCAGGTGACGGTGAAGTAAATGCCGACGAGTTCATGAGGATGATGAGGAGAACTAGCTATGGATATTAATGAATGATGTCAATATATGTTGGATTTGCTACAAATAGATTGAAAAACAGTATTTGTATAAATAAAAATTACTTTGAATCCTGAAGTTTACTGTTAATTACGCCGAATTCTATTTGTAACGCAAATCAAGAACTACATTTGAAGTTGGGAAGAAGACTTAAAAGTTTGTATTTAGTTCTATGGTACTCTCTATTTTGGGAGCTCTATATTCTACCCTAGTTCTCGCGTTAATCGGCTAATGGGATAGCTATCCCACTGCTAGAAAACGCAGCATTTTTTATGGGGTAAACCAACACATTACCGATTTTAAAACGAGATTAGCAGTATATGTCAATTTTTGTTAATTTGTGTTATCAAAGTATTATTCTGGATATAACGAGATACAAAAAAGAAGTAAGTCTGAATGTTTTCAAAGTAAGAAAATGAAATTTATATACCAAGTATTTAATCAAATAGCGCTTTCTTTCATTTTTATGTAAGATTAAAATATCCCTAGAAATAAAGTTATATAATTTCAAGATCCAACGATTAATTAAATAATTAACAATAGATGATGTTAGTTACTTGAATTTTATCATTTCTTCAATTTATATGTAAATGATTAAATGTAATTAAGCAGTTTATCATAAGTTATATGAATTTTAACATTTCTTCAATTTTTGTAAAATGATTAAATAGAATTAAGAAGGTATTATTGGAGTTACATAAATTTTATCATTTCTTTAATTTTTATGTTACAAATGAATTTACATAATTTCAAGGCATGCAATGATGATGAATTAAATAGAATTAATAAGGTATCATGAGAGTTACTTGAATTTTATCATTTCTTCAATTTTTATGTAAATGATTAAATAGAATTAAGAAGGTATCATGGAAGTTACATAAATTTTAACATTTCTTCAATTTTACAAAAAATAAATAGAATTAATAAGTTATCATGATAGAATTAAGAAGGTATCATCGAGTTACATGAATTGACGCTTCATCACTTTTATGTAAATCATTAAATAGAATTAATAAGTTATCGTTGGAGTTACATGAATTTGATTATTTCTTCAATGTTTATGTAAATGATTAAATATAATTAAGAAGTTATCATGGAAGTTACATGAATTTTAATATTTCTTAAGAATTAAATAGAATTACAAGCATGGTATCATGAGTTATACGATTTTTATGTAAATGATTAAATATAATTAAGAAGGTATCATGAGAATTATATGAATTTTATCATTTATTTAATTTTGTGTAAATGATTAAATCGAATTAAGAAAGTATTATGGGAGTTACATTACTTTTATCATTATTTAATTTTTATGTAAATTAAAGATTGAAGAAACATCTGAGCATGTAAAATATTATATTTTACTACCAATAAAAATTACACAAAAATCCACGTACGTATAATTAACAATGTATCATCGTCACATGAATTTTATATAATTTCTTTGACTTTTTACGTCAATTAAATATTGTGGGCTAACGTATGAATACGTAATATTCGAGCATGCAAAATAAAAAAATTATGTTGTAACTTTTAATTAAGTTGAACAATACATGTTTGATTATATATACATTAGAACAAAAATATATGACTAAATATATTTTTATAATATAATACATCCATACAAGTTCGATTTGAATCGATGCAGTGAAATATAATAATATATATGTATTTACTTCATTGTAATTACAACTCATTAAAATGCTTAAAAGTTACATGACTCTCACTATTCAACCTTTGAGCTAATTACAAAAAAATTAATGATAATTAAAATTAATAATTATATTTATGTATTTACACATTGTTATTATAACCATTAAAAATGTTTGGAAGTTACATTAGTTATTTCACCATTTGAGAGTTATTATTTGTTTTCATAAATACAAATTATTTTACAATTTCAACACCATAGCCCCAATACTGCAGAACGATATCAACTTTTATTCATTTTCTGTAATGTTTACATATTGTTGGACTATTTATGAAAGCTCATACATGTTATGTTGAAAAGAACACCCAAAAAGAAGCATTCTAATGACATTTCTTCAATTTAACTCTTGGATATATTTTCAACCATTAATAATTTTGCGTGAATATCTCAAATACTACGTCTATTTTTTCGATCGGTTCCTTTTATTTTTTGATTAGTTCTCAATCAAATTATATTATCAATCAAGCATCGCTCTATTAGACATTTTGTAGTAAATAAAAATATTGATTATAGTTTGATGTTTATATTTGATTAATTTGTTATACTAACGGTATTTAATATTTACGTTGTCAGACGCATCATATATAAATATTTTATTTCTAGTTGAAAAATATCCTTAGAAACATGTCATATTGCACAGCAGATAAGTAAAGATGCTAAATAATTTTGATCCAACACTAATGATCTTTATGTTTGTTTTTGGCAAATGGAAATGATAAAATTTATTAGTAGAAGTACACAAGTATACTGAGCTGCCGCCACGAAGCAATGGATGCCATGGAGCCCTTGAATTCTCCCACCCCACCCTCCAATTTCAGGCAACCAAATCTCTTATAATCCCTTTATCCATATTATATATATATATTTAATATTAAAATTTGATGTTTGAATTGCAGTCAACGACACTTTTACCTCGCCGTGGACCGTCTCCAATACAAAATGGTGTCTACATATTTATATAATCCAAAAAAGAGTATCTAGTTTTATTTTTTGATATTTGAGGTTTTAAATTTGAATATAGGAGAGCTTAATGGAATTATTAGACATGGCTGGACGCCGTCAATTCCTCCCTATGGTTGTCTGTTGTAGTAGTCGCGACGAGCTCGATGCCCTCTGCTCTGCCGCGTCCAACCTCTCCCACGTCTCCGTTGCTGCTCTGGTACTTTTTACCCGTCCCACATTGAATATTACAAAACATACGAGAACTACTACTATTATTGTATTTTGATATTACTTTATGGACAATTGGTATTAAGTTGATCTTGTTTTGTATGTGTGTAGTATAGTGACCTTGCCGAAAGTGAGAGGATGTTAATCATGGGGAAATTTCGGGAGAATGCTACTAGATGGAATAGGCAATTGGTGGTGGGGGTGGAGGGGGAAAGTGAGGAGTATGAAGAGAGGAGGTCCCGTATGATTGTTGTCACGGATGCTTGCCTTCCTTTAGTTGGCTCTGGAGAAGCTGTTCTTAACTCTCGTCTTTTGATCAATTATGAGCTGCCACCGAAGAAGGTATTCATTTTATTCCATCGTGGCTTATTGTCTATGTTTTCGCATCTTTCTGTATTTATTATCTTCCGCACTATTACTACTATGTAATCCTCAGGTATGCGATTTAACACCACTTTCCTTAAATTTGACATCTTTTGAATACTTTCCTTGAAATTTTCTACCTTTCCAGATGCTACCATATTTTCCATTTCACTCCACCAGTTCGCATAATGCTTCTTTATTAATTAGTTAATCCATGTTAACTACGAGTGGCAAAACATTCGAAATCATTGAAAGACTATATCTTGCACAGGATCAGAAAGGAAGATGGGAAAATTGGGATATTTTGAAACCTTACTATATGTGTCCCTGGATAAAGTGAAGGGACCGATTCTTGATATGTAGGTAAAAGTACTAAAATGTTAAAAATCCTTTCATTGCAAAGCCGTTTGTGAAATCATCTTGGTTATAGCTATTTTAAGATTCTTGCCCGACCTATATGCACAACCTAATATAATTACTATGATGGTTTACTACTTTTTTATCTACTGGCTTTGCTCTTGTGACAGGAAACGTATATGAGGCGCATGGCATCCTGCTTGGCAGCAGGTGATCTTTCAAAACTGAGAGCCTTTAGCATGGGAAAGAATGGAAGGAAGTGATGGAGAAAAAACCTAATCAAGTTAAAGAAAGATGGGGAGAGAGTAGTCACTATTTGTTTTCAATTACATCCGTACGGAAACGAATATAGAAAGGAAATTGGCTTGCATTCCCTTGGTCTTATCTGGACAAGTTCTGGAATATTATTTATGTTTTATGCTTAGGCGTTAAGCTTAAAGTTATAGGGAGTATAGATTTGACTCTTGCTAATACAGATCCTTCACAAATATTTGCAGATGGGACTGTGGTTAATATGGTTGTAGGAGGTGAAGTGGTGATCCTCAAAAGCATTGAAGAAAGCTGTGGTCTTGTCATTGCCGAAATGCCCATAAACGTAAGTCTAAGATTTGGCTCATGTTTTCTGTTTAATCATAACGATGACTTCAAAAAATCCCAGACTCTCGTCCCTACGAATTGTCATATACATCTGATCATCCCTTCCCCAATGGTTATGATGCATTCCTTTTCCTTATTGAACTCAGCACTTTCTTAGTTGATCTCCTTCTCTTTTTTCTATGAGAAACTAAGAATACAACTTGTTATTCGAATGTTGACAGATTTTTGAGATATTTTGAAGATGATGCCCATTTAAGGTTGCAGTAATATTCTCTAGAGGAAGCAGATTTGTAGTATCATAAGGACAAGGTATCCTACTTACGAGATTATATGCTCATCTTAGTAGAAAATAGTTCAGATCTTTGTTTCAAAATAGACAGTAATACTCTCTAGATGTGCAGTACTCTTATGATAATTTTGTCCAGCCGACTTCAAATGTTAAGTGTTGTTACCTTGTCTTTTCTCTTACTTGAATAAATGCCAAATTGGTGGTTCCTGTGTGCCAGTATTCAAGTTATATTTGTCAACGTTAGCAACTCCTGATGTTGTGGTGCTTGCTTTATATAAAGAAACATTTACAGATTCTAATATTTGCAAACTAAACTCTTTGCAAAAATGTCTTACAAGTTCTAATAATTACACATGCAAGTGCACTGAAATTCTGGATTTTTTAGTAATGTTCGTAAATCTTACCATCAACTTATTCAGAAACAGAAAAAGAGTTGCCCCGTGTTTTGGTGCGGGGCAAGAATTTATAGAAAATGGAAAAGATGTATTCAATTTTGCAATTAGGTTGTTTTGAATCAATGATAGCTTATCATCTTACTTGAGTTTAAGATTATTGCTGTATTATTACTCCATATTATTTAAATAGTCTTCCATGTACTAATACATGCCAACAATGGGGTTCATTTGGGCCAAAATATCTGGTTTGTACAAGATACAATTTTTTAAAGGTGATGTTGACTATTTCAGTTATTATATGGATTCAACCCTTCAGCTCTAAATGTAATGAAGGACCTAGTAATGGTCAGTACCTAAGTTATCTACTATCAAATGTTTATAATATTGATCCTTTATATTCAAGTTCTGTTACATAATTAAGACATGCCTGATCTTTTAATGTATTTGCCAGTAATTGTAAGATAGATACACACTTATCATCCCATCAGTACTCTTCAAAATTATTTACATAAGAAGACATTGTATATTTCTAGTGGTTTTATAATAATTATTAAATAATATTCTCTCCATCCTGAAAAGATAATTTTGTTTGATTTTTAATGGTCATAATTAACAAACTTTGCGTCCTTAATGGACACATAAGTTTGATTTGAATCAAAATTATATTGTTAGTAATACATTATTGTTGAAATTTGAAAATACTATTTTTTTTATGCTATTATTTTCACCAAATATTATTCAATATATGCAAGAATATTTGATTTCAAAATTTAAAAAGTCACTTTCATAATTTAAACTAGACAATCTTTTTGAGATGGAGGGAGTATTATTAAGTAGTTCCATATTTAGAATGACCAGAAAAAATCTTTCCGCTCTTCCTCCTCGTCACTTGAGAGTCTTGACTCCTCCTCTCCTCTCTCTATATTTGCCTTTCTTCTAGTCCTCTGGAGCACTCTATTTCCGGCTAAAGCTGTTAGCACTCAGCATCAAGTAAGGACTTGTCTTGCTATGTTTTTTATCTTCTTGTCAAATCTCAGTCATTTGATTTTCATTTGTTGAATGAATTATTTATCGCCTATTTTTGTAGTTATTGCTTGTGGATTTGTAATTCGTTTAGTTGATTTTGTGGTTCCTTCCAGCGTTATTGAATTTTCCATGATTTTTCATTTAGATGGTCTTCAATTACAAAATAATTTTTTCTCCAGATTATGTAATTGGCAGCTAGGGTCTTTAAGCAAACTGTAATGCTTTTGTTCTGGATCAATTGTTCGACCTTATAGTTGCATCAGATCTTTGGTTGGCATACATATGGGGTTTGGGTCTGGCATTGATCGATTCAAGGAAAAATTAATCTATAAGCTCCTCTCATATTTACAGAATGAAATAAGGTAATTATACTATTTGGGGGTGAAGCGCGTAATGTTTGAAAGATTCAATCAGTCAATCACTAGTGACAGTCTGTTTGTAGATCTTCAGAACTTAATTCAGCTTCCAATTTTGTTTAGCTATTACTGGAATTCAGAGTATCTTCTGAATTGATTTTCTAATTACCTTGGTATAATTATTGGAGATGGTGGTGGTGACAGAATAGTACGGAGTATATTTTATTAGTAAGTTCCTGAAACAGTATGTTTCAAGTATTATTAGATCTTTGAATATGATTAGCATAAACATCCTCGCCTCTAGAATGCTGTGGTTTAGATATTTACTATGTCAATATAGGTCCGATTTTTGTTTTCCTTTTCATGATATATGATATATAGTTCTCACGTCTAAAACTTGTAGTGTAAGCTTGATTAAATCATCTGCACTCAATACCTTTATAAAGACCCCACGGTATTACCTTTTTATGCTGTATTGCATGTGGGTCAAAGTCGTTTATATTTCTCATTCGAGCTTTTCCATTGAATGCACTTTTTTCCATCAAGGATGCTCCTGTTTTGCGAAATATGTGGCATGTGTGACATTTGCCTTGTTTAAAATTCAGTGAATTCCAGAGTATTGAAGTATTTTCCTTGTAATACAAGCGCATGTTGCCTTGGAAATATTGTTCTTTTCCTCGTTACCTCATTTTATGCATCAACGCATGATTTCATACTATTATTGCTCCTTCCCATTTTTTAACGACACATTTACTTTCTTTGGAACTCCAAACAAGTCTTATTTGGCTAATTATGATCGACCACACTCTCTCCTCTTCTGCATTTTTTAGTTGGCGCATGATTACATAGCTGTTCAGGAATGTGTAAGGTTTACAAAATTGATTGAATGGAGCTAGTTTGATTTTCACTTGTTCTTAGTGTCATAGTTCAATTTCCAGTGGGAAAAGAACACTGAAAAATTATATGAATCAAATGTATTGGTAACACATGTTCTTAAATGCATAGGGGTAAAGCAAAAGCTTGTCTGACCTCAATTCCTAAGGATGGAAAAAATCGTTACACTGGTTGAGAAGTCTTATTTTTCCGCCCCTGGCCTCCAAAAAGTTAATGGTTTTTCTGGCATGGAACGCAATAAATTACTTAGCAATCGAGACTCTTGAGCGTATAACCTTGAGTAATTAACAGATCTCATGCACCTGACTACATAATCTAGTATTTTTAATAGTCCTTAGAAGGAAAGAACCATTTGTCATCAAAATGGTATTTTTCGATATACGAGTACTAGTAGACTTATTACTCTGTACAGTATAGATGATTCTACACTTTACCCTGTTCTTAGTTTGTATATATTTCATCCTCTTCAAGATGAAAACCTTGCTTCATACTCTTTAGTGTCAATTGCTGTTGGAGTGGGGGAGGTATTTCCCTAGGCAATACTTTATTGACATATGTTTCATGTTTTAAAGTCCAATGCAAATTTGATGGGTCTTCATCATGGAGACGCAAAATGGGCGTGTAACTTGCTAAATTTCAATACGATACGAAAATGATGATGGAATTTGATTCCCCCTATGGTACAATTTGTATAGATTGGAAATCAAAATTGAAGTTTCCATAAGAGGACAATGCTATCCACATCACACTAAGTGATTTGAGAGTAATGAATCCAGGTAGGGAGTCGCTGACAGTTTCCCTGGAAACATAATTCTCCAGGTGAAGCTAATTTTCTAATGTTTGTCTATTCCCAGCAAAAAGACCCCTTCCTCTCTGTCTTTCTATCTTCATCAATAGCGAAAGATCATGATATAATCGAATCATCTCCTATAGTTGGGAAGAACGGGGACATAAACATAATTGGTCCCCCTTACGGAAAACCCATTAGAATATTTTTTTGTTCATATGCCAATATAAATATATATTCTCTCTTGTAGGATGTGTTATGATTTACGTGCATGATTGTTAGTTAGTTGCCTTACTATTATCGCCATGCTTCATATGCCAGAGAGGTTGAAAATGAAATGATAATGGCGAACTCACGGTGGGTGGAGAAGGGGACCGGGACCGGGACCGGGACGGGAACGAGATCGAGTTACAGTACTAGGAATGAGCTAGATTTTTGTTTCGGGTTGACAAACTTGAAGTTTAACCAAGTTTTATTTGTGACTAAATTAATTAGAACTTTAATAAGCTAAATGTATCATTCAATAGTATTTGTTTGCTAAACTAGTACTTTGCAAAAGTAAACTTTCTAAGTGTCGATCATATCAAGAAATAAGTTCAAATTAATTATCCTGATATTTCAAGGTAAGAGACTTTGAGAGTCCGTTAGTGTGTGATGGTTTCACACTTTTAAAAAATAAGTTCAATTAACTTCTTCAACATGAGTTGAAGGAATATGTTTTAGTACAAAAATTATGCAGATGGTACGATTATTGCATGAGACTTGACCCTTAGCAATACACTAGTGAATAAGATTAATTTTTTAATTTAAATCCGATAGCCGGTTATCACCAATCCATATACATCCAAAAGTAGATAATTTTACAACCGTGGTGATTTTTGGATTAGTAGTGAATTTATTAAACTAATTCTAAAATCATACGTTAATAATTCTATCTCATTCATCGGAAAAAATAAAACATCTCGGATGTTATATAAGCTCTTTGCTACATCTATTGTCGATTAATTACTGGTTAAAATTTGATCCTCGACATGGTTTAAAAAACCATGTCATACAAGCCGAACATCTAATATGTTGAAGCATATATATGTACGTGCAATGGCTATTTTTCATATGATCGTTCATCTATTGATTTTAGGATAAAAACCTGCATGTTTTTTCACAAACATGCATATTAATTCTGATGTCCAAACTAGTACGTCCTGCATTGAAGGTGGTTTAGGTCCTCTACTTGAAATGATGTGAAGTGATGATGATTTAGGAATTTGACCCATTGAATGTTGTCTGGTCCTTCCTCTTTGGAGATAAACCTTTTGGTGTGATGAGAGCATTGATGATGCTATTCTCTTGAACTCATTCTTACTTTCAAAACTAAATATTGCATCATTGCGGCTTATGGTTACGTTTGAATATGAGCGAGAAAAATAAAACTTTGATGTGGCAATTGATCGAAGATTTTGATAATAGCAACGTGTGATAAAACTGTGAATATTGAAGAGGTTAATTGATGAATATTTTTTTCAGTAGTAATAGTTAGTACTAAATGTGTTATCTTACCATATTATCTTCTGTTTCTACTACTCACTTAGATGAACAAGCCAAGGTTAAAATAGCATAGCAAATTGTTGTTTGTATATGAGAGAGTGAAACAAAATGTCCACAGTTTCCTTTGAAAAACTTGTATATATATAAGCTTCTTATCAGAGGTATTTTTGTATGGGAATGACCATACAACTTATATCTTTTCACTACTTTATTATTACTGTTTACTGGCTTTTCTTTTCAGGTTTGAAAAGTTAACGAAGAAAATTTTCGTGTTTGTTCCTTTGATCAACCAACATGAATGATCAAATTGATTCATCCGTTCCTCTCCTGAAACATTATGAGGATGTTGGACAACGAAGCAGGCGTGTACAAACCATGTTGAAGGTAATGTTGCCTTGGAGTACATTTATTTGGCTAAATTGTTCACACCAATGTTGTCCTTATATTTGATTTTTTATTGTGTTCAGGTGATGGAAGAGGTCAAGCAATTGTTGGCCATAGCTCTTCCTATGATCCTTACTGGTTTGATGGTGTATGGGAAATCCATGATTTCAACTATGTTCATGGGGAGATTAGGCCGCGATGCCCTGGCTGGAGGATCACTCTCCATAGCCGTCGCAAACATCACTGGCTACTCTGTTATATATGGACTAGCCACAGGAATGGAGGCTATATCCTCACAGGCTTATGGAGCAAATCAGTTGCCAATAATAGGTCAAACGCTTCGACGGACAATCTTGATCTTGTTGATCACCGCAATTCCAATCTCGGTTTTTTGGCTACATGTGAAGCCAGTTCTCATACTTTGCGGGCAAGAACCAAGGGTGGCCGATTTCGCTGCTATCCATCTCAGAGCTTGCATTCCAACCCTACTGCTGAAATGTTTCATTCACCCGTTGAGGATCTATAGTAGAACTCAACACAGAACTCTCCCTCTTATGCTCAGTGCTGCGGTCGCTCTTCTTATACATACTCCAATAAACTGTATTCTACAGTTTAAGCTAAAGCTTGGCATCACAGGTATTGCTCTCGCTGTTGGGATCACGGACTTCAATTTAGTTATTGTCCTCGTGTTGGCCATTCGGTATTCGGGAGCTCATAGAGATTCTTGGGGAGGTTGGTCTCTGCAATGTTTTAAGCAATGGGGGCCGATTCTTAAGTTAGCAGTTCCTAGTTGCGTCTGGGTTTGTTTGGAATGGTGGTGGTATGAGTTGATGATAATATTAGCTGGACTATTTCCATACAGGGCTACTGAAGCGGTGGGGACAATGGGGGTTCTTGTGCAAGCAACCTCCTTAATGTACATTTTCCCTTCTTCATTAAGCATGGCTGTATCCACTCGTGTGGGAAATGAGTTGGGCGCCAACCAGCCTTGCAAGGCTAAATTCTCATCCCTGGTTGCGCTAACGTGTTCGGTTTTCACTGGAATAGGTGCCATGATTTTCATGATGACACTTCGGGACGTTTGGGGGAGGGCGTTCACATCAGATCACACAGTGGTGGCCCTCACGGCCTTGGCGTTGCCGGTTGTCGGGTTATGTGAACTCGGCAACTGCCCTCAGACGATTGCATGCGGGGTGTTGAAAGGCAGTGCTAGGCCGAAGTTGGGTGCTCATATAAATTTGGGATCTTTCTATGGTGTTGGGTTACCGGTGGTCGGCATGTTATGCTTTGTGATGAAAGTTGGGTTTGTTGGTTTTTGGTACGGTTTGTTAGCTGCCCAGATTGTTTGTGCTATTTTGATGATAGTTACATTGGTGAATACAAATTGGGAAGCTGAAGGTGAGAGAGCAAGAGAGCTGTTGGGGGTTGAGGAAGTGCCCCACCAAACTTGGGAGGTCGTTGTCCAACCTTAAAAACTGGTAATAAAATAGTACTCCGTACTAATTGTAACATTCAGGACAATGTAATGTTCTAATATTCTGAATGCTTAGTTATGAAGAGACTTATGTTTAAGAACCTGTTTGGTTAAATGTTCATCAATAATGCCATTTTATGACCATTGATGATATATTTTTCGTGCTACTATTTTTTAAAATAGATCCTGCCATTTTAAGTATTTGGATCCAAGCCTCAATATTAGGAGTAACACTCGAGATCACTGTAACCAATTGAATTTCATGCTAGTACTACTTAAGAAAGAAGGCGCATTTGTTGTATGATCGGTGTCTACCATGAGTCTCTCTTTTAATATCATCCTCGAATTTAGTTATATATATATATATATATATATATATATAGTAATTTAGTTTAATTTTGTGTTTCTTCATTTTGATTCATTAAAATAACCTTATTCAAATAATCTCGATGCACGTAACGCATGATATAATCAGATATTTTGATAAATTTTAATTTTAATTTAAACTAAAAGACTACAAATGTTAAGCAAATTCAATAATATACATGTCTAAGTTGTCTTATTGTAGGACTCTACTAACTTACAAATATTATAGTACAAAAACATAAAACATCATAATAACCATTAAATTATATAAAATCGAATAAAAAAATTTATATAAAAAGCATACATCATCATAAGAAATATCACCAACATGGAGAACAAGTAATATGCCTCCCTCGCCGAGGTAAATAAATTAGGGGTATTTGTTAAATTTAATTCATATTTATTATATTTATTCTATTTATATCACCAACATGGAGAACAAAGTAATACATGCATCCTTCTTAACCTGAGATAACAAATTAGGGGTATTTGTTAAATTTAATTCATATTTATTATATTTATAATTTAATTAATATATATAAATGAACTAATATGTATATATATATATATATATTATATGAACTAAGTTATGGGTAAAATTATCAATACAACTCAATTTAAGTCTTTTTACTTCCAAATGTTAAATATAATCAGATTCAATTATATAATTCATTTTCAGTCATTCAGTATTCAACCACTTATGACTTATAGTCGGACTTCAGAATCATTTTCTGTAAATTTGAATATCTGATTGATTATGTCTTTGTATGCACATTAAAGATTATCAAATTATCAAAGGCTACCGATAGACGTGAAGAAATTGTCGTAATAAATAATATAACTAAATTTTGCATAGCTCTTATTTGATCGGATTATGATTTATTGGTTATTTAATTAGTTTTTCCAAAGAAATAAGTAAGCAATTTATATTGAATTATCATTATATATAATATAGTGACCATTAAGCATATACAAATGTAGCCTAGATGATCATGATTATCTCAATATTCTATAAAATTGGAAGAAATTTTAGAGTGAGCACCATGATTATTACATGCATTATTAACATACTTCTCAAATTCAATTATATAGTAGCTCACATTAATTAACATACTTTTATATATGTATAGATTAAAAAAAAATAAGAAAAGACAATTTAAAAAATGTGTACTCAACGATTATTTCAAACTATATCATTGATTGATTGATAATTTTAAAAATAATCAAAAAGCATATTGAAATCTATAATTACAACTTTCTATGCTAGAATAATGATAAGTATTTTGTAACAAAAAATTTAGACTAGGATGACAAATAAAAAAGGACGGAGTACTATATAATCTAATACAATATGACAACGATGTGATCAAATTTAAGTTATAAGAAAATCTTTGTTCAAAGTTGCTAAAAAACTGACAATAACGACGCACATGAAGAGCAAGATGATATTTTTTTATTTGAATAAATTATCATGTCAATAGTAAAATTCATTGAAAATTCTATCATTTGATATACTTCACCGAATATTATAAATAAAAAAATAGAGTGCCCAAACATAACTCATTAAATATCAAAATTCAAAACTTAACAATCCTTTGCGATTTTATGAGTATTAGAGTATATATCTCGATATTTTTATTTTAGATATTGAATTATTTAGTCAGAAGATTTTAAAAAATATCAAGCATACTAATTTAGATAGATATTTTTCAATAATTTTGATATTTTTTATTTTAGATATTAAATTATTTATTCAAGAGTTAAACAAAATATCACATACTAATTTAGATAGATATTTTTTAATAATTACTTTTTTGGATTAAAACATTTTTGTTAACAATTAAAGAATTAATGTAGACTAACAATTATTTCAAACTATATCATTGATTGATTGATAATTTTACAAGAAAAAATAATCAGCAAGCATTAGAAATATAGAATTACAAAATTTTCTATATTAACGAGCAAAGATTTTGAAACAAAAATTTAGATTAGGGATGACAAACAAAAAAGGAAGGAGTACTATAATCTAATATAATATGACAAAACGGATGTGATTTAATTTAAGCAGGTAAGAAAATCTTGGTTCAAAGTTGCTAAAATGATAATAACGACGCACATGAAGAGCAAGATGATATACCAGCGTAAATTAAAACATTACAATGCGAAGTTTTTCAAGATAAAAAGCCAAACTTAAACTAATACTAGGCGAAAGAGAAAAACAAAAGGATACGCCAAGGAAAAAGAGAGTTCGATCAGCAAATAATCAAAAAAGAAAACAACAAGAACCGAAAACTGAGACAATTGTTCTTCATGAGATGACGATGTAGTGAATATATCAACTTTAATAGAAAAATTAAAAGATGTGAAGAAGAGGTTTTGATTATTTGATGGGTTAACAATGCACCAATCACCCATGCTTGTTAAATATTTCAATCAATCACCCAATGCTTTTAAAAACGTTCTTGTCGATCACCCATCTTTCAAAATGTTCCAATCAATCACCCAATTCCGCACATGATTAGCACATGACATATCATTAAGGATATTTCAGTCATTTCATTAATTATAATTCTTTAAAAAAATAAAACTAAATAAACAAAATAACCCCCCTCTTCTTATTCCCCCTACCCCAACCTCTTCTTCATTCATCAACCGCACTATATTACCAATTAACTCGATAATTAAACTAAAATAACTAACTAAAGTTCTAAAGAAAATTCAAATATTAACACCCATATAATCCTCAAGATCACATTGTCCTAGTTTTGATCAGATAAAACACGACAATGTAAAAAACCATATAATTTTACAAAAATCAAACATGAAAAAGAAAATATGGCCCGAGGAAATTTTGTGTTACATGTATTGCCTTTGTTGATGATCTCAGAAACCTGACCAAAGGTAATGCAAGGACAGAAAGAAGTGACGAGACAATTCTGAGGATCATCAAAGCAATGATGGCAAAGAGCATATGGAGAAGGGTAAGGTTGTCTTGGTATCTCCGCCGTCAGCATCATCGCCTCCGGACCCTACTTGAGCCGAGGGGTGCATTCTCCCGCTTTAATAAGGAGCACTATCACATTTAAATAAGGTCATCTTGGTTAGTGGAAATACTACTTAGCTTGTTGTATGGTAACAGTGTATTATTGGAACTTGCTTAGGTTATTGATTACTTCTCTTTTTAGTATTTATCATTAGAAAAAATATTTTTTATTCATAATAATTGATTGTTTATAATTTTAATGTATCTTTTTACAATTTCAATATACCTTTTCACAATTTCTTAGTAAAATAATTTTTATCTAAACAATCATTTATTAAATCATCTTAAGAGCCTAAGAGGTGAGTGCCACAATTTCAAGAAAGTGTTGGAACGCCAAATTTGGGATTCTTGAAATTTATTTATTTTTTATTTTTTTGGGGGATGGAAAATATGCAAATAGTGACCACTGAGTCTGACTCTGGTCTGGACAAGTTAGTACTGGACTTTTTGTTCAATGAAGTAAGTAGCCTTATTCAGTTATCAATCCAATAAGATGAAGCCCAAGATCCACATTGAGAATAAGGCCGGAATTCAAAGACCAAACAAGGCTGTCATAGTTGGATTTCACTTGTGACTTGTGAGTCTGCTAGTTCGTTCAATTCCTAAGTTAAAATCAATCTATCATACTCCAACGGTCCAACATCAGGCATGAATTATCTGAAAAATAGCACTAGTTTGATTCCTTATTTAATTTTTAGAATCCAATTAATATCCTTTGCCTAAATAGCACCCTCCCTTACGAATTATCCGGGAACACCCTCGACAAAAATCTAAAGACCCTTCTTTCTCCACCTCTCCACCTCATCTTCATCGCTCCCCACCTCATCCCCACTACCACCACCCCCAATTTAAACTACTCACTCACTCACCCCACCTCCTAAAATATATCTCCACTACCACCTCCCTTAAATAGTAAATTGTAAAACCTTACCCCTACCTCAAATTGAATCGAACTCTAACTCCCCAACTAAAAATAAAATTGTAGAAGCGGGGACGGTGGCCTGATGGTTTTGTAAGGAGGGAGGCCTAAAATTTTGTGGGAGGGACCGAGGTTGCGAAAATTCCCAATTTCTTGGGGAGGGGGCGGTGATTGGGTATGGGGAGGAAGTGGGTCATGTAGACGAGGAGAAGGGAGGAGGAGGAAAGGGAAGTATGGGTCGGGCTTCCGATTTGGGGAAGAAGAGGGTGAGGTGGGGCTATAGGAGAGGGGCAGGTGGGCCGCTGCGGGAGAGGGGCAAGTTGGGTTGTGTGGATAACAAGTGTAAGTAACGCGGGGTGGGGGAAAAGTATTTAAGGCTAATTTTTAATAAATTTATTTGTGAGCATTTAATAGGGCGGGGTGCTATTTATAAACGATTTAAACTAAGCTGCTAGAATTAAAGAAATTGCTTATTTTCCCAATTTTCTTCTTCCAACACTGATAATCGGATTAGACTGGGATCCGTCTTGCCTTGAGGTTTGAGGTATGAAACAAACATGTTGGGCTTGATCCAGTCCTTATAGGATGTTTGGAGAAGTCTATTATGAAACTCCAAAGCTTCCATAGAACCATTGGTCAGTTACAAGAGGAAGTTAAACTACCACTAAATGATGATTTAGAGGTGGTTAATTGATCATTAAGGGTCATGAACGGCTAGCTAGTGGCCATGATTAGTCATTTATGTAATTGTCAACCGTTACTAGTAGTCCCATTCAATTGTCCAGTAACATGATTGGCTCGAGCATCGGAGTGTTTCTAGCTAAGAAACCGATCATTTATTTTGCAGTAACTCAACCTTAGAAGTGATCTCAACTCCTCTTTGGATCTCTTCGGACAAGTTATCAAAGAGTTTGTCAATAGAGAAAATAAATTATATTTTTGACATATTCAGTGTCGAATGATACATGACATCTAACATTTTAGTTATTAAGTTCAATATTTCCATATTTAGATAATTCATCTCTCGAGATTTCCATTCACACTTCAATATTAAATTGATAACATTCAAAAATAATTGTGGAATGTATGTTTTGTTTAAAACAGTTAATTTTCAGGAACTTTTGGTTGAGGTAGAAAATTTGAGTGTTTGACTACATGGTGGATCTTAAGAAGGGAGAAGAAGGTGGCAATGAAGATGGGTGACATTATTTCTTAGGATTGGATAAAGATGGAAGATAAAGAATAGTTACATTAGATATTAGGGTTCATGAAGAATACGATTCAAGAGAAAGTAACTATCACTTAACTGACCATAACTTATGATATTATCAATTAGATGGAAAAAATGGACTTAATTTGAATGAGACGATTTCGAGACATGCGATATGAAAATATGATGATATTAAACACTAGAGATCGAAATGGTAATAAGTGAAATGCTAGTGATGTCTTGTGTCATTCGCCTTAAATTAAGGATATATTATCACCATTGGGACCAGGAGTCCACTACACTTGTGGTGACAATAACCAATCATAATAACCCTTATGACACCAATGCACATGTCTAAGAGGTATTGAGGCATGTGACACAATCAATCACAATCAAGTGATTCAAATAGAAGGAACATTTTGTCCGATGATTCTGCCTGAGTAGAGTATGATAGAAATCCACCTTCCATCAATTTCTTCTACATATTTGATTGGAGCTTGGAGGTGAAATAGTAAAGGGGATGTAATGGTAAATTACCAATTCTCCCTATATTTAAAACATACCGCGTATAAGAAAAGTAGTCAAAGAGAGTCTGGACATGCACTAACGAAGTCTCAGAAAACAGCAGAGAGTACTATTTCTTTAATACCGAAAGAGATGCTACTTTATTTGATATCGATGTACTACTGCTAAAAACCCAGATTTATGTTTGGAGTTGCCATTACCCTTTTGTCAGACTATTTATTTCCAAGGATGGTGCTTCTCTGCTTCTTCAAACATGGTCATTGCTCAACTTTTCACATCAGTGCTTTAGCTGTTGTACTGTTTGACTTCTTGACTTCAAAAACAGTAAACAATTCCATGCAGTTTATGTAGAATATAAATGTAGATACATGGATCTTGATTTCCCCTAACCACTTGAATAAAATCAGGGAGCTAGGTAGTTTTATTTTCTTGCCAACTGAAATCAGATACCACGTTTAAAATCATGCGTCCGTACCGGACATACTAATTATTTGGAGTGAATGTTTAATATTGACATTTCTAAAATTAGAAGAGTAGGTACACAAAATTTATTAAATGAATGTATGAACATGTACTTGTGTAATACAAACATGTTCAATAACTTTAAAGATTATCTTGTCTAAATAGATAAAATGAATGAGAGGGAGTTCGGATATTGTGAAATCTTATTTACATATACTTCCATAATATACTCCCTATTAATCTGATACAATCACAAGTGACTAAAAATCCATGAATTCTACCGACCTGCTTTTATGAATATACCAGCCCTTATAAACGATCTCACTTGTTTGAAAAATTGGAGTGAATATATATGACCATCTTCCAATGATCACTATACAAGAATCATGATACTAAAAGTCTAAAAGGTTTAGGTCGTAGTGATAAAAGATAATTTATTATCCTTTTTATTCGATTCTCGATCATCTATCTCATTTATGTATGTAATTCTCATTGTGTCTCATGCTTTAATAAACAATTATACAATATGTATTGATGGTTACATTATAAATTCATGATACATGTATGTCCATGTGTATAATCAATTAAAACAAGAAAACAGAAGGGAAACAAAGAAGATAGAAGATCTTCACCATTTTATTCCACTTATGATCAAGAATCTCTATCTAAAATAACTAATTCGAATTAGAAAAATGTTTTCTTTGAAACAAAAGAAGACAAAAATAAAATATGCTAGTATCAGATGTTTTGTGATAATTTCATCCTCAATTTGTAAGACTCGACCGCCTTATGATGGAACTATTATTTTAGGTCATTAAGGCCTACGTTGCATTTAGTAGTTTGGATAATGGATTTTAACTATTAAAAAATGACAAAGAAGATGTTAAAGCACTAAGCCTCATTGCAAATGCGTTTTTACATGCTGATATACAACAAAGCTTCTACAAGATTGACAAAAAGATGTCCAGAAAAGAGCATAAAGATTAAGCACCACCAAGTACAACAATCAGTAACTATGGAACAGTAGCAAGCCATCATCTATGTTGTCAAAATCGAAACTCAAAGTCTCTTGAATTCGGATCCTGCAAGAACACAACAAGAATGTATGCAATCTGAATCAAGAAATCTCAAAATGTAAAGTCCAAATGGACTTAATATATGTAACAGTAGACTACCTAGATATAAATGAGAAAAGCGAAATAATTATATATGTACCAAAAAGTTGGAAAGTATGGTCTCATGGATAACCACATTCCGTTTTTTATTTTCACCATTCATATTGTTTGATGACAAGTTACATACAATTATGCAATTTTTAATTAACTTTTGCACTCCATTTTTTTGTTATGATGTTCCAATTATTTGTTATATTTCTTTTATCCAAAAAAGGAGTTTGATTATCACACAATGAAGTATAAAAGTCACTTGCTTTGCATAATAATCCATAATACATATAAGATTATAAATGTAATTTAAGATGAATCCGAGAGCGAAAATCAAAACACAATTTTAAAGGTAAAACCTCCACATTTCCAGTTATTGTGTGTGTGTGGCAGTGTGGGGTGGCGGTGGTTGGGAGGTCATCAAAATGAAATAGAATATGAGTACCTGTGAATTTTTGTTGGTATGAGTATCTTCAAAAGCAGAAGAACTAGACCTCTCACTTTTATCAACCTTTTTGGATCCAAGGTTGGATTTTTTGAGACCAAGAATCCCTCTCCACCTAGTAGAAGTTTTAGGAGGCTTCAAGGGAAAATTCCCATCTTCATCATCATTATCTTCAGCTAGAAGCTCATCCCTGAGAGTGGTAGTACCCTTTTGCATTTGCTTAATATTGTTGCAACTTTCTTTGTAAGGCAACAATTTTCCTTGTGAAAATAGTTCATCAGCACTCATCATAGAGTAATTTGGAACAGAAAATTCAAAATCTGATGAAACAGGGGCATCTCTATAAGCCATTCTCATCATTTGTTGATGAAGATTATGATGATGGGAATTAGCACTAGTGGTGTTGCTACTACTAGATTCTACAAAATCATTAGAGAAAGAGATTCTTGGGCTCATTGGGAGTTGTCCCCCATGGCCTTTGTGTTCATTGTTTTGGTTGTACATGTCTAAACATGCCATGAGAGCCTCATCAAACCAACATAATAGTTGAGTATTTGAATGAATTAATAAATTGAGTAGAAAGATTGAACCTACCACAACAGACTATTGAATTCTATAGGGACCCCTTACACACCAGTAATAAAGTATGTCTGAATTTATATCAGATGCAAATAAGGGGGGAGCCTTAGAATTTACGACTTTTGACTTGACTTTAGACTTTAGGGCATCATTTATACATATGGTAGATGTGACAGTTTTTGTCATCACGTGTTTGCTTTTGATTTGAGTGGCTAAATTATGGTACTCAAATGACCGAATCTTTGATATGATTCGAACCATGGTTTGGGATTTTTGTGGATTGTAGAATGAAGCCAATTTGTCACTTCCATTTAGTTTTAGTGCCTTGTGTTGATGTTTTATGCAATCAATCACTATTTGGTTCAAACTACAATCTACTTTTGCTTGAAGACATTCTCTTCTCATTATTACTGTTATAATTTACATATGATTGATGTCTTTGACCAAGTAAACATCGAATAATTATTATTCTCTCCATTCCAAATTATTAGAGATTTTTTCTTAAAATATAATTCCCACAATTGATTTCTTATTTGATCAATTTGTGAGTTGTGTAATGGAGAAAAAATTTGAGATTGTGAGTGTATTAAAAATTTGCATAAAAAATTGTGAAAAATCAAATATTCGTAAGAAAATGGGATGGAGGGAGTACTCCCTAATAGGAGTATTTTACATTATTAGGCTTAATTGATTTTATCACTCCAATAATGGAAATATTTCAAATTAGGAAATGAAGTTTGCAATGTGTCAATCTGATGTTGGAATTGAAATTCTCATTTATTTTAAGGTCTTCGTCACGTTTTATATTTAACTAGATGAGTATTATCATTTGTGTTACAAACTTATGATAACTCATTTAACATTAGGACAAATGACAATTAGCACAAATACTCCATATAATTTTTGAATTTTAAATAGTACACATAAGTACATAATACATCTTATTTTTGTTTTCGAAATCCTGAAAGAAGAAGAAAATATACACATAACTCATAAGTATACTATGAATGTAGAATTGTAGATTGTAGTCACGTAGAGATTCGAATCGAATAGATGCCCAGTAATTCCTCAACAGGTCAGACCCCAATTTGATTTGTTGTCTCTTTAAGGGGTGGGCCCGTTTGGGCCGGTTCGTTAGACACTTGCCATTGCAGAGATCAGAGTTGTCAAATGGTAAATGGGCAGCTAGATGTTTAAAGTGGGCAAATTTACTTGACCCAGATCCAAGCAGACCACTACCACAAAACCATAGACTTGCCTGGTTTGACCCATAAACTCTGGGAACATCACACTCGAATTCAAACCATACTTTCCGATCAAGCTTCGTACATGGCCTCAGACTTTCCATCGCTTTTGCAGTCATTCCCTATACTTTCTATCATTTCGTACTGGCCTTATCCCCATTTTTAACCCAAAACACATTTTGACAAGAAATACATACAAAAATTGAATCTTAATTATCAATTTCATCTACTGTATTACACGCCGAAGAATTAACACATATAAATTGACAAATCTAAATCCCCAATCCAATTAATCAGTTTAATCACTTTCTTTTATTTAAACTCTTCATCATCAAAGCCAAAACCTTTCGACACCCTTCACCAAAAACCTTTCTTCTTCAATCGTACCAATCAACGGGCGAAAAGATAAGTCCGTGGCCCCTCAGAAGAAGAATTACCCGATGATTTCTTCAAGATAAGAACCCGATGAATTCCTCGAGCAAGCAGATTACCCGACGACTCGAATCTGGCACAAGCACTGACGAGACGAAGCCTGGAAGATACTGACCAAATTAATGACATTAGGCCACAGTCGGTGGTGCCTTGAATCTTCGGATGACTCAGCGGAGTCGGGTTACAGGAGGACGCTGGAAGTTTTCTAGCTCAAGCGAGTTACAGTTAAGGAAAAAGAGAATGTATGGTACGGGAGTTTAAGAGTCCATATCCACTATCCGTCCACCTAACATGAGAGTTCTACTGTGGATGACCGAAAAATATGTCGTACAAAGATGCCAAGTAGTGGTAAAAAGGAGGCCGAGACTATCACGGCAAGCAAGGGGGCTAACAAGATGGAGTTTTTAAGGCTTCAATGCATGGGCCGATTCACCGTAAAGCATATGCGCGCCGCCGTAGGTCATAATACACCTGACTATTCTAGGAAACCGTCGACGGTAAATAGAATCTAGTATGAATTTATTCGTGATAAACACCAATTCATACATCCCTGATTCTCAAAATAACGTAAATTAATCTAAACATAAAATACAAACGTAGAATGCATCATTTGCACTTTACATTTCAAATGTGAAGCGAACGAACTCCAAATCCCTCACTTATGCCTCGCGTGAAAGCTTCTCCCTTCAAGATCCCTTCCAATGCTTGTTCAACACCGAAAGATGTCCTCTTAGATCGCAGACACACCAAAGAGGAAACGAACCGAGTACTTGAACTTGCTGTAGTTCGAGGATGAGAAAATGAGAATCGCCAGAAAAATTCTTCCAATTCACCATGTAGTGGGGGCGGCTGAGGCGGAGGTTTTTTTGCGATTCTCATGTCATGAAAACCTAATCCCTCTTAAATACCAAGTCCCAAAATTCCCTCGTTAAGAAATCGCTTAACTCGTTAAATTAATTAGACCGCATGAAGCTTGTAATTAAATAACGAAGCCAATGAAGAGTTCTATTTTTAATTAACTTCTAACAAGTTAATTAAAAATACTAACGAAATACTATCTAATAACTTATCAAGTTATTATTCATCGATTTTAATCATAATTGATTAAACTTGGTAAGTTTAATCCACTGATGTTCATCAACATATATTTGACAAATATATAAATATTGAGAAATACATTTCTCAATATACAAGTCTCAAGTAATTTCATTCATGAAATATTATTCAATATCATTGTAAGTGACCTTTCTGTGCTCGTATAATAGTAGTTGTATAATAATAATAATTGACCAATTACTATTATTATAACGACAACGAGTAAGATTCGTAAATCGCCATACCTCTTAAATTATTATCACGGTAACTCCTACACTAGTAATATACCACATAAGCCGAACACTAAGTTTTGGTAATCTCATTTAACCAAACCGTAAACGACCGATACACAATCACGCAGAACATGCATAATAAAAAGTGGAATCAATTCCCTATTGATTTCCAATGTGACGGAGGATCTCGATTCCTACCGCACCATCTTCTAAGGTAAAGAAACGGAAAACAAGTGGGTTCATCTTTCTCTTAGGCCTCGCACTCATCTACCACAAGATGTGTATACGGGATGTAACGGGCTCGGGGGACGCGATGTCGATGTATATAAGGGCTGCAGTTTTCATTTTTTGTGAATCAGACCCATGTGGCTTTTAACTCAGGGACTTTAATAAATTAGTGTCATGTAGGCGAGACATTTGATGCTGTTTTATTTACCTTTGTGAACTGCGAATCTACGGAATATGTTGTTTACTTACTTTTTAATGAATTAGTGTTGTGGTAGATGAAACATTTGATGTTGTTTACTTTAATGAATTGTGACTGCAGTTCAGGGCCACTCACAAAAAATGGAAACAAGTCCGTAAACTATGGGCCAAGCGACTATAGCTCAGCGACTATAGCTTGTGTGACTGCAATTTCGTGTGGAACGAAGCACACACGATCAAATCATTCATTATCAATTGAAAACACCATTACACAGACCTAATATTATATTATAATGTCTAATTTAACAAGGTTGGAAAACCAGTATGACCACAATTGCAATTACAAGTGAAATCATTTGAAATCCCCGAACCAAACACTAAAAATACTACACCCGATATACAAAACCAAAGAAGAAAATCCCAAAATCCAAACTCTTCGCTCAGCCTTCCAATTTCGCCATAACAGATCCGACAAGAAAGCGCTTACAAAGCCCAATAATCCACTCCCAAAAAATCTACAAGCAACCACGAACCGACCGCACACCTTACAAACCTTCTACCAGATTTTTCCGGCTGCCTTACCCCACTCAACACCCACCGCCACACCAACACTGATATCAGATTCGTGTGGCCCCATGAAGACTCAATTTGCTCACGTATGTACTCAAGTTTCGCTGAATTGGAAGCGTATAGTCAATTTGGGGGTTTTTCAATTTAAGGTTCTTCAATTCCAAGAGCATAACAATTTAACGTGCTCCCATCGTTTATGTGACCGATTTTCAATCCAAAACATGAAATTACTAATATGCCCTCCACTTAATCACTCAAGTGCACATCGCACACCTCAAATGCGACGATTTTACGATTACCGCCAAAATGTGTTTTTTGGGTTAAAACGGGATAAAGTGACCTTCATGCTTGGAAACGGTTAGAAAGTATAAAGTAACTTACCGAAACGACGGAAAGCACAGGACCACCGAAATGATCGGAAAGTATAGGGACCAAATTGAAACGATGAGCATCGTATATGGACCAAAAAGTAAATTAGCCATTATAGAATGTAAAAGATTATGAAAATATTAAATGATATAAAAGAAAAATAATATGATGTGATATGAAATATTAAAAAAATAAATTATCTTCTATTGAAAATGGGACATTAGCCAAGCTGGAATAGGAAGTCGGACACCCAAACCTAAACGTCCATATTAACACATTTCATACGAAATTAAAGAATTGGCAACTATATTTAAACATCATTTTATTTTAATTCAAGCGAAGAGATTCTAATACAGTTGCCACTATCTTGTGTGGAATCCGAGTCATCTCATCTTATTGATTGAGATGTGATATTCGATCATTGATTTATTGAACCAAATACACCGAAAAGGCAGCCAATGTTACTTTGGTAACATAAACGAATCCTGAAAGTTCGATACGATTCTTTATACTCCGCTTTAAAATACATTCAACGCTCGATTCGGATATTTAAACCGAAGATAAGATGAGATTGGCCAGCCGACCTAAGGCTGAAAGCCTCGGCCCGGTTTAGTTGATCGTCATTAAAAGATATGGACCAAAGGTCCAATTGATAACCCACACCCCTAGTCCATTCAATACTCCTCCTCCAAATCAATTCCCAAAATCTCATCCTAATCAACCCTCCCCAAAAATGCACGCCCTCCCGCTTTCTTTTAGCTAAGCTCAGAAAATGGTGGAAATAAATTGAGGAAATGTTGATGAATCGTGTATGTTCTGATTCAATTAGTTTTTGATTTTAAGATTTGAATTCGAATTTCAATTCAATTTTGGTTTGCATGTTTGTGGTTTGCATTTGGTTTGTGATTTGATTTTGGTTTGCATATATTTTTTTTGGTTTGCATTTGTATGTTATCAATCTTTTTTTGGTTTGCATCTGGTTTGCACCATGGTTTTTCGAAAACAAAATAGGATTTCGAACTCGAGCTTTTTCGAACGGTTCGAAAAACGAGCCGAATATTATTGTAAAATTGACTCGAATCTTCCCGAGCCGAACATCGTAATTTGATGTTCGGCCGAGCCGGTCTTAGTTTGGAATTGACCGAGCCGAACTCGAACCTTGGCTCGTCTCGGCTCTGGATTCGGCCTCACCCCATAACAAGTTCTCATATATCGAAATAATAACTATTCTACCAACCAATTGTCAATCCAATAAATTTAAAAATAAAGATAAACAATAATAAAATACACTAAAGTAAAGAACACACAAATATTGAAGTAATTACACTCTGTGGAGAATGTAATCTAATTCACCCAAGTCGGCTACCGGTGTTAAGATCATTAACAACCTCAGATACCGTAGTCACCAAACGATGGATACAATAACAACATAACCCTACGACATTAATATCAAAATAAAGCTCCTATTTCCATCGCTCCAATATCCAACAAAATAACTAGACAACGTAACACATATCCAAAAATACATCATAAGGAAAGTATGACAAATGTACTCACAATATAATACAACCCACCAGCCTCAAATATACAAACGTTTGACAAAAAGTTAAAATGACCGACGAGGACTTCTTATGCCACCACCTCACACGAAGATCTTCACTCTCACAGCAGTCGCATCCCCTCGGCCACCTCAAGGATCACTCCTGCAGACCTGTGCATAAACGCCCGCCTACGCAGTATCGTGTGACGCCTATTAAGCCAGCTGAATACGTATCATGCATTTGGTCTCATATATTTTCGTACGATATATATATATACAATTATTAACCAAGCATGATTTAATAAACGTCCAAAAGCTCTACGTAGATAATACATGAGCCTACAACCCTCGAATAATAACACACATACTCATCTAATGGAAACAAATTTCAACACACAAGGTCATCGAATGAGGAATCCACCTCCAAATAATACACACATATGAGGAATCCACCTCCAAATAATATACATATGAGGAATCCACCTCCAAATAATACACATATGAGGAATCCACCTCCAACAATCGCACGAGGCCTCCACCTCCATCCTCCCACCGAGGCTACACCTCCCCCTCAATGTGCATATCACACCAAACCTCCCGAATCCACGGGCAATCCTGGCCAATGCATATGTAATACCACGCTAAAACTCCTGCCTAGGTCACCACCGCCTAAGAACACATAAATCAATCACACATCACATTACCACAATACAAAGACACACAACCACATATATATACACACACACGCCTCATAATATAATCATATTCACAACTATCTCATGATATAAGCCTGGTAATCACTAATATCTCATTATATTTAATTATAGTCTCAATTATCTCATAATATAACTTAAAATTCCATTTACTTCATCATATGAATTAACCAAAAAATGTGCATCATACCAATCATAATCTCAATTATTTCAAAGTATAAATCAAAATCTCAATTTACATAATATCACCATGGTCACACAATACACATATATCCGAATAATCTCAAAATACTATATGTATATACAACATATTATACATAAAAGGTTCCTATCGTGAGATTGTACTACCTCAAGTCTAAAAGTAGCAACAAAGATTGTATGCCTTTCGTAAGCGATCCCTACAATTCCTTATTCAAAGAAATTAGATATTATAATACATTCCATGTAGTCCTCTCTCTTAACATATATGTGTACCCCAAGTGTTATACTCAATGCCTCACGATTCGAATTTATAACTCTTAGCAAGGATTCTGGCCCCGTGATTGATATCAAATATAACATTCCTCGACATAACTATATTCAAATCACAACTTCTGAAAATCTCAAGATTCGGCCATCACCTAATTACTCCAACAATAACCTCCCAAACACATTCTAAAACAACCCAAGACTAATTGACAACTAATTAATTCATTAAATACAACCTCCAATACAAGCACCACTAGGCATTACCTAACTTTCCCCAAACTTTTCAACTCAATCCCTAACTTATTCTATCCAAAACCAACAATTCTATACCCAAATCAACTATATTCTAGTCCACCATCCTCATATTATCATTTAAAGCTCACTAGCAAAGCTAATAAAGTCAACATAAAAGTCAAACTCTTTTATATAGTCAACTATAGTCTAAATAATGAAATTCGGCGTAAAAGATCATACCTTGATCAACCTGGTAGACGGGAAACGAGGTTATTAAGCTGTATTCCACAAGATTTGCCAAGGAAACGTAAAAAAAAATCAATGCAAAGCGGGAGTAGGGATGGTCGCCAAGCTAAGAAGAAGAAGAAGACTTTTTTGTTTGTGATAAGCTTTACAATAGGATAAATATAAGTATAGTGGGGTTAGGTGGGAAGTGGGACCCTCAAGGGTAGTTTGGTCAAGTTTGGTTTGCCTATATCGCTTCTCTACTCGGTTTACCAACCAAATTCGAACACGAGTCCAATTAAATTTCTATTCTCAAAATATATTATCGCCCAACCCATATAATCATTATTCCATAAAGAAAATTTTTACTTAACGAAAACACTCAACCGGCTTAATTAAAATCATCTTGCTGAAATTGCTTATACCTTTAACTAAGTTATTTCATTTCCCCATTCCACAAAATTTCTCGGCCCCCGAAATTTACTCAACAATCTATGCGCCACTCCAACACACTCACTAACCTCATAGAAATAGTATATACTACATATTATAGTACAAAAGTTTAAGACCAACCTTCGGCTCGAAAAAAGACGTGATACCGGCTCTCGACATCCTCCTCCGCTCCCACGTAGCTTCCTCCACCTCGTTGATTTCGCCACACAACACCTTCACTAAAGCCACAACTTTATTCCGCAACACTTTTCCTTACGATCAAGAATTTTCACCGGGTTTCTTTCATACGTAAGATCCTCTCCGAGCTCCACCGGTCAGACTTAAGATACGGGACTGCCTCGATATACTTCCTCAAACATGACACATGGAAACATTATGAATTCTCGGCCCACGCCGAGGCAATGCCAAACGATAGGCCACCGACCAACTCGCTCTTGCCAACTTACACGGACCGAGAAAATTTTAGCTCAACTTTCCTCTTCCCGAATCTCAACACACCTTTCCACGGGATATTCTCAAGAATACTTTATCACCAATTTCAAAGTTTAAATCCAATTCTACTCACGATCCGCATACATCTTTTTGCCCATTCAAGGCCAATTTCTCGTGTGTTGTCAGACAATTTTATTCTCTACCCATCTTTCCACCAACTCGAACCATACACTTTTCTATCCCCCACTTCATTCCAAAGAAATCGGAGTCCTACATTTCGCCGCATAACGCTCAAACGGTGCCATCCCAATACCGGCGTGAAACTATTATATGCAAACTCCATTTTTAGGCAATCTATCATCCCACTCCTAAAAATTCAACACACAGCCCGCAACATATCCTCCAATGTTTGAATTGCCTTTCCTCGACTTCCTTATCCGATCAAGGATGAAATGATGTACTAAATCGACTGCCCCTATCACGCTTCTTGAAATCCTTTTCCAAAACTGAGGTGAATTCCAGCATCTCTGGGACCGATACAATGGATACCGGCACTCCATGCACGCACACCCTGATCCACATACAACCTCGCCAATCGCCAGACCGCGAAATGAATTTAATCAAAAGAAACGAAATGATTTCGATAGTCTATCCAATTACACCCAAATTACTATTCTTTCTCAGCCCCCAAGTCCAAAACAAAGTCCATCGTAATATGCCCCAAGTCCACTGAATGAAGTGGGTCAATGCCTGCTGGATGTTTCATCCTCACCGACAAGTCGACATTTTGATACAAATTCAAAGAATTTCCCTCTTCATGTCAAATACCAATATTAATCGCCAAGTCTCTATACATCTTTGTTCAGATGGCCACCAGATGGAGCATTATGAGCCTCTCATCCAAAATCTCCTTTTTTCAACTCCCGAGAATATGAACTTAATTAATCTACCACGTACTGTAAAGCAGCTCCATCCTCTCTCACCACAAAGTCTCGATCTCGGCCCGCCTTCACGCCCCCTATTATTTTTGTACTTCTCATCTTTTGTCAGTCTCCCTCCAAGACATCAACAAGAACCGTATTTGCACCCTTATTTTCTTGTTAACAAACCACCATCGACTTCACCCGAATCGACACCAAGTTGCTTCATTTCATTTTAATGGCCTTTAATCTTCCCCTTCCGACTCAAGGCACGCCTACTACATTCGCTTCCCGGATGATACTCAATAGAAACATCATAATCACGATAAAATCCATCCACCTTCGCCGCCTCGTATTCAAATCTTCGCTGAGGTATTTCAAACTTTTGTGATCGCAAAAATTTTGCAAAAGTCACCCCATACAAATAATGCCTCCAAATCTGGCGCGAACACAAATAGCAGCCTAGCTCCAAATCGTGTATGGGATAGTTTTTTCTCATGATTTCTCAAATTGCCGCGATGCATACGCTACCACCTACTATGTCAGACATTAGCACACATCCTAAACCCCTCGACGCGACGCATCACTATACACGAGCATAGCCATCCCGTCCTCGACGGAAGAGTCAATACCGGCGCCAGAGTCAATTTCTCTTTCAACTCATTGAAGCACCGCTCACAATCCTCATTCCAAAACAAATGGAACTCCTTCTAGTCAACCCGGCCGGTGCGTAAATAATTGAGAAGTCTTGTATAAATCTCCCGATAAGCATCCCGCCACTCCGTAAAACTCAGATTTCGCAACACTAAATGTGGGTCGCTCCTAATTCATCACAGCCTTTCAACCTTTTGAGGATCAACACTATACCCTCTCCGAAATCACATGGCCTTAAACTCCACTTTTCCCAACCAAAATTCACACTTGGAAAATTTTGCATACAATCTATTTTTCCTCAAAGTCTCTAGCACAACTCTCAAGTGTTCTTCATGCCTCTCACTACCGTAATATATCAAAATGTCGCCAATGAACACCACCACAAATTTATCTAAGTAAGCTGAACACCCGATTCATAAGATCCATAACGCGGCAGGCATTCACAACCCAAATGGCATCACCAAAACTGTGAGTGCCCATATCTTGTTCTAAAGTCGACTTTGGATACATCATCTCCTTAATCCTCAATCGACGGTAGCTCCCACTTCAAGTCAATCTTAGAAAATACCCGGCATCCTTCAATCGATCAAACGTATCATCAATCCTAGGCAACGATATTTTACTCTTAATGGTTACTTTGTTCAGCTGTCTATAATCGATACACAACCTCAAAGATCCATCCTTCTTCTTGACAAATAACACCGGAGCTCCCCAAGGTGAACTACTTGGTCGAATGAATCCTTTATCCAACAATTCCTGCAATTGCGTTTTCAACTCCTTCAACTCCGCAGGAGCCATTCTATAAGGTGCCATAGAAATCGGAGTAGTACCAGGAATCAATTCTATAGAAAACTCCACCTCTCGCACAGGAGGAAGTCCCGGCAATTCCTCAGGAAATACATCAACATACTCTCTCACAACATGCACCTCTTCAAATCAACCTTCTCTTTACTTGTGTCGACAACATGGGCAAGATAACCAACACATCCACTTCTCAACATCTTATGGGCAACTACAAGCGTAAATGGCATAAAGAGGAAAGGATTTTCTATCAATCTAGAAGAAGATCTTAGATCTACCAGACTAGATATTTCAATCTTCTTAAGATGACAATCTATATCATCAAAGATGATGTTTCCCAACCAATCCATTCCCCGCACAAGATCAAAAATCATTCATCTCAAAAAGGTAATAAATCTATTTCCGCATATCGATTTCCAATACTTACGGGACAATTTCTAAGTACCTTTATCAATCTTAATGCATTCCCCACCGGAGTTAGAATTAGAAGGAATAGCAAGAATTTCTCAGTTTTAGGAATACTGAGAATTTCTGTGTAGATATAAAGGAATGAGTAGTTCAAATCAAACAAGACTCTTAGCCTTCCAACCCACATAAATTTAAAGTACCGTGACTCGGGGAATCCCCAGCTTCCCTGGTAATCGCAAATATTCCGCTTCACGGCTAGTTCCAAAGACCACCTCGACTAGTCCCAAAGAACCTTGCTACCCCCGACTACTCACAACTCCACGCCCAAAGCCTCCTCTACCACCGACCGACCTGCCTCGGTGATACCCTCCTCCTGCCTCGGCCGGTGACGAGTAAACGGTTAGCACTCCCACTCAAATACTCGCCTGGGACAATCAACAAAGAATGTGCCCCTTCCCGGCACACCGATAACAAACCACCACCCCGGCCCCTCGCATTCCCAGCCTCTATGACCCGGCTATCATTAACGGAAACACCCATAGTCACCGCCTCCTCCCGATATCCTCTCTCAAGTTCCCTGCACGATTAAAAGACCCGCATGTAAACAAGAGTACTAATGGAGAATTGGCAACAGAGCACTAAACCCACTGGGTCGTAACGCCACGCCGCGACGGACGCCCCTCGAAACCCCGTGAATCACATCGACCACCATCTTGGAAAGATCATATCTTCCTTCTTTTCTCCCCACCCATCGGACACTCGCCCAACCATCTCTACCAGGCATCATTTACTAGCCCAATGGAAGTTGTATAATTTTTGAGTGATAACCCGCGCGAATCTCCCATATCATTCGCCCCCCGAACCTCTCTCGATCCTCTTCCCCGTGATTTTACCTCCGAAGTAGACGGCAGAGATCACCGAATCTTTTCCTGTAGTCATTTATACTCTTGCCCCTCGCTTCGAGCCGATCAATTCCTCTCTCTGTGAGCCGACACGCTGCACCACACAAAGCCTCGAAATAATTCCACGAACCCGATCCCACAACACCGGTAAACCGCCACCAGCAATCAAAGATCTCGTGTACGCCTCCCACCGCCCCAGCCCACCGCACCGTACGCCGGGCGAATCCGTCCCCGCCCCCAAGAACTCCCATAGGCTCCCAAATATACTCTCCAAGTCTCGAATGAACTCTAATGCCTAATAGGAGAATCGCCTGCAACTTCAGTGGTCCCGTCGTAAAGCGGTCAAATAGCTTACTCAGAACTCCACCTCCCGCCTAAATAGCAGTGAACTGCCCCCTCGATCTCCACCAACATTTATCCCAGAATCCTGTGGCCCGACACTAGGCTCATCACTGCCTACATTACTATCCACATTCTCTGCAACTCTAGCACCTCTACCACCTCTAGCACCTCTCGCAGCTCCTCTCGTCAAGATCTACATGGCATCCCAATGCCTACTAAATAACAAGAAAGAAGAAATCGCACTCCTCACAAGAAAAACTCAATAAGGACAACTCTCTTAACAACTATCAACCTACATTACAACCACAGACACCATAAAGCATCCCTCTCGAACCTAGGCTCGATACCAAAAATTGTAACGACCCACCCCAAGTCGGCCGCCCTGAGGTTAAGATCATTAACAACCAGATACCGCAGTCACCAAACGACGGATACAATAACAACATAACTCAATGACATTATCAAAATAAAGCTCCTATTTTCCATCGTATGCTCCAACAATACATCCAACAAAATAACTGACAACGTAACACATATCCAAAATACATCATAAGGAAAGTATAACAAATGCACTGGCCAATATAATACAACCCACCGCCTCAAATATACAATGTTTGACAAAAGAACGACTGATGAGACTTCTACGCCACTACCACTCCAAGATCTTCACTGCCAGTTAATGTATCCCCGCCACCGCGATCACTCCTAGAGACCTAGGCATAAACGCCCGCCCACGTAGAATAGTGAGCCACTATTAAGCCGAAAGTGAATACAAATATCACGTATTTGGTCTCTATATATTTTCAGTCGATATATATATATATACAATTATTAAATCCAAGTTACAATTTATTTAATAACTGGCCCAAAAGTCACAAGTAGGATAATACACACGAAATTCTACAACTCGAATACCATACTCATCTAATGGAAACAAATTCAACACACAAAATCATCAAACGAGGAATCCACCTCCAAATAATACACATAAGGAGAATCCACCTCCAAATAATCGGCTTTGTGCCTCCACCTCCATCCTCCCACCGAGGCTACACCCTCAAATGTGCATATCACACCAACCTTCCCGAATCCACTCGGCAAACCCACACGATATGCAATAATTCACGCCAACCTCCCTACGGGGTCACCACCGCCCAAGTAACACATAAATCAATCACATCAAAGACACAGCCTACACACACACAAAGACACACGCCCACACATATAGCACACACAATACGCCTCATAATATAAATCATGTTCACAACTATCCCATGATATAAGTCATAATCACTAATATCTCATTATAAGGAATTATAGTCTCAATTATCTCATAATATAACTCAAAATCTCCATTTATTTCATCATGAATCATAATCAAAATGTACATTAATTATATCAATCATAATCTCAATTATTTCAAAGTATAACTCAAAATCTCACTTCACATAATATCGCTTCATTACACAATACAATATATCCTAATAATTCAAAATATCATGTTACATATACAACATATTATACATAAAAAGGTTCCTATCGTGAGATTTGTACTCACCAAGTCCAAAAAGTAGTAACAACAAAGACTAGGCGCCTTTCGTGTTGTATCCCGGCTCAATTCCTATTCAAAGAAATTAGATATTATAATACATTCCATAGAGTCCTCTCTTAACATATATGTGTACCCCAAGTGTTATACCACGTCTCACGATTCGAATTTATAACTCTTAGCAAGGATTCTATTCCTGTGATCGATACGCCTATAACATTCGACATAACTATATTCAACCGCCAACTTCGCAAAATCTCTTTATTCGGCCATCACCCAATTACTCCAACAATAACCTCCTAAACACATTCTAACAACCCAACACTAATCGACAACTAATTAATTCATTAAATACAACCTCCAATACAAGCACTAATTAGCATACGAACTTTCCCAAACTTTCAACCCATCCCTAACTTATTCCTATCCAAACTAATAATTCTATACCCAAATCAACTATATTCAAGTCCACCATCCTCATATTATCATTTAAAGTCAATCAAGAAAAGTCAATAAAAGCCAACATAAAAGTCAAACTCTTATATAGTCAACTATAGCTCCAAATAATGAAATTTTGAAGGTTAAAGATCATACTATCAACGAGAGATGGGAACGAAAGCTATTAAGCTGTGATTCCACAAGCATTTGCCAAAAACGAAAAAAAACAAATTCGAAAGGGGAGTAGGATGGTTCGCCAAGCTAAGCAGGGAAGTTAAGAAGATTTTTTTGTTTGTGATAAGCTTTTAAGGTCGATAAATATAAGTATGTGGGGTTAGTGGGTGCTGGGACCTCAAGGTAGTTTGGTCAAGTTTGGTTTGCCTATATCGCTTCTCTACTCGGTTTACCAACCAAATTCGAACACGAGTCCAATTAAATTTCTATTCTCAAAATATATTATCGCCCAACCCATGTAATCATTATTCCATAAAGAAAATTTTTACTTTAACCGCAAAACACTCAACCGGGCGACTAAAATCACCTTAAGGAAATAAGCCATAATGAACGCAAGTTATTTTAGAATTCCACCGGAGCACGGCACATAGCGTGACTTACTCAAATATTCCACATTCTTTCTCGACGCCCTAACTAACCTTCACAACACTTTATGTACTCAGATCCACATACGCATAATTCTTCCTCACAACACTCTCCCAAATGGCTCGACTTACAAATAGATTTCCTCAAATAAGCTCAATAGACTGCTAAAAACAATAATGCTATTAACAAATGCATATTGCCAAGACAGTAGCTTCTTCTAACACAACCTTGCCTACACTAAAGACTCGTGTTTTGCTCTCAAGAATTCTCTATTGGTAAACAAAAGATAATTCGGTGTATTCCCATTCTTGGTCTTGAGATCTTTATATTGTGTAGGCATGACAAAGGCTTCGGTCTTCCAAACAAACAAGGACTCCAAATTAGTAGAGTCCCACCCGAACTTCAACACTTGCTTTTTATCTTTATCCAATACACATAGTTTATCATATCCTCTAAGCTCATTAGTCGGATAAGGTAGAATCTTCGAATCAACAGTTACAATCCATACGCAAGTGAAACACTTCACGAAGCCTCATTGTTTTAACACTTGGTCGAGAACAATGCACCGAGTCCACTTAGGAAATCTGTCCATCCAACAGTTATAACAGTCATAGAAAAACTTCATCCAACTACCTTACATTAACATATATTACACTAACTTGTTTTTCTTTTCTGTGAAAGAATATAGCTAAATTTGATGGCATATCTCCAGGGATCAGGGGTAGAGTGCAATATACTGCCTGTTATTTATAAATAAATGTCAAACTTACATTTGTAACCATGCTTTTCTCTACCATGCACATTCCTTAATATATCCACATAGTGTCTATTTTTATTTTTATAGAAAAAATCTGAATGTACAATAAATTAAATAATGTTTGAATTACAAAGACGGGTAGTAGAACCAATACCATTGTAATCAAATTCAATAAAAATAGTCACACAAAGACTAATAGTGTTGATGATAAGCTTCCTATGAATATTTGCATCAACTTAGAAATAAAATTCATTGAAATTATAACCTTTAAAGAGTACTTTATTAATTTTAGATGTCTATTTGATAGACTAATTTTTTTATAGTTCTTATACTAATTAATATGATCACAAACCAAAAATAGTTGTAGTTTTCTTAATATATTTTTTCTTAATTCTCGAATTCCAAACCTAATCATTTCGAGTAATATATAATTAAATATATAAATTTAGCTAACTAAAAATGTATGTGACTATTAATAAAATCTATATGATTAAATTTTAAATTTAAATAACTAAAACTTTAATAAACCATCCAAATATAATGTAACAATAAAAACTAGTTAGAACTAGGTAGTTCTGTTCTATCTGTACTTGTAAATTGTAATAATATCTGGTGACACACTGCTGTTCTTTTCTGACTCACAATCTCTCACGGTTGTCTTTTGTTATATTCTGTATTTTAGTAATTTATCTAATGATGGAGCTTGAAATCGAAATTGAAAGTCTAAAATTATTAAATTTATTTATTTAAAATTACTTATATTTGAAGATAAATTTAGTTACAGACTCTCATTATCCCATAAGCTTATAGGTCCAATCACTTTCAATCCAGTATATTTCATTTTTGGACGTTTCTTGTTATTCTTCATTGGAAAAGAAGCAAAGGGATATTATCAAACATGTCGTTTCATGTCAAAGATTGGTTGAAGACCATCTTTGTGGTTTTTGGTTTCTGCCTTGTTCTCATTCTTGGAGCTATCAAGAGTTGTCTCCTATTCTTTATTCATGTTTCTTTAATTTACTTCATTTTTAGTGGTGCATACTTAGTTATAAATTGTTTATGAATTTTGCAGGTGTTATATTTGGTCCAGTTGCTGCTTTAGTCTTGATTGTTGGAAGTGTTGGGGTGATTTTTGGTTTCCTTCCTGCACATATTGTCTGGACCATTCATGCTATTGTCAAGTAAAGTTTATCTGCTCATACCCTTTTGCTTTTTTTGTTATTACAACTGAGTTATATGGATGTGATATATGTTTGTTATGATTTTTGGGTTTTGGATCTCAATGGTACATATGATTATTAATTTGCAGGACAGGTAAATTTGATGCACCACTTAAAGTTGCTATCTTGATATGCGTGCCTGCATTGTTTGCTATTTGGTTGGGTCTTAGCATTGCTGGTAGTGTTCTTGTGGGGATAGGCTATGGATTCTTCACTCCTTGGGTTTCATCTTTTGAGGCTTTTAGATATGATGATGTATCCGAGAGGTTCCACCATTGCCTTGTGGTAATGATTATTGAACGATTTTTGGGTATTTCTTCTTTGAATGTTACTATTGGACATCCAATTTTGACTTTTCAAGAAAGTTTTGTTTCGTGTTGACTACTTTTGTTATGTATTTACCCTTCCAAAATGTGAACTTCTAGGATGGAACTTGGACAGCTATCAAAGGTAGCTGCACTGTGGTTCGAGATTTCAAGGATGTTTGCTATCATTCTTATCGACGTATTATGAACGAGTTGAGGGGATCCCCTGGTTCTGATGGGCCACAACCTCTTAGGTATTTCTTTGAACTGGTGTCCTATTGGGTGTTCATACTAATGCATTATAGTAAATGGTTAGAAACAATGATAGGAGATTTGGAAAACATTGAATGCTCACCTATTCTGACTGAATTCTTTTCTGCTATCTAATGCAACTATATTCAGAAACAGTTTGAATTTAAATCCTTGGAGACTTCGTATTGATATAACCGACTCCACTTAGTGGGATAAGGCTTAATTTGGTTTGGTGTGGTTAGGATGATTGATTATGCTGATACTTGCTGTAAACCAATATTCTCGTAGGTTCATTCATATCCCAGCTTGTATTATTGCTGGTCTGTTGGGGCTTATAGTGGAGATTCCTCTTTATACTGCTATTGCTATTGTGAAGAGCCCGTTCATGTTGTTCAAAGGATGGCAAAGGCTGATACATGACATGATTAGTCGTGAGGGTCCTTTCCTTGAATCTGCTTGTATTCCTATTGCTGGTCTGACCATCATATTATGGCCACTGATTGTTCTTGGGAGTGTCGTAATGGCCATCTTCTCTAGCTTCTTTGTAGGCTTGTATGCATCTGTTGTTGTGTATCAGGTTTGTATATGTTCCAGTGGTTATCATGGAAATGATGTTATATGTTGTAATAAAAATGAAACAAGGAACATTTTCATATTTATAGGAAAGATCATTCCGGAGAGGGGTTGCATTTGTTATTGCCATGGTTGCAGCATTTGATGAGTATTCAAATGACTGGCTTTATCTCCGAGAGGGATCTATACTTCCAAAGTAAGTTATACGTGGTATTATTTTCTTGATTTTCTGCATAGGTTACAGCAATGTAGATACTGCAAATCTGCATGAACTTCATTTTCTATGAAAACAAAAAAATGATGCACTGCGACATTAGAGTAAGTCTTTGAAATGGCAGGCCAAGTTACCGAAAGAAGAAAACATCTGAATCATCAGAGTTGCCGACTGTTCAGAATTATTCTGTAAAAGGGAAATTCACCTCGGTTCTAGCTGAGGCACCTGGAATGATCATGCCAACCTTAACATCATCGAGATCAGTTAGAGAAGCAATACATGAAGTCAAAATGTTTCAGGTGTGGTTCTTTCTATTATTTCTTCTTGTCCCACTTTGGTCGGGGTGGTGAGGAGGGGGTGGGGATTCAGGTTTTCTAAAGTTGTATCGATTGGACCAATTATGCCACTAATCTTTAGCCTTTGATACTGTTCCATATTGTCCCCATTTGTACCGACAATAAGAAAACTAGACTGTTTACTGATATTCTGAACGCCTATAAGTTATGTTAGGATACAAAAGATAAACATGGCCTACAATTTATTATCAAACAATTCTAAGATAACTATTGATACTGAAAACCAAAAGGAAATTTGAAAGTCACAATCTGAAGACGATCATTTACGTATTATCCAAACACCTACAAGTTATGTTAGCATCAATAATTGATCATCCATATTATCAATTTTCTCCTGAATATTTTTAAAGTGGTGCCTGATTTTCCATGGCATCCAACAGATGTGGGAGCACATGATGAGGTCCTGTGAGATTAAAGGGAAAGAATTGATTGATGCCAATGTTATAACTCCAGCTGACCTTCATAATTGGTTGAAGGGGAAAGACACGAGTGACTCAGCCATAGTTGATGTCGGGGTGCAGTGTTATGCATTCCTACATACCGTTATGAACTCTATCAAAGGCGGATCAGAGGGTTTGTTGCTTCTGGATGGCACTGAGGTGACCTACCTGAATAGACCTGAGGACAGATTGATGGATTGGTTCTTCCATCCTATTATGATACTGAAAGATCAAGTGAAAATCATCCAATTGGAAGAAAAGGAAGTGAGGTTCCTTGAAAAAGTTGTCGTACTTGGAAACCATGCTGCACGCATGATGAGATGGGAAAACCAATGTTCCCCCCCTCAGGATACTGTCAGAGCAGCTCAAATTGAGGGTATTAGTAGAAGGTGACAATTGCAGTTCTCAAGCTTCAAGAGATATACCCCAAACTTTGTGTGTTCATCTAATCAATTACAGTAGCATACAACATTCCTTTATCTTTCCTGAAAGTAAATGGTGAATTTTTGCAGGATGATTGGAATCATGAGAAGCATTTCCATGTTACCAACTTTCAGAAGAAGATATCGTCATATAGTGAAGGCATTGCTTGTCTATTCAGGTGGGATGGAGGAATCCTCAAAAGGATTCTCAAATACTATATCGAAGGATGGGTCTACGAGATCACGTACAAGTAACACAGTTGTTTCCACTGAAATCGCGTGAAACAAAGGTCTGTCGAATTCTTTGGGTTAAATACTTAAATTTCTTCATAGGTTTGTCAAATATGTAAATCACAGTTTATTGTATAGAATAGCTTCAGCATTCTTTAGATAGAACAGAATGCTTTGCCTCCATTTAGCTGTCATTGGCCTGTAAAAAAGCTTAGTAACTGATGTATCAGGCTTTGTACCTAATTTGTTAACCTGTGTTCATATAGTGTTCTTTTTCTCTAGAGATAATTAGTTATCTTGGGGTCGATATCATTTTTTAGTATATTAACAGCCTTACCTGGTTCAATGGTTGGAACCTCGCATTGTGCGAGTATTTGATAATTTGATTTATTGTTTATAGTGCCACAAATGTTTTCCCGACCTTTTAGGCACCTAGAAATAATTCATGGCGGTTCGTGACAGTAGCTGGCCTTTGGTTGTCGTCATGTACAAGGTGGTTGTCTTGGCATAGTTGTGTTAGAACACTTCAATTCACATTACTCATCATGTGTTATACTCTACATATCTCAGAATATCAATTTTCCCAGTATCTGTCTTCATGCAGATGACATTCAAATAGGCTTCCTTACTTAATCAACCCCTCCCCTCCTTGTGATCAAAGTTGTGTAATTATGATTTTTAATAGAAAATGAGCTAGCTAATACGTTTGTTAAAAATTGATGTTGAGTTTACTTAAATTACTAATGGCCGCATAGCCTAGTGAGATTTGCTCACAACCTCACATTGAAAAAGAGTTTTTATTCATGTCCCATAATCCCATTGGGGACATATTTCATACTATATAGGTTTCACTCCATTGATGCACTACCAAGGTAAAATTGATGTTAATAGATCAGGTGACAAAGTCTTAGTTATCACCTCCATATTATTAAGGTTAGTTTATAGTTGATTATTTTTATATACCAACAATATTTCAATCCGTCATTATAAAAGTAACAATTATGAGGGTGAGATCTCATTATTTGGCTCTCTTCCCAAATCATATTGGCAGGACAAGAACCTAACATTCACCCGTGAACTTTGCAGACTGATGCTTCATTCCAAATTTCCAATCTACACTATAAGCCACTCAATGTGAAGCTAAAAATGTAACAAAAACAAAATACTCTGAATTATACAACAAACAACTAGGGGATCCTATATACCCCCTTTACCATAAACGTGGAAATAATTCATACTGCAAAGGAACACTTGAAGTTATTTCATACTCACTGAATGATGAAGAAAAACATTCTTTCAGTGGCACTGAACTTCATAGCCATCTTTCAGACATTACCTCCCCCTATAACTACTGCGGCGGCAGTCTCTAAAGGAAGATATTTCACGATATTAAGCATTGATGGAGGCGGTGTTAGAGGGATAATTCCGGCTACCATTCTTGCCTTTCTTGAATCAAAGCTTCAGGTACTTTCATTGCAAATGCAGTCTGTTAAAGGAATTGCTCAAATGATGCCGTATGTAAGACTATATTAGCCAAAAAATGTCCCCAAAAAACAGAACAACTTTGACATTTTGGGGAGGAAACATGAACTATGCATTTTCAGGGAACAAACCTTACTCGGCTAGAATATTTTTTGGTTCCCATAGATGTTCGGACTACCTTTCACACACCTCAACTAATAAAGCTCGTGTTTCGTGTCTCTCGCTTGCCAAAAATTATTTTCACAACATAAAAAATGACCTGTTGTCGTAAAACTTGACAGTTGACACCAGTTATAATCACCATTTGTGCAATTTACTGGCAACCTAGCTATTTCATTTTTTAACACTTGTTTGATTTTGAATGAATTGAAGGAAGTTGATGGACCAAATGCAAGAATAGCAGATTATTTCGATGTAGTTGCAGGAACTAGTACAGGAGGAATAATCACAGCCATGCTCACTGCTCCAGATGCTGATAACAGGCCAATATTTGCAGCAAGCGAGATTCCTACTTTTTACTTGGAGCAAAGTCCAAGAATATTCCCTGAGTTCAGGTTCTTAACTTCTTACTTTTTTTCACAGTTCCCCTCATATAAGTCTCTAATGGCCTGTTTCTAGATGGGATGACTCGAGATGCCGATAAATTTAAAACCTTATTTTTCGAAATTACTCAAATTTCACAAATGTTTTTTAGGGTAATAACACAAACTCTGATGAACAAACATATTCACACAATTCGTCCCCTTTGAAACAGACCATAAAATACATATGCCAAACGCAATATAGATATCTGAGTAATGTTTTCTTTTTGTTTTTACATTAGGCGCAACAATTTTGTACTTTCCCTTGCCAATTTCTTTGGAGGGCCTAAGTATGATGGAAAATATTTGAGGGGATTGACAAGGAAGATATTAGGCAATCTCACCATAAAGGAGACATTGACAAATGTTGTCATTCCAGCTTTTGATATCAAGCGACTTCAACCTATTATCTTCACCACAAGTGATGTATGATTACTTGGCAATAATAATTATTTCAGACTTTTGATCTCTAAAACAAGGCTAACATTCCATACTTGGATCAGGCAAAATCTGATGTTTCAAAGAATGCTCAGCTCTCGGATGTTTGCATTAGTACAAGTGCAGCACCAACTTTCCTCCCACCACATTATTTCGAGACCATGAATGCTCAAGGAGAAATACGATCTTATGATCTCATTGATGGAGGCGTTGCAGCTAACAATCCGGTAAGAATCTAGACAGAAACTTAGAATAGCTAAGTTAACAAGGCAAACAACTTGTAAAGTTGTAGTGAAAACATAATACTATCTACATCTATATTTAACTGGTTTGTTCGACTAATCACTTAAGAAAACACAATTTTGACCTAAATGCAGACACTAATGGCGATAACACACGTTACCAAAGAGATATTCAAAGGAAATTCACATCTGGTTGATATGGAACCAATGGATAGCAAAAAGATGGTGGTTCTATCACTTGGCACCGGTATACCACAGAACGAGGGGAAGTATAATGCAGCGAAAGCATCCAGATGGGGCTCACTTGGCTGGGTATATGACAATGGCGAGACGCCATTGCTGGATGTTTTTATTGATGGAAGCTCAGATATGGTGGATATCCATGTTTCTACTCTCTTTCAATCTATTCATAATGAAAAGAATTATCTTAGGATTCAGGTACTCCTTTCTTGGTCTTTTCTTATATACATAAATTTTTTACACATACTCCGTTTTATTTGAATGACCTACATAGCTCGTTAAGTATGTCATTAAATAAAAAGAGTAAATAATAAACAACCCACATCATTAATTATTTGACATTTTTTAGGAAGATTCACTGACAGGGGAATCGTCGTCACTTGATATTGCGACAACTGAAAACTTGGAGAGGTTAGCTGAGATTGGCAATGATCTGCTTAATAAGCCGGTCTCTAGAGTGAATTTGGAGACAGGCGGATATGAGGCAGTTCATGGAGAGGGAACTAATGAAGAAGCACTTACACGGTTCGCAAGGCTGATATCGGAAGAGAGGAAATTTAGAGCACTGTCACATTAATCCGATTCTGCTATAAATGAAAGAATACAACCAGTTCCTCAGTAATCAAAATGCTCTACAAAATTAAGTTTATGTATAGTATTTAAGCACAATCATTTTCTGTGGTAGCAGTAGTCTCCTTCATTGCATCAATAATATCAAATCCTTCATCAAGAAGAAGGGAAGCAATGAACTCAACCTCCATCCCCCCCCCCCAATCATCCATGAGATATGTTAAATGAATGGCAGATTGAGGATGGAGCTAGAGGTAATGAAAAGGAAACACAACAGCAACTATTGCTAGCAGTGTATAACGGCTGCTATAAGTGAACTAAGGAATTATAGGCAACATTACACAATATTGGCCAACAATAAGCAAAGCAACACATATTCATTTGTTCAATAATGCAAGAGTTTCAACACATTTTGTAACATTGTAACCCAAGGTTTTAAGCCGCTTTTTTATTTTTTCTGGGGAGTGGGGATATAAATCTACAGTTATATGATACAACGGAAAAATTAAAGATCCTAAAAATTTCCATATAGTTCATTCCTCTATAAAACCCGAGGATGTCTACGTCTGTTGCGAAATTAAAACATTTTTTCGACCCTCTCCTGAATATACAAAAGAAAAAGTATTCAGTATGTCTACAGCTAATATTCAAGTCCGGGCAAACCATCTTAGAGATAAGGATGCCTTACTTTTCTCAAGGGATCAATATCAACCATGACGAGGAATGATCTACGGGCACCACCTCTCCACGGCTGCAAGCTACCTACAACTGCTCGTACATAAGTGAAGGTGTCTGTACAGATGAGTAGTACTCAGTTGAAGACTCGAAGTTAAAGAGTGTCAGACCACTTCATTATAGGTAGCTGGTAAAGTGATAGGTATACCCTCACGCGATCCACTGACAATTTCCCCTTACCACTATCCTTTTCGATCTTTGTGGGGAGGGGACAAACCACAAAGGGCATCAAAAGTTGAATGTGGTGATGAGGGACCATCCTCAGAGTAGACCCTGCAAAATTACACCATTGTCTTATCTCTCTGTAACTTCAACAGAAAACAAAAACAATAGAATGCCAGTTTACAATCAGGGCTGTTCTATGTTCATAAGCCACAGCATACACGTATGCCATTGTTAATCTATAAAGCAACCCTCACTTGTCCACATATTACCATCTTATGACAGCATCATGAACTTGATGTCCTCTTATGCAAATTATCCTGTTATCAATATTGCGAGTATCAATATATATATAGACTTATAGAGAAAAGAAGAGAGAAGTGACGAGTGTGCTGAGTTTTACCTCAGATTTGCTCCCTGAAGCTAATGGAAAACTATGAGGTTGACAAGCGCCTCTCAAAAAACGGTGTTCAAGCAACATTGCAGCTGTAGGCCTTTCAGCTGGATTTCTCCTAAAACAACAATGTAAAAAGTCTTGACATTCGTCCGATAAATCATCAGGTAATGGTGGGTTCTCTTGTAGAACCTTGAACATAGCTGCAGCCTATAAAAATACATTATTTAGTAAATAGACCAAGTGTTAGCAAACATGCAACATTCTTTGAAGGTTCAACCAATGAAAAAGTCATGCGAATAATGATGTAATTACTGCTTCATATTCACTCCAGGGAGGTTTTCCTGTGAGCATTTCTATAACAGTGCAACCCAAACTCCATATATCAATAGCTAAAGCAACATCCTTTGAATCGCCCTTGTGCGTATTTGATTGTAACAACTGATCAAATTATAGGACGATATTGTTAAAAAACGATTGATTGATTGGAAAAATTTCACTCTTTTATTAAAGGAGTTCCTTTATAAAGAGTTTACCTCGGGGGCCATCCAGTATGGAGTTCCTTTTATAGAAAGATTTGTTCTGTGGCCATGGAGCTGGGTGCCAGAAATAATTCATGGATTAGTATAATGACACAATCACTCCGATTCAATTGATGTATATATTGTAGAAATATGTAATAATTCAGCATTACAAAATCAATCAAACACACGAATAATTGGTTAAAGCTTACATGCTTTGCCATTCCGAAGTCAGCAAGCTTGACAACTCCATAAGCGTCCACAAGCAAGTTTGCCCCCTTTATATCTCTGAAATAATATGGGATCAGTATAAAGCTAAAAAACTAGACATGGAAAGTAATTTAGTTCTCTAATCCTGTGAAAAAAGGAAACAACAATGTCTTCAACTTGTAAGATGCCATGACTGAATGAATAAATGATAGGACAATTTATGTACCTATGGATAGTTTTGGTGCTGTGCAAATAAGCCAACCCACAGAGAATATGGCGAGTAAAATTGCGAACTACAGATTCATTAATTGCTTGACAGTGGTCTTGGATAAATTTTGTCAGGGAACCAGGGTGAACATACTCCAAATATATATAGAACTTATCATCAACCTGCAAAAAAGGATTTCAACCATGATGAGCTATATGATCTTGATTGTTCAAGGTCTTGCAGATGGCTAACATGAAGTTACAAAAGTCACTCACTAATTCACTTCCATAATATTGCACAATATTGGGATGTTTTAGGTTGCTCAGTACTTCGATTTCCTGCATCGACCACCACCATAAACATTAACATTTGTGTCGGGTCTGGGGGAAAAGAACTGAATCAAAATCTTTCAGAGCTCAATCGCTTCATTTCAATTTGAATCAAACAAAACTTTCAACTAAGATTCAACTGTTATGGAAACAAAAAATACAATAATCGATCCAGACACTAAAAACTATTATGAAAGAGGATAATTAATTAAACTTTTAGATACTAAACACACAAAAACAACGATGGCGATTATATATACAATATGATTCGAATTTACCATTACTTATTCGATGAGTTACCTGTTCCAATTGTTTAATACTCTCTTCAGAATTAGAATCCCCTGGAAAAATCTCTACCTCTTTCATGGCACACAAAGCTCCAGTATCTCTGTCTCAAAAACAAAGATAAAGTTCATTAACTACCCTTTAGGATCGTAACGGCAGTACCCTAAAGTATTAAATATAGATACAAAAGTTGGTTACCTATTAGAGGTTAAATATAACAGCTCAAAAGTCCTTAATGTCCAATAAGCCTTTGCCATTATTGGGTATTAACAGGCACAACCGAACGAGGTGGCTGCTGTAAGTTTACAGCAGCTGAGGCAGGGGGGAAATGAGGAGGCAAACGCTGAGGATTAGCAGCATTACTCTCCCTCCTCCCAAAAGACCCATTCAACGGGGACGTAGGGCCACTTTTGAAAACACTCATTATGGGACTCAAAGGAGGAGAAGTATCAAAGCTGGATGTTCTATAATGTGTGACACGCCCACATTGGTTGTGGTGGTGAGTAGGCATCTCAGGGGCCGACCAGACTTGAAAACAGGGTGGAGCAGCATGAATGTCTCCAAACACTGAACGTATTTGTGGGGGGCTAGAAGAATACGGGCTCGTTGGAGCACTCACATGAACATTGCATCCATATATTTGCTCCGGTGATTCCCTGCAGGATGTTGGTCGACTTCCTGTGCTTCTTCGTCCACTCTGCAATCTGAAATACAAATCAAATTCGTATAATATGATCATTAAAATGGTAGGCAATTTCTATTTTCAAACATAGCTACTTCATACCTTACAAAACCATATCCATCATACGGAGCAACGCTAATCCTATCCCTGCTTCTTTCCTTAATACCAGGTGAAGGAAGAGGCACATTATTACAATCTGATGGGGAAGTGCCTACTCTCGTATTATTACAATTGTTGTTTCTGTTGTAATAGTTATGATAGTTGGATTTCAATTCAGGGACAGGCAACGGTTGTGGTCGCGGTCGCGTTGTTTGTGCAGGTGAATTTTCCAATGGCGTCGTCCGAACATTGCCGGAATGATCATCTTGGTGGTCATTATCGTCTGCCAAAGGTCGAGACTTAGTTCCTGATCGTAATTGGACAACATCGCCTTTGGTCATTATTGTTCCGCCACAAAGGTCGAGACTTAGTTCCTCGACGATAATTGGACAAATGATCATCTTGGTCATTATTAATTTAAAGGCTCATCAGTTCCTACCTAAAATTGACAAATGATCATCTTGGTCAATATTGTTTGGCAAAAATCGAGACTTAGTTCCTCGACGATAATTGTGGCTTCGTATCCGTGTGAATATGGATGGTTTTGGAGTTTGGTCTCGATCCAATACGTTATCAACCAAGGAATTTGATTTATTTGAAGATGGAAATGCGCTACGCCACCATGTTGGCATTGTATAGCCTGAATTATTAATATGTTCCTGTCTTAATGATTGATTGAAAGTAAGAAATTCAAGAATAAAAGAGGGAATGATGAATTTATTTCAACTTTCATATCTGTGATTTAATGATATATAACGGTGATGAAAGATCAAGTCCGGCTAAAGGGAGGAAAATTCCATATGTTAACATATGAATTTCTCCTCCGTTTCATGAATGCTGGGAAGACAATCCTAAGTTTTATTACAAAATCTAACAATGAATTTCTATTATTTCGTCTACTATAGATGAGGGGCTATTGCTAATGCGCACTTTTTATGGTGTACTCTTAAACTAAATCTTATCAATTAATAATAATAATAATAATAATAGCTTGTACGTAGTATATTTTATCTATTATGGACTTCATTATTTTTTTACTGTAGCATGATTAAGTATTAGATGCGATAATTTTATTATATATAATTTATTTCCTAATTATGAAACGTAAAACAAAATATAATGAGAAACAAAATTATCTAAATAAATAAAATTTTAAAAATTATCATTTTCTTAAAAACTATGAAATCATCAAAACTGAAAATATCATCTACCTAGTTTAAACTTCATTATCTAAAAATTCAATTGTCATACTCAAATAATAAAAAAATTCTCTTTTATCTTTTATTTATTTATGAAAGTTGATATCTTCACTACAACGTCAACTTCGTCAAGATCAATCTATCCTATTTTTTGGTTCCCGGTGTTTCCCTGTTTGATTCTTTACTGGTCAGCATCTCTTTTTCTTGGTGTTTTTCTTATTCCCCTTTCATATTAGTTTGAGTTTGACTTTTATCATGATGAATTCCCATATTGTATTGTTTTAGGTCTTGTTAGCGCCTTTTCCTCCTCGCATGTGTCTCGATATCACATTATATTATTATTGTCTTTAACAACTCTACTTCTTCGACGATGGGAGAGTATTTGGTATACTCAGTTTTACTTTGTCTAAATTTTAAAAGCTTGAAGAATTTATTCCTCCAAAGTAGTTGAATTAAGTCGTTAAGTCACTCGAACATATTTTTCTAACGTAAATTAAAGCTAGTAAGTAACATTAACTTAGAATTTATAAATACTATCATTTTAATTGGCAATAAAGTCTCCAAAATAATGAATGATTCACCGCCACAAAATTATTAATAACAAAATATTATGAGTATGAAAATCTAGGAATGGCATCATTTGCCCTTCATGTCCATCTTTGAGCTCTCTAAAGACAATCGATTCATGGCCTGTCAATAGAGTAACATCAAGGTTGTTCGAGCAAAACTATAAATGGATCGAGTAAAATAGTTTTTCTTTTGGCTTAGGATGTAATGATATTTTAGATGTATTATTTACGCTCTTGGTGTGTAAGATTTAAGTAGTTCTCCGTAATTTTTTTCAAGTTACATTCTTTTGTTACATACTTATGTGTCACACATCATTTTTCAAATGCAAACTTTTGAACAAGAGACAAGTTAAGGCATACATAAATAAAATAACACACTATAAAACACGGGAGAAAGTTTGTGGGGAACTTTCTGCTCAACCACCAAGTTCAGTGGTGCTCAGGGAGAAAGTCTGCAATGCAAGAAGGGCGGTAAAAAAAATTGGTGGTCAAAAAGTTCAGTAAAGTTCAAAGTGGGGAAGCAAGGCCAAAGTTAAGAAAGTGGTGGAGCTTTATCAGAATTACGTAAAATATTTTAAATGTGCCCCATATACTTTAGTATACTGTTAGGAAAAATAGTCATTTTAAGTTTTTAGTCAGTAAATGAATTTAAATGTAAAATGGGATTATGTGATAAATATTAAAGATGGAAAGCAATGTGGACATGCTTGAAAAGATAAAAACTACAGGGGACAAGCTCATAAGATCGCAGTTCAGAGGCAAACTAAACACACAAACGCAGATAGTTCAGAGAGGCAACAAATTAATTAGCCTGTATTTTATCTATTATGGACTTCATCATTTTTTTGTATTTGTAATATTTGATACTTATCTTGTTTGAATTGATTTGTTTTAGTTATGGATATCCTTCCTTATAAATTTCTTATTGGTTTTGAAATACGATATTTGTCAAATATGGACATTTACCATGATATTATAATATATATCCTTGAATTATCATTTCAATAGGATTAATCAGAGGGATAAAATTTATATAAACATGCAGTTCTTGAATTATCATTGACGAAAATGAAGCCATTATACAATAGGGTTTTGCATGCACCCCTCAAAGTATTGAAAATGAAACAAAGTGTAACGATTAAATATTGCAATTTGCCTCCAAAACCGTTTTAAATTACAAATTGCGATCTACGCCCATTTCAGGTTGGGTTGGTAACGAATCGAGTTCGAGCGGGTACGAATAACCCGGCCGATAGACACATTATTGAGTCTGGTAATTACCCGATTGTTTCTGGTATCAACCAAGACATTGTATTCAAGTCCGACTCGATTAACCTTCAGACGAGTTTCAAGTCAAGTACCGAGCGGGTACGGATTACTCGTTGCGTTCACAACATCAATGATAAATTAACCAAATAAATGTATTAGTTTTTTAAAAAGATATATTATGTATATTTTATAAAATTTTATGGTATTTAGTCGAGCAAGATTGGTTATATTCGATAATTTATTAAATATAATATTCGAGCCCGACTTGCTAAGTCTTCGTACTGATTGTCAATTCGGGTACTGTAGGAATACGTCCATTCACAACACTAAATTTTAAGGTATTAAATTAGATAGATATATGTCATAATTAAACTTTGGAGGTACATTTTCAAATAACAAAAGATGTGGGCCTTTTTCAAATAGCAAATACATGAAAATAAACCCAACCCACCCCTCGCCACCGGCCTAAAGGAGTAAAGGTTCTCTTCTTCCCTGTTCCCACTATTACAGGTGAGTTTGAGAACATTACCTCATATATAATATGGAGAATTAATAGCTTCTTTAAGTAGCCTTGATCCCTTTGAGGCATGGAACAATCCTTAGTCAGACCTTGAGGAGACAGGTAAAATACTTGGAAAAACTGTCCATACTTCATAGTCCAAGTAAAATAAAATAGGCCAGTATCTTTTTTATTTGTAACTTTACACCCAAACATTTAATGATAATGTAGTTTGTCAACTTTACTTAATTTTTTATGACAAAAATGTTACAAATAAAAAAGAAGGAATCAAGATCTTCTGAAATTACTGAATCACTGAAAATGTTGGTTGAAATAAACAAGGCGAAGATGTTGTCTACCATTTCTTCAGTGAATAATGAAATCAATACCATGAGTATAACAACATGTATTAAAACTATACAAGAAAGGGGTATTACCATAAGTAACAAGTCAATGAATAAGGCGATAGAGTTGTTCCAAAGCATTGGGTGGAGAGAGGCTTTCATAGCAATGACTCAAGAACAACGCATGGGATGGTCGAACTGCTTGGGTCAAGAATATAAATGTTATCTTAGTTTACAACTTTTTTGGAATAAAGCTGTTCCTTTTTCATTATGTTCTCAATTTGTTGTTTGCTTGGGTCAAGAATAGAAATGTTATCTTCGATTATAGCTTTTTGCAAGCAAAGTTTCCTTTTATTATGTCTTAATTTGTTGTCTTAGAGTATTTTCTCACCAGATTTTCTTATTTGTAACAGAATTTAATTACGATACTTAATCTGCTACTACAAGAATCTGCTATTGAAAAATATTATTGCTAAAAGAAGTAATAATTATTTTTCATGTTAATAACCAACATTGATTTATAAAAAAATTGTTTATTTGTCAATTAATTATATTTTAATTAATTTTTAAAAGTAGTCACAATCAAAAAAATAATCATAAACAAACGGAGCCTAAAAATGATGATGTGGGAGGCAATTAATTGGAAGCGTAAAAACGGCTCAAGGGCAATTTGTAATTTTCATAACTTTAGGGGGCAATTTGTACAATATTCAAAACTTTGAGGGGTGTATTCAATATAAGAATTTGATACAGTTATATTTTTATCAAATTTAATATTAGTATATATAAATATTTATATTATTTAAATTTAAGAAGTCAATCATAAAATATCAAAATCAGACAATCTTTTTTCTAATATGAAGTGATGGCACTCGATCTTTTTTTCTTTCTTCACCTTTGTCTTAGTCGAGTTCGGTAATTAGTTTTAGTGTTCAATCTTAATTGAGTTGGATCGAACCAAATTCTCAAAAAAGTTCAGGTCGGATTGAGTACAATTGGATTCGATCCATTTGACAAATAGCGGCTACCGGTTTAATATCTACTTCGACTCGTTTTGTCATATGCTTTAGTTTCCATTAGATTAGATATTTAATGCCGCACTGACAAATAATGGCTAATGGAATTCTCATAAAAAGAATGTAGATATTTATACTTCAAGTTATAGTTACTGCTATTGAGGAAAGTTATCATTTATCAATATTGGCAGTATATTCTGACGTGCATCAATTTTATAGGCCGACTTTCATCATTCGGTCGTCATATATTACTCAGTTGTATCACGCATTCGGTAATTGATATGTATACGATTCTAAAAGATTATTATTAATTGTTTAAATTTAGATTTATTTTACAAAACTAAAATGAGCAAACTTTACCCCGTTGTATGAATGGAAAGTGGCACCATATATAAAATACTAGGTTGAACAAATCAAAAACTGATGAAACTAATTTGCGAGTGACTTGCTGAGGAGTGAAACCATAGCGATTTCAAATAATAAGTCAAACTCCAACGATTAACATTTCTCGTTAAATACGGAGCATATGAAACAAACTCTTATTGAGTATCAAAAAAATAAATGTAACAAACTCTTATTACCAATACCAATACCAATAGGTTCCCCAAATACTCAAATGTTTCACTAGAATAATATATAGAATTATATTTCTAATTTTTTTAATTTATTTGTAATAATATATATATATATATATATAATAAGAACGTGTCAACATATAATGATTGTAGCATGTAAGGACACAAACACCATATTATACGATTCGAGCCTATCACCTTTTCCATTCCTTTCATATATGGAACTTGAACACTTCATTTTTCATCTTGAAAACTCAGATCAAGAGTTCTCACTCTTTGATCTCTATGCTCGAGAAAAAGGACTAAACAAATAGAACACACAATGTTCTAGTTTTTCATTTGTACGTAATACTAGTATATATATTTCTCTTCTCTTTGGGATCGTCGTGTGAAACTTGAAGATTGGATCAGGAGCCCACAACTTCTCACCTTTCTTGCAAAATTAAGGTGCATTTTCTATTATGAAACAATTTAGATTGTTTTTTCTTGTATATATATGTCCATGTCGAGATGATATCATATTCATTTTCGAGTGAGGGAGACACAATATTTTTAATCTGCCATAGTATTACATTTTCATTTTTTATTTTAAGATTTGTTTTTTCAATGTCTTTGAATTGAAGAGGAGGTTTGGTTTGATAAGGAAATATGTTGACATTTGGATTCTACTCAACGCAAAAGCGTTTTACCAATTTTATGTCATTTTCAATAAATTTATATATATATATTTTATGAGTAATAAGATCTAGAAATATTGTTTCCAAGCAACCTAATAATCTTTGACTTTATGTAGAGACATGTCGAGGAAACATAATAATCTTATAGTGCCTTGTATCATTTGTCATTTGAATGTTCATCATGTTTTTCAATGAATCATTAACAATCCTACGTCCCAATTAATAGACTTAATAATGATATTAACTGAGTATATGTTCATGCCCTCTTTGTGAAGTATTATTGAATATTGTGTTATAGTTGTCTAGTAGTTTAGGATTGAGGATTAAATCTGATACTGAATAATGATGTATAGTCTTGAATTCATGGTTATTATTATTATTATTGATGGATTTGTTGAGTACAGAATCTAAGAAACTGAAGATCATGGCATCATCAAGTTCGCCCTGCGCAGCGTGCAAGTTCCTCCGTCGAAAATGCACACAAGAGTGCGTGTTTGCGCCTTATTTCCCTCCAGATAATCCGCAGAAGTTTGCAAATGTTCACAAAGTATTCGGTGCTAGCAACGTGTCCAAATTGCTGAATGAACTCAGCAAGCCACAGCGTGAAGACGCCGTTAATTCACTTGCTTTCGAGGCAGAGTATCGCCTCAGGGACCCTGTCTATGGTTGTGTTGGCCTAATTTCAGTGCTTCAGCATAAGCTATCACATATCAAGAGTGAGTTGGGGATAGCTAGAAAGGAATTGTCAGGTTACATTGGTCCATCAGCCTTGTTGCCTATGAATCAGCACCCTGGAATGCTTCCACACCAAATCAATAACAACCCCTCTTCATCCATGCTTATGCAGTACAATGTGCAACCAATGTTGGGCATGGGCATGCCTACTGGAGTACCTCATGGCGGCGCGCCTCAATTAATTATAAGGGATCCCCAGCAACAACAATATATCGAGGCGCAGCAACAAGAGTTGATAAGAAGTTATGAGCATCAACAACAACAACAACAAGAAATTGAGAGGTTTAATAATAATGGATATGGTCCCTCTGGAGTTGTTACAGCTACAGGGTTAAATCAGATGAATCCTTCAACTAATGTCATGCAGACTTCTTTGGCTTTAGGTGGTTTTGAAAACAATAACTATGATCAAATTCATCCTCATCAACAGCAACAAGATGGTCAAGAACAACAACATTCACAGCATTTGGCTCAACATCAGACACAATTGATGCTTAACCAACAACTGCAGCAGGATCATCAGCAGCAACAGCCTCAGCAAATGCAGACCATATCTTCCACACATCAAGAGCAACAAGATAGGCTAAAATGTGAAGATAGGTTGGGCGCTGGTGGCCCTTCATGAAGTCTGGGGGTTTTGATGTTTTCAAGAATTCTTCCATCAAGCTATTTTTTTTTTTACTCCTCCCCTTTTTACTTGTCATTCTACACATTTACACAAAAATACTTAATTTTAAATGCATGTCTTTAATTGATTATTTCATTAAATCTTTAATTTTTTTCTCATTTAATATCCATCTCGACTTACTTTTGACTTTTTTATGTTGAAAGTAAAATAGATAGTGATTTTAAAAAAAAAAAGTATGTTTAATGATATGGATGAAATTGAAGAAAGTTGGATTATGAAAAATGTGAAAAGACAATTAAAAAAAAATAATAAATTTTAATTAAAATGACAAGTAAAAAATCAAAAGTAGTAATACGTACCTAACCTTCTACATTTTATACAATCTATTTTGCCCTTTGTTTTGATCATTTTCAGTGCATTGAATTGGGAATTAATTACAAATGAAAGTTTTGGGTTCTTTTTTTGATAAGTATTGTGACTGAAATGGACAATATTTATTACTTCTTCAAATATACGGAATATTTGAATTGACTATTAATTATTTTTACATTTTCTAATCTGCATATTTTGTTTCTTTTGCAGCTTTTTTTTTTTTTTGCCTTATTATAAGCGTACAAGATGAAATAAAAGACATGTCTAAAGGTGTTCAGGGAGGAGGGGTACGACTGTTTCTCATCCGAAAAGAGTAGTATAGGTGATCTAATTTATTACTCCCTTCTTTTCAATTTGTAATGCCACTTTGATTTTGCACAAACTTTCAAAAAATTCAAACTTATCTCATAATTTTACTTTCATTTTTTCCTACTAAATTTGAAAAAAATGAAATTAATAGTGAAATTTTTATTAAAAAAAAAGTGGATTTAGAAATTGAGACGGAGGCGGGAAATATCTCTTTTCTTGTTTGGGTTGTCGAAAGAGATTATATATTCATTGAGTAGGGGTAGAATCTTGGAGCAATTTGACTTCAAATTTAATTTTTTACTTTTCTACATTCCTGGTCTCATTTTGTCGGCACATCTCATGGTACATACTACATATAATGCTTATTTGTTCCTGCTTTTAAAAATTTGATTACTTAAGCTCATCTAAAGTTTGACTCGCGAACTAAGATGGTTAATTCCAAATTTGAATACAAATCTTCAAATACTCACTTGGTAATACATCCTACAGCTTTCATTTTTAGTCTTTATATTTCATACTATTAAGCCAATAAGATTTCTTATTTTTGTTAGAAATCCTGTATTATTATTGATAATTTTATACTTGATAATAACTCAGATCTCAGCCAACATGCAACAACAACAGTCAAACAAATGATATACTACTAATTTAGATATGGCAAAGAGAAAGAAAATAATGCGTAAATAAATAACACAAGAATTTTATCCTGCTCCTCTAACGCTGAAAGGACCATCCTCACGCAGATTCACTAATATCATGAAGATTGTTACAGATTCCTCAAGAACCTCGCTCTACTTAATTTCCTCAACTGATGTTTTCTCATACGACTAGACACAAGCTTCATATATATGTTATCTTGAATCTCATGACTCTTTTACAACCTCACCAAAATTATAATAAATTATAATTCTAAGAATAAGAATAAACTCTTTTTATTCTAACTCTACAAGTTGATTTCCCTAACCACCATCAGCGGCGGTATTTCCACCGCTCATGTAGACCCTACTCATATATATAGGTTACAAAGACCCTAGGTCTAAAACCTAAAATGCATTATAAATCATGGGCCAAAATACTCAAAACCGCCTCTTTAAAATGAATGATCCCGACCTTAAGGCTGGGACTGGATGCACCCTGACCCGCCTCCCGAAATCTTCTCGGCTCTCCAAAAAGGTACCCGAGGTCGGACTCGTCAGACTCCAAGCAGTGCCCGACCTTGCAACAATCCGTGCTCCCGCCATCTTCCAAAATTCATCACCAAACGAAAGAGAAAAGCAAAATAATGCTAGAATAAACAACAATAACACAAAGCGATTTTATCCTCGTCCCTCTCAACGTGAAAGCGTACATCCACTGGGCCGCATCCACTAATAATATCATGAAGATTGTTACGTAACTCAAGAACCCTATCAGACGACATCTCAACCGATGTTTTCACACGAAAACCTGCACACAAGTCTCTCATATATGCTTTCTTTGAATCTCTCATTACTCTTTTCACAACCCCATCACTACTTATAATAAACTCTCATAATTCTAAGAATAAGAATAAATTCTTTCTATTCTAATCTACAAGGTTGATTTCCAACCACTATTGGGGTAGTGGTGTTTCCACACGCTCGTAGTGACTCCTAACACTCATATATATATGCTACAAACACCCTAGGTCTAAAACCTAAACATAATAGGAAACCATGGGCCAAAATGCCTCAAAACCGCCTTAAAATGGGGATGCATCCGACTCAAGGTAGGACAGGGTCGGGACTTAGCATCCATTCCCAAAATCTTCCGCCTCCAAAGAGTCCCCCGAGGTCGACTCGTCGGGACCTAACAAGGCCTCGACTGCCAAATTCCCAGATCAATCAAATAAACTTTGGATAGTCGAAATTAGTTGGTTATGCTTTGCTTTGATGAACTAAAAGTGAAATCGTTAATTCAATAAATTCCTCTAAATCTCTATCCTGAAATTTTACGAAAGAAGTGAATAGCATAATTGAACTAAGATTTGACGCTTGATACAGAATAAATCAAGTCAAACATCAAACAAAATGCTCAATTTGGTTTAGTTTATGCATATCTTTATCTACTAACTCATGATTTTTACTTAATGTTACTATTAATTCCTCAATTTCAAATTAATTGATATTTTCATAATATTATTTTCTTATAATTTTTCATAATGTATATAAAAATTAATTAGTAGTTAAAATTGTGTCTCAAAAAGTAAGAAAGTCAATTAATTTAAAATGGAGATAGTATATTATTTCATTTATTTCATGATATATGGTTAATGGTACTCCCTGTGCCACTCATTTATGAAACCTGGAGAGATGTTTCTGGTGTAAGTGAAGTATTAATTAGCACGCCTTTCAGTAAACCTCTGATAATAATCTTGATAGAGCTCATAGATGATAGATCTAATGAAATGGCCTTGAGGGCCATGTGCAATAATACTAGCTAGTCTTTAATTAGTTTGTCAACTTACTCGGTTGAAAACTTTGAAGATTACAGAATTCTATGGTATCCTGCACGTGCTTCGTTAACAAATAACAAGGCTTCAGTAATGTTATCACCCTACCAATATTTGGAGCTTATGTTGTATCGGAGATCAATATGGTTTACTAATTACTACTTACATTCTTTTAGCCCATTAATCCCCATTCCAACTTCCAAGTCGAAACCGGTCGAAATCAAAGTGGTTTGTTGCTCGATGGCAAACGAATGTAAATCAGCCGCTTATCCGCAAGCCCAGACCAACATATAGTTTCAACTTTCAAGTCGGGCATGAACCTTACCCGGCCATCCGAAGTGGGTTAAGATTTTGGGGGCATTGAGAGTGTGGTTACATCTAAAATGATTAGGTAGTGGTGTCTAACGAACCGGCATGGCCCTACATCGAACCCGGCCGGGCTAAGCCCGGGTGGGCCTTTAACGACCATACCCTTTTAAAGTGGCCTATGGCTCCACCATTATTTAACTACATTGCTAAATATTAAATTTTGCCTCATAGCTTTGTAAAAATATATTGCTGTCATGGCTTTTGAACTGACATCCTAATTGTAAGACCAAGACACCAATCATCAATCCTCAACTTTAATATTTAATTTCCATATGTTATATTTATTATACTAATCATATGCTTAAATATAATTTACTTAAATATAAAAGATTGTATGTAAATTCTTTTAATTTACTTAAACATATTATACAAATATTGATAAAAGTATAATTACATTAACATATTATTCTTTAAATAATAAAGTCTTAAATTATTTTAACTAAAATGTTGATGCATCTAAATATTATTCTTCATATATTAAATAATCCATGCTCTTATTCGCTTACTATAATAACTTTCTGCGATATATCAAATAATACCAAATCTATCAGTATCTTGAAATTGTTTTTAATTAGAAATATATTTTATTATTTGAAGGATAATATATTATTGCAATACTAAAGAATCTCTTCATGATTTAAATGTAATCATTTTAATTTATTTAAAATATTTTAATTACAAATATATTTTATTATATAAAGGATAATATATTATTATTATTGAATCTTATACTTTTATTTATATATTATTTGAAACTAAATAACTTGATTAATTATTATACACAAATTAGCAAATCATCAGCTTGGCACTTGATTAATTATGCTAATATGTGCTAAGCCTAACATCCACAAAACTTTGGGCCAAAGTAATAAATGGCTCCACCGCTTTTATCCAAACAAATTTCAACGCTTGTTCATGCGAGACATTGCTAATCGAATCAAGGGGCGATATAAAATAATCTATTTCCCAGCAGCGGGGCCCGCTGGGGCCTCGAACCGGCCCAAACCGACCCAATTAAATACACGGTGGCTCGAACCGGGCCTCGGCCCCTTCCGCCCCAATTATTAACGGACCGTGGGCCGCTCGTGGGCCTACCGTCTGGCCGCACGGTCGTAACTAATCTGACGTGCTCCCCTGTCGTTTCCTCGACCGGGCCCGATTTGTTAGACTCTACTAACCGAAGGCACTAAATATAAAACGAGGATAAACTATTTTAAACAATCAAGTATTTAAAGATGGATAAAATATACATCTCCATACCTTAGATGGGAATCCGTCCATAATGTCCATAATTGAGGTTATAAATATGACCTAACGTTTATAATATTAGGCCACGCTTTGCAATAATTCAGCTTCAGAGTACTCCTCAAGACATGACTTCCTGGGCCTCACTGATCCCTTCAAAACTCCATCCATCACGGTGGCTAAAGAGTGGAGATTTTAACGCAGACCACGACGCTGCTGACAAGCCTTCCAATTAAAAATAAATTGTGCACCGTACCACATCACTAGTCGATATTTACGTATTTTGGAGAGGCCCTACTGCTCAGCGAAATATCTCTTTCTCTCACATCTCGCCTCCCTAGTTCGGCCGGTCAGCGAGGTCTAAATGCCTGCCCTCAGTCCTCGAAGTCTCCATGCCAGGCCGCGACAGCTTTTTTGGAAGGATCGGGCGAGTCGAGGGCATGGGTAAATGTCTCAATCCCCCCGCTAGTGCACTTTGGGCCCCCGACACACCCCCTGCCTGCTGGATAATCTGATTCTATGGTGTCGAGGTCTCGATGTGTTCGGTACTCCAAAGATGCACGAAGTCGATCAGAAGTCACTCCGATGATAAAGAATTAATGTAGAATGTTTGTGAGTAGTATTTATCTCAGAAGAAAGTCATTACTTTCAAATGAATAAATAAAGAGGTATTTATAGAGAATACTGTAAGTCACCTAAATGACAGTGCCGCAGGACAAAACTTCTCATTAATATCTCATTTCTATTGAATGTATTATCGCCCAATAGGAGAATCTTATTTATATCATCGGTGCTCGCGTAATCTTAATTCAAGGGTGCAAGCGACTTGGGCATAGACTTAACAAAGGGAGTTGGAGGAACTGTGTTTGTTAGCCGCCCTTGGTGCTTTCTCGGTAAATTTAATTCTATTAATCATTTTTCTAAAAATTATAGTTATTTTTTTAAAAATTATGTTGTTTTCCCTCCTAAATTTTTTATTTTTTTCCTTTTTATAAGAATGATATCAAGTAATCTCTCTTCTTACATAAAAATTAATTTTGATTCCGTCACAGCTTAACAACAATATCAATGTGCATTGGATAATTACTCTTGTTCGTTTGCATGCTACTCATCAAACAATATGTCATTACTTAACAATTACTCCGTATATATGAGTTCATCTGAGATTGCTTAGACTGATCTGAAGATCTCAGATCTTCATGTTATAAATTCATAAATCTGGCCATTAATTCTAGATCCACTCAACTTAGAAGGTACAAAGAGTCAAGATTCAAAATCTACTACTACTGGCAAAATATTTATCCATGTTACTATGTAGTTGACCATTTGAGATAGTACTCATGATGCCATGATGGGTTAGAATTCAATGACAACCCCAAAGTATGAGGAACTACTACTTGCAAAATATTTATTGATGTAGTTGACAATTTGAAATAGTATTTGACGAGTTAGAATCCAATCCAATGATAAACGACAAAATTTTGAGGGAGTTTGATTAATTAGGAAGTTATCTGTGACCTAATAGTTTAGTGGTATTCGGAGGTTTTAGATTCGATTCATAATAGAGGAGTATATTATACATAATTCCTCAGTTTTTGGGAATTTCAACCGTTAGAATACAGATACAGTATTCTTATGGTATGCATCGCAATTGAAGAAAAAAACTCTAAAAAAGGCATATACGCAATCTCTCTTTTTTCAAAATGCTTGGATATGAAGTTTTATGCAGTTGACCTTCATGCTTGGGTATGAAGTTTTATATGCAAAATGCTTGACTCTAATAATATTTACTTAAACAAGAAGATAAACAATAAAGTCTACAAAAGAAAGAAATAGTTACCCGTAGTAATAATTAAGTAGTGTTGGCACTTTGAAATCAATATTTAGAGGCGAGATTTATTATACAAACACTTCGCTAATATAAGTACAATAATAATTTTTTTAAGAAATATTTGGTGCAATCTAGAGGTTCCATAATAATTCCAATTCAATGCTAAAATAAGATATTCATTATTATGCGGAAACAGCGTGAGGCTCTACTATGATCATTAACATCACATTCCCCATTTGACTTCACTATATATATTCTAATACTAATATGTTGCCCTTACTCGCTACAACTTTTGTGCTGTGTTCAGGCAGCTAAGACATAAAGAGACATCTTTTTTGAGACAATAATATTTAGAGAAAGATTCATTTATTCAAAAGTTTTCATTCTTTCCATTTTTGGTAGCTTAGTACAATGAGAATGACAACTTTGGTCCAGTTGATTTGTTCCATTTTGGCTTTGTGGAGTACTTATGTTGTCAATGCAGAGGATGACTATAAGTACTATACATGGACTGTCACCTATGGGACATCTTCTCCTCTTGGGGTGTCACAAAAGGTATGTACTATAACTTTGTTAATTTTTTCACTAGAAATGTTAGTAGGAAAAATGAGTCTAATTTATTTTTTGGTTTTTTTTAATGTTTAAATATGAAGGTCATACTCATCAATGGTCAATTTCCTGGTCCAAGATTGGATCTTGTGACTAATAATAATGTCATTCTTAACCTCATCAACAAGCTAGATGAGCCTTTTCTCTTGACATGGTTAGTTCTTTTCTTGAGCTCTGGTTTAATTCAAGTTCTTAGAAGTAATGTTTTTTTCCGAAAGAGCCTCTTTGTTATCACATGTGTAAGGCTGCATATTATCCGACTCCCCTACAATGCTTAGGCGGGAGCCTTTTAAAGGCATTGGTAAATGTTAATGTTAATGTTATTGTTAGAAGTAATGTTTCCTCAAGATTTGAAAATAGTTTTGAGGTTTTCATAATTTGAGGACAATGTGAATTTTTAATACAGGAATGGTATCAAGCAGAGAAAGAATTCTTGGCAAGATGGGGTCTTGGGAACTAATTGTCCTATACCCCCTAATTCTAATTATACATACAAGTTCCAAACTAAGGATCAAATTGGAAGTTACACATACTTTCCATCAACTGGAATGCACAAAGCTGCAGGAGGATTTGGAGCTCTCAATGTTTATGCAAGATCTGTTATTCCTGTTCCATATGCTAAACCTGCTGGAGATTTCAGTTTACTAGTTGGCGATTGGTATGTTGCTGGCCACAAGGTTTGTACTTGTTTAGCCATTTACATTGTTACTCTCTGTGAAACTTTATTGTTATGGAAATTTGTTTAGTGGATTGTAATATAAGATGCTAAAGTTTTGTTTGATAAATGATAATACTGAAATGTTGTAGCATTTTTATTTGAATTATCCAGAGCACTTGTTGTAAATATATTAAGTTAATTAGTTTACCTACTTGACTCTTAAGTCATTAGTCTAGACATGACCAAGTATTAAGTATATTAATGTATCTATAGGTTGAGGAACAGAAGTTAGAAATTTGTGATATTGGATTATGATTAAAGTTAAACCATTGAAAAAAAAACTTCACAAATAAAAACGAAGGAAGTATAACTTTCGATTTTATTTTAAAATGTATGCCATTCTAGTAAAATTGAAAAAAACTAGAACTTTAGATTTAATCGGTACTTTAAGAACATGCAATCAGTTATTGTTTTGTAAGAACATGCAATCAGTTATTGTTCTTTTATGAAATTGTCATCAGTTAAGCCATTTATATGTTTCCTGTTTCTGGGGAACCTTTTGAATCTTGTTTGACATCATTGTTGGTTTTACAAGATTACCTTGATTTATCGTGCAGGCGTTGCAGCGAACACTTGATTCAGGGAAGTCACTGCGATCCCCTGATGGACTCCTTATCAATGGCCAAGCTCAAGGAACTTTCAGTGGTGATCAAGGTAGTTAGCATCTCCTTGAATGTCGAAAATAAATATTACGGTATACATTTTGGATTGAAAGTTCTGTTTTGTACAATAATGTTTTTAACAATTTATCGGATGTAATAATTTCAGGTAAAACGTACATGTTCAGGATTTCAAACATGGGTTTATCGACATCCATTAATTTCAGAATCCAAGGCCATCAAATGAAGCTAGTTGAGGTTGAAGGTTCCCATGTTCTTCAGGCTATGTATGATTCTCTTGATATTCACGTTGGTCAATCCGTTAGCGTCCTTGTGACGTTGAATCAGCCTTCTAAGGACTACTATATCGTGGCATCTACTCGGTTTACAAAGCCGGTTCTCACTGTTACTGGAGTATTACACTACTCCAACTCTCACACCCCTGTTTCAGGGCCTGTCCCTCCTGCTCCAAGCGGGCAAATGCACTGGTCTATGCAACAAGCCAGAACTTATAGGTATACTTCTTGCTTATGTTGAAAATATTATCTAAGGAGTAAGATACTGTGTATAATTCACTATAGATCCAATATGAATTGTTTGCAGTAGTCTGATCTCTATCTTTTTGTATTGAAGGTGGAATTTAACATCCAATGCTGCTAGGCCAAACCCTCAAGGATCATTTCATTATGGAAAAATTGCAGTTTCAAGGACAATTGTGGTAGCCAACTCTGCACCTGTTATCAGCGGAAAGCAGAGATATGCTGTCAATAGGGTGTCCTATGTTAATGCTGACACGCCCCTCAAGCTTGCCGATTATTTCAATATTCCTGGTGTTTACGATACAAACGTCCTCCAGAGCCCCCCTTCTGATGGTCCAACTTATTTGGCTACATCAGTGCTGCTATCTTCTCATCATGAATTTCTCGAAATTATTTTCCAAAATGATGAGAAAACTACTCAGTCATGGCATCTTGATGGCTATGATTTCTGGGTTGTCGGGTGAGTCGTTAGCACAAATCTTTGCGTCTGTTAGCAAGTGTATCACAATCAGTCTCTAATACCTTTTTTTGTTAATAACCATAGATTTGGCTCTAAAAAATGGACTCCAAACAATAGGAAAGCATACAACCTTGTTGATGCCCTTACTAGACACACAACACAGGTAACTTCCAGATTTCTTTTTCACTATTCGATAAAATTCTTATCTAGATGTCCAGTTATTGTTACACAATTAGTGTCCTGACACTGATTTTGATTGATTTTATAGGTTTATCCCAACTCCTGGACGGCGATACTAGTCTCCTTGGACAACCAAGGGATGTGGAATGTGAGGTCCGCGATGTGGGCTAGGCAATATCTCGGACAACAATTCTACCTTCGAGTGTTCGACCCTGTCAAACATCTTGCTATTGAATATGACATACCTACTAACGCATTGCTATGTGGAAAAGCCGCTGGACGACATCCTTAAGTTTAGTGATCTGTTGATTCATTTATGATATAGTCAAGAGAGGTTGGCTACTAAAGATTAGATAAAACATTCACTCCTATATAGAATTTTACAGTTATATGATCACTGATTGAGCTCTATTTCTGGTTCATTTTGCAAAAATACATGCAATCTTTTAGATAGAAGCCTAAATTTATGTCTCATTCTCAGTTCTCACTAATACGCTTTTCAAATTAAGAGCATTTTGTGAATGCAAGAAACCGGAAAGGGTAGAAAATAGAATAGTGAAGCTAAAGTATTAATGGGATTATTAGTCTTAAACGTATTGCATCTCTTAGACAATGTACTAAATGAGATCAAATCACAATTTGCTAATCATACTTACTGGGATCAAATCGGCAATTAACTCTATAATCTAATGTGCAACTTATGTATTATTTAGAACCAATTCAACAACATTTCTCAGTTTCTCAAGGCACAAAGTGCAACTAATGTATAGCTCCTAATGTCTTTTTATTAGGTTCATTTCTATAACCATCTCAAATTTTATGCAATAAACAAATATAGTTGGGAATGCCAGAGTGCAACTCCTTTTCATTCTTCTAAAGCAATCAATGAAAACTCACACATGCATTCTGGAAATATATTGCAAGCCATGATCAGGAAGAAGGAGGAAAATTCACTATATGCGATAATCCATGTGAGACATTTAGTTAAACCCACACTTGCACTACACAACATAACATATGTAATTAATAATAATGAAGATCCGTTCTTGACTCCGTCGTCATCGCCCCCTTTGTTCATCAACTCTTCCTTGACCACCTATGGATCTTAAACATAAACAAAATTGTTAGACAAACCAAAATTTCAATGTACAAATAAAGTCAAATAGCACATACAAACAAACAAAAATAAGGAAGAATCTCATGCTATAAAATAGTATATCAAAAAGTCAATAGATCTACTATACTTATAGAAAAAACAAGTGCCTACTAGTTGGTATAATTTGTGAATTAGCAGAGCACATAGAGAAAGGTTTAGCATTTAATGAAGCATGCATGCATGAATTGCGCCATAAAAAAATTCAAGATTTCATCTAGGCATTGAGGGCTTGAGGCCATGTTAGCTTGTCAGTAAACATGTTCAATAACGCGGGAATTACTTTTATAAATTCCTCTTCTTACTCTGTTCCTTCATCACAATTCACTACTATTTCACTTAGCTTTCCTCATTTGTAGAGGAAATTCTTAATTTCATACATTTCAAATCGTTTTGCTCAATGTCTACAACAAACTTGATGAACCATTGTTGATTACATGGTCTGATTATAATTTTATATACTCTAATTAATTAACTTCATTTCATAAGTATTCTCAACTTATAGCGCCTTGACAACGGTTTCGAAATATAAGTGCATTCGAAGCTGTTTTTTGTAGTAGTGTACATAATGCTCATGTTGTATGTTACCAATCTAGGAATGGTGTGAAACAAAGAAAGAGCTCATGGCAAGATGGAGTTCTTGGAACAAATTGCCCAATTCCTCCAAACACAAATTGGACATACAAAATGCAAATGAAAGATCAAATTGGAACATTCCACTACTTTCGACTTTATTGCACAGAGCTGCAGGTGGTTATGGAGGGTTCAATGTTTTAGCTAGGTCAGTCATAGCAGTCCCATACCCCAAGCCTATTCAACAATTCACTGTTCTGGTCAGCGATTGGTGGAATGTTGATCACAAGGTTCGTACCCATGATTTAAATAATACGAAGTATGAGTGTTTTCGTTAGAGTTAATATGTGAAATGGTAACATAGTGGAACGAGAAAGCTTAAAGCCGTGATGCACCCCGATAATAATTTTTGGCTGGTTATCTATCAAAGATGACAAGGTTGCTAAAACTAACAACTAAACGTAGCCGATCGTAATTTCCATTCGTTAGGTTGTCATATTTTCACTTACTGCTTTTGATGCCAATAGCTTTATTTTACCATTCTATTAAAGTTTCTCCAAAATAATCTCATACAATTTTTATAGGAGTAACCTATTTATAGGAAATTATTTTGGATGGAAAAGTAGAATAGTTAAACATGTAAAAGAATTGACAAGAATCAAAAGAATGTGTTAGAGCGAACATGATAATGGTTAAAGAATGAAGTTACAACTACTTGCTATTAGTTTTTTAATAACGCGCAGCCATAACAAAGAACCAAAAAACGCAACTGCCCGGGACTATTTGAGACCATTTCACCACCAACTCTCGCTTTCTAATAAGGAAACTTTGCTTTGCTTGGACATGCAAAAACGAAAATGTCTTATAATATGAATTGGATGTAATATGAAACATTACATTGCCTCAACGGTATTTAAATCAACCTCAGAAGTTGTGAATATGGAAAGTTTATTCTCTATTCTTAAAATTATGAGAGCTTATTATACTCCTGGGCGAGGTTGTGAAAGAAATGGTAAATTCAAAAGAAGATATACGGTAGACTTGTGCTCTGAGTTTTTGTGTGAGAAAACATCCGCCGAGATGGCCGCCGGAAGAGGACCAAGTAGCCAGTCGGGATGTGTTTTCACATCGAGGGAGCAGAACCGTGGTAAAAATCATTGTGTCCGATTTAATTTCCGCATTATTTTTTATATTTGTCATATTTGAATTAGCGTATATCCTCCGGGTTTGCTTGTTGTTGTTGCATCTTGATGATCCGAGTTATTGTCAGCATAGAATTGTCAATAATGGTAAGATTAATAATAATTGGTATCGAGCTTCGTTGTAAGCTGGTGGATGTCGATACCTAAGAATTGGTATCAAAACCGGTTTTGATGATTTGAAGGTTATCCGTAGGCCGTATGACCGGGTTGGAAAGATGGTGTTGATGTAAGGTATGTCGCCGGGTAGAATTAATGGTAGAAGACGAGATTGACTATCGAGTGTGTTTCTAGAACATCATACGGTCATACCGAGATTTCGAGAAGCTCTCGCCTCGAAGACGAAGGCGTCCGGGAGATTGCGGATACGGGTTATGTGGGTTTGTACATCACAAGTTATCGTTGAAGATCTTATCTGGGAAAAAAAGTCGCTTGCAGATGGAGGATCCTCGAAGGAAATTTGTGGCATGGATTGTGTGGGCGTCAAGATGATGACGGTCATAAGAACTCAAGCGAGATCGTACAAACTATAGGTGAAAATCGACAAGGGATTTCTTGGTTATTAGAAACGTTGTCGTGGGTGACAGGGAGTTTCTTGAATGTTAGAAATGGATGTCAGCTGGGTAAAATTCCCGTGGTCAGGGTACTAGAAGATACTGAAGTTTTGAAAAGCCATGAAAAGTGCAAACAGTGTTTGTATTGAGGCCGCATATGCTCTAACCGATAATACAAGACTTCGTTTGGTGATGAATTCTGGAAGATGGCAAGAGCACGGGTTGTTGCCCAGGGTCCAAGGTTATGAACTATGTACAAGGTTGCAATCGGGTTGTGTTGCATGAATCATCCAAGTTAGTGGGCGTGATTAAAAGTCGATGTGAAAGGTGTTTCCTACCTCCAAAGGATTTGCTAACTGAAGAAATGAGATGTTCTGATCAAACATCGAAGGTCAATGAATTGGATCAAGTGGGAGTTGTCAACACGGAAAGGAAAAAAAGAAGAGATAATTCATTGGATGACCTATCGCGTCGAGGTCAGTTCCAAGGTGCCTGATGAAGATTGAGAAGATTTTCAAGGCGCGTAACATGATGATAATTTAAATGAAAAATTCCAACAGGCAAAGGTTTTGCTATGTCTCTTGATAGTCAAGGTTTTACGGCATTCCGTGTTGTTCTGGATTGGTGAAAAGCAAGGCCAAGTCGTGGATCAACTTCGGGAGTTCGTAGGTCAACAAATCCTCAAGCAAGAGCCGCCGCGGCGGTGCTTGAAGACAAATGATCCGAAAAAATGCCTTCAAGCGAGATTGTCAATACAGCATTATCGAGACCCCAGTCTACCCTTGGCAAGGTGGGGGCCCGAATGGGGTGAATGACTGTCAGAATAGTCGTCGAGACCTAAAAATCTCACGACACGCGGCCGAGGGCGATTTTTGGACTTGTTTTCCTATTCGGTTTAGATTTTTTACCTAGGGTCTTTGTAGTCTATATATATGAGTGTTAGGAGTCTCTATGAGTGTGTGCAAAACACCAAAGTTTGTGAAAACACCACCACCTCAATTCAAGGATGTAAATCAACCTTGCAGGCTAATATTTGTTCTTCTATTCTTAGAATTATGAGAGTTTATTATAATTCTTGGGCGAACAGGAAGAAATACGGCAGAGCCCAAGAGAAGATATACGGTAAACTTCGCGCTTGGGCTGCGCTGAAAAACATCCAGCTTGAGAGAGGTCGCCGAAAGAGGGTTCTCGGAAATTCTATAACAATCTTCACGAGAACTATTAATGATCTCAGCAGCCCAATACCTTCACATCAAGTATAATCGTGATAAAATCTGCCTCGATTTAATTTCGCATTATTTTCTTCTCTATTTGTCATATTTCAATTACGCAGATATCATCGGCTGTTTATTGTTTCTACATCCTACGGTATCCGAGCTTATTATCAGCATTTAAATCGTTAATACTCAGAAGATTCTAACCGTAATAACGTAGACATAAATGTCCAAAAGTTTAATTATCATTGATATAAATCGAGGGCTTTTTTAATCAAATATACACAAACTTTTTGCCCAAAAGTTTATCAACCATTGTCCATTGATACACATACATACACATGCATGCCTCTAGAATCTGATAAGAATTGTAGTTAAATGATATATATAGATTGATTTTGCAAATGTTACAGGAGGGACGTACTTGTTCAGGGTGTCAAACGTTGCCTTAACAACTTCCATAAACTTTAGGATCCAAGGCCACACAATGCATTTGGTGGAAGTTGAAGGAGGTCACACAATGCAAGATGTGTATGAATCAATTGATATTCATCCAGGCCAATCCTCATCTATTCTTGTAACTTTGCATGCACAGCCATCCTTCACTATAAGGTTCGAATTCGCTTGCCGAGAAACCATTGCCTAGCGGTCCTACTTACCATATTCATTGGTCCATGAAACAAGCAAGAACCATAAGGTAACTCCTATACATTACTCACTCCATCCCATTTTAAATGTGATTTCAAGAATTAGCTAATCTAATTTTCAATGAAAAAAAATCGGCTACTTAATACTCCGTATTGACTTTGAAACATTAGATGATGATATACATTAGTTACTAACATAACAAACACTTGCACATTGACCGAGATTATTTTTAAATTAAATGAATAATTTTAACTGATTAGTCAAACGTCTTGAAATTGATCGAAATGAAAACAATATTTGTAACATTTAATTGATTTAAAAGATAAAAATTGATTTTTGTACATGGGAAATTTGATTCAAAACTTGAATTGACTTTAAAATTTTATACAGGTGGAATTTGACTGCAAATGCTGCAAGGCCAAACCCTCAGGAGTCGCTCCATTATGGGACAATCCCAATAGCAAGAACACTCATCATCATAGAAAACTCAGCTGCAAATATTAGTGGCAAAATGCGATATGCCATCAACAAAGTCTCATATGTTAACCCTACCACCCCATTGAAACTTGCTGAGTATTTCGGAATCCCGGGTGTTTTCATCTTGAATTCAACCAAGGATACACCTCCCTCTAGCCCTGAAGTTCTTGGAACATCTGTCTTTGATGTCAACCTACATGACTACTTGGAAATTATCTTCCAAAACAATGAGAAGGCTCTCCAATCTTATCATCTTGATGGATCCGATTTTTGGCCTGTCGCGTAATTAAGACTAGTTTCTTTTGCTTATATATTAATTCTGTTTATATTATTTTTTATAATTTTTTTTTTAAAAGAAGCTAGTTCTATATATAGTATCCATTGTTTAACAGTTGTCTTCCATTTTCTCAGGTATGGGGCTGGTCAGTGGAATGCTACATTGAGGAGAAAGTACAATTTGATTGATGCTAACCCCAGATACACTGTTCAGGTGATTATTTTGTAGTGAATTTTTTTTTTGGATCTAGGCTAATAAAGACTATTCAATAATGATACAATAATTTATATAATGCAATAACATTTAGATGTGAGACATATAGTGATAATGGTACATAAATAAGGCGTTAGTTTTGTTAGGGGACGTCGAGATAGACATCCCCGGATCCTTTATCTAGGCCATTAGTCAAGAATTTCTCATAAGAGAGAAAAGGTAACCTTTTTATATAGAAACATATAAGCTAAATTGAATAATGTAATTATGGCAGGTTTATCCTAATTCTTGGTCAGCAATATTAGTCTCTCTAGACAATAAGGGCATGTGGAATTTGAGATCAGCAATCTGGCCAAGACGATATTTGGGACAAGAACTATACTTGAGAGTGTGGAAAATGAGAAGAGCTATTACACAGAGTATGACATCCCTGCAAAGCGTTATTTTGTGGAAGGCAAAACAGTTTAAAATTACACACACATTGTTCATCAAAGTCTTGGTTTTTTATCATTATTTGTATTTGATATTTACTCCTTTTCTAGCCAGTTACGAGAGTGTAACTATCAAGAAAAATGAGAATTGAAAGATAAAAAACAATGTAGTATAATTGTTTTAGCTTCTATTCTTTCAATTTCTTTTACTTAATCTCCTTTGTCAAGTTTATTGGCGTACCATATGTGGTTTAACTTTGTGCTGCAACTATATATATATATATGTATATATTATATAATATATATATAATATATATATATATGTATATATATATATAATATATATATATATGCGGTCCTAAGCATTATCTATGTTAATTTTAATAAAATTTGTTCTATTAAGATACAAGATACAAGATACTTACACTGAAATATGTTATTGATTATTTTAAATATATAATTAATCGAATATATCAATCGAAGATGGTTAATCCCATTCACAAAATATTATTAAACCTTATAATACACAACATGCTAGTCACTTGAGACATACTGTAAATGGCCCATAAAAACTAAAAATAAGATAAGCCTTAATAATTTAAAAATTATAAAACAACGTATTTTAAGAATTTTAATAGAATAATATCTTAATAACACTCTAACTTTCTATATATCGATCATAAAATTAGTGCAATCAAGGAGCAAATAATTCTAGAGTTTGGCATTTTTCTAGGATTATATTGAAACATCAAAAATATTCGTTCGATACTAAAATACAACTTACATACTGAAATGACCATTTTCCGATGGAGAAATTTCATACAATAGCAAACTGATATATTCAAGGGCCATTCATAATGATTTAGTCACATGATTAAAGCTAGCAGAAATTGATTTAATTTAGTCCAGGCCTCCAGGGCTGCTACTAGTTGCAACATCTGCTACTACTATATATACATCATATTCATTTTCCAATAACTTCGCTTCATAAAGGGATCTGGAATAAATATTGACAGGGGCTATAATCCCTTTAATCTCTCAAACTTCGTCACTAAAACTAAGAGCCTTTAAAAATTTCAGAAAATATCTTTTTTGTGATGGCGCCTCTTTGTGGTAGAGGAGACCTACCTTGGTGTGTGCCCCCTGGAGCTATACCACTCCTGGAACTTCCACTATTATTACCACCTTGCCCATTATTCCGTGAACTTCCATTAGAACTGGTTTCCACATTGTTGCTTGTTCCACTCATTTTCTTAGGTCTACTACCACTTAGATAGCTTGATCCCAATACCTATGCAATGTCTCTCTTATGTTTATTTGCTTATTGCATTTCTCTCTATCTAGTACCCTTGAGTGATCGGCTATATATGGACCAAAGTATCAATATCACGTTTTAATATCGTCCAATTATATTTGCCAGTTTCTTAAGAGCACGTGCCAAGTAGGCCAACCAACAACTTAATATCTCTACATGCAATCAACGAAACTCTTGTAAGGGAACTGGAGACAGTGAAAATTTATTAAATTTTAATTAAAAATGATTAAGATGACTTAATTAAATTAATTAAAATCGAGCCACTAAAAATTACATATGGTCAGAGCCCCAAATTTAATTTGAAATCCTCATACAACAAAGGTTTTCCCTGGAAAATAACTCCGACTAAACCAAGCTCATTAAATCTGTAGCTCGGCGCTAAAATCTCTAATTTATTGGGATAAATCACCCCCTAAAGGTACCGAGCCTCCAAAGTTTCTAATTCAAATTGGCATCTAGTAAGCTTACGCGATTCAAAATCAAGCCTCCAAAAGGCCCACATGCGAAAATACATTCACTTAAAGACATCCTAACCTTTTCTCATAAAAATAGGCGCCATATTCATTTCTCAAGAAAATTAATGCCTAAATATCTATTTAGCCTGCATCTGCCTCAAAATTCAACGACAAGACGCGATCCACCCGAAATCAAACCAACCAATCGAAGAAAGATTCAAGTTCTCCTAGTTCTTATAAATACCTCCTAAATTTCTAAATTACATACATTTCATTGAGAAAATACACAAAATATATGAGAAAAACGTAGGACACTGAATTTCTAAGCAATCTTTTAAACCACCGCCAGAAATACCATTGTGTGACTGGAAAACACCTCTCGTGTAGCCTAAATAGGCGGCTGAATTAAGAATTATCAGACAAACGCCGACAATTCTTCAAGCTTGTAAATAAAAATCACGGCACTCAATACGACTTCGCTAACGCCTCGAATATTTGCACGCCTAAAAGCACCGATTATTTGCAATAAAGCACACTCGGCAGCAGTTCATCGTTTCAACATGTGACCTGGCATCGCTCCAAGCACCCAAGATTGCCAAGACAACCAACACCTGAATACCGTTAAGTGCCCCTGCCGACCATATCCAAAGCCCGCACTGCCTGTTCATCAAGCACTGTGACACATATCCACCATGCACTCATATCTAAGCTCAGCTCATGTGTCATCCAAAGCCCAAATCAAATCAAATCAAGCCAAGCCAAGAAGCTCGTCATTAAATCAAAATGTACCATACCAAGCTCCTATCAATACTCCCTATCAAGTCAAAATAGTTTCAAGTTGTGCTCCAAACATTCAATAAATCGCCGCTGAAATTCAGCACCATAGCTGACAATCGATCATCTTCAATTCGATAAACCCGTATATCGGTAAATTTTCCACACAAATAATTTTATTTTGCACTCTTAAAATAAATAATAAAAATTCTTTCTTTATGCTATATGAATCGCTCTTCATATAATTTAATTACATTTTGAAACATCTACATTGTACATTATTTCAGTTAATTGTAAAATTAAAATATTCATCATAACTCTTTATCTTCGTAATTTTCTAATGTGTTAGAAATCTATGAAGGGTACTTTTATTTTTGTCAAACAATTGTTAGTAACATCCTCTTAAATTCATATGATATTAAATTTTCAATAAATGGAGATTCTAAATTTAAAATTTGTTTGAGATGCTACAATTTTTATGGTTTGTATATGAAATATTAACTGATTTAAGATTAATACTATAGTCATATTTCGAATTTATCTATCAATGAGTATGGAGTATAAAATTATAAGTTAATAAAAACATAGAAATCAAATCATATTGATATAGTCATATAGACAATATAGTACTCTGTAATTGATTGTGACCCTTCTAAAGAGGTCCACTGGTGGTGGACCAATATACAGCTCGGCACTGGTGGCTACTTCGATTCATTAAACAATTTTCTTAAAGATAATAACTATGTGACGTCAATAAAAAAACGTCATTATTTTCTATTTTACCCATACGTGTCAAATACAGAGTAAACAAATATGTAGGGGTCACTCTAATAAAGAAGTTGCAGATTGTTCAATGAATCTGATAAAATAAAATCTGTACGGAAGCATGATGGGATTTTAATAAAACCTAGTACAGGTTACTCCCTTGGACCTAAAATAAGTACTCCGTATAATACTATCTCATCCTTAAATGACTTTCACATTAATTTTTGGTTATCAAACTTTGTTTCTTTAATTTAATATCATATAAATAATTTTGATTTGAACAATGACTTTATAAATATACATCGATCCATTTTATCAAAATTCTAAAAAAAAAATCTAAAAATATTTTACTCTAAAATTATAGAGGTCAACCATCAAAATTCATCATGTTTTGGAGTAACAAACTAGTATGGGAAGTTAGTAACTTTATAAATTAGTACGGCGGACGCCAAGATTGCATGTGATAATTTGTTACAAGCTGATTTTATTGCTATACTATAAAATGCATAAAATTAGATAGTTTTGTTACACGCGATTATTATTATAATTATAAAGGTAATATAAATTGTAGTAAAAATAAATAAATTATCGAATAAATATACTTTTATATATTTAAAGAAAGATTAATTTCCTCGTAAAAAATCGCCCACCTTCCTCTTCATGCTCTCCTTCTTATGTATCCATAAGATTGTATCATGTATATGAAGCATCATGCGTTGTCGCACCGAACACCCAACACACGACGTATAATATTATAAAGCGATATATGACTTTCGATACAAATTTCTAAAACTATGAAATCGTAAAATCTGAAAATATACTCTATATATTTTAAACTTTATTATCTAAAAATTCAATTGTCATACTTAAATCATCAAAATTTCTCCATCTTTTGTCTTTTTATTTGTTAATTAAAGTTGATATCTTCAATGCATCATCTTTATCAAGCATCACGTTACTTTTCTCGGTTCTTGTCATATAATTTTAATTTTTATTGGTCAACATCATATTTTTTTCTTAGTATATACCATTCTTTTTTATTATTATGCTATAGATTCACTCATACCGTTTTCAAATTCATAATTGCTCTCAACTAAAAGAATATGTTGTGCCTAATGTTAATCCTTCGGTATTTCTCTAACAATTTTATTGCCTAAATTAAGAACTATTATGCATAGTTAAAAGAAAATAATATGAAATCATATCATTTTTCTATTTTATCCATAATTAATTATGAATTCGCTCAAAGATAAATGCGGATTTTAAGTTTTCACAATAATTTTATTTTTGTCAAAGTATTAGTCTTCTCAATTATGTCTTCAAATTTAATTTTTAGTTGTCTATTATGTCCTGGTATTTTGAATGTATTGTTTACGCCTTTTGATAGTTTTGATTTATAGTTCTCCTTATTATTTTTAATTTATTTTGTCTTGTTAAAATTTTCTCCTAATATTTAATATATGCAAAACAAAAAAATAATGTGCTAATGCGATATATAAATAAAATTTAATATCGTAAAACTTGTAATATATATCTAACTTGTATGTATGTTACTAACTCCGAGTATCCACATCATTGTTTGAAATACAAAATTTTAAAATAAAATAATTTTTCAAATTATACATATAAAGCATAATATATCATGAAAACTTTATATGTAATAATTGATATTATATGCTATTTAAATTTCTTAATAAAATTAACAAACCTATCCCTAGTTTAGAAGGTAATACCTATTAATAGTTTTATAAAAGTATACAAGATGAAATATGTATAAAATATAATTAAATTATTATAATAAATAAATCTAATAATAATAATTTAAAAATAGCATGAAGTTTTGAAAAATAAAATAAAATCATTATACATCAAGTCAAGTTACTATTCGTAATTATTATTTCATATATATTAGTAATAAAATATATCCTATCGCTAAAATTTATATGCTATCGACATAAAAATTAAATCATCATTATCTCTGGCCAATAAAAAGTCAACTCAGATGTTTCACCTATAACGAGTAATCACACGCATGAGATTCTTTTTCGTAGTAGTGTAAACACATCATTTGTATTTAAAAATGAATCACATGGTTTGAAAATAATTACAATAATAAGTTAATAAAGATTTATTTAAAATTATACGCATATGCTACCTTATAATTCAAAGATTCTCTAAGAATTATAGTTTAATAAGATTGTACTTTTAATATGTACATCCTCCATTACTTAAACATTATCAAGTTTTAAATTTATTTAGTTAACTTTTTATAATTGATTGTTGCTATAATACGCGTACATCCTCCATTACTATAATATTTTTTGATGATAATTGATTGCCGCTATAATTTTTAGAAACTGCTTAAAGAACTATGTCGGGATGCCAGGCAATCATGATATGATTTTTTTTCACATTCAAATTCTTCGATTTTTATAGAATACTAAGACACGGCGATCATCTAAGACATTTCAGATATATTCGCTGCCTAATACATTATTATCTCTTACTAAGACAATTATGATCATTTAAGTAAATTAATGAATCTTATATCTTTGAGTAGTCTTAACTAAATAACTAATATAATTTTTTCAACCATTTAAATATAAAATTATGAATACTACATACGTAATTTATCGCCAAAAAGACGTAGTAATTTTCTTTTTCGACAATCAAATTATTATTTAAATCAACCAACAAAATTTCAAAATTATGAATATTATATACTCACCCATCTCTAAAAGTTGTTCATTTTCTTTTTCAATACCAAACATAAGCACTTAACCACTAAATTATGAATATTACATACAAACTCCATCTCTAAATTTTTTTTCAATAGTCAAAATTTTTTAAAGCTCAACCAACAAAACTTAAAAATTATGAAAACATCATAGTACCTCCATAACTCTAAAAGATTAATTGATTTTCTTTTTGAAAATTATTTAAAAGTCAACAATCAAAATTTAAAATTTATAAATACTAAATTTGACATCCATCTCTAAAATATCATTCAATTTTCTTGTTCAATAGTCAAAATTATTTCAAACTCAACCGACAAAACTAAAGAATTATGAAGACTGCATACCACCTCCATCTCTAAAATGTTCATGGATTTTCTTTTTCAATAGTTAAAATTATTTAAAAACTCAACCACCAAAATTCAAAATTTGTAAATACTAAATATGACATTGTCTCTAAAAGATCGTTCAATTTTCTTTTTGAATAGTCACAATTATTTAAAACTCCACCAACAAAATTGATAGCTTATGATTACTATATACTTATTAACTGCATGCCCAAAAGATTTTTCAATAGTCAAAATTAACAAATTATTATTAGATTAATTTTTTAATTCATAATATTAGTTTGAATAACAAATTAAAATATTTTTAGTAAATATTTTTCATCTTATAGTTTTCATCGTATTTTTAATCCAGAATTATTCTTAACATAATACTTTTGATTATTCAAGTAAAAATAATGTGTTAATTTTGTATCAAACTGAATAATTTTATTAAGTAGCGTCCTATAATTTCATACCATATACAACTTGTAATAGACTCCTATAATAAAAGAATTATATTTGAATGTAGAACACTATATTATAGGATTTGTATTTGTAATCTTTTATTTTAACTAAAATTTATGAGAATACAATTATATCCTTCATTAAGGATATTTTAGACCGTTCGAAAAAGGGAGAAACTTTTTAAGACAACTCGTATATATATATATACGAGCTTGTATTGGATTATCGGAGAATTTGCACCTCAAAATGCTCATCAAAATACAAATGCATTTTTGTATTGGAGTTAGGTTTACAATTATTTTGCATTACTATGGTCGTTGAGTTGGCGGGCAAAGTTCAAAAATTCCTAGCTAGCCATAGATATTCATGCTACCATACCAAGAAACCACTGTTTTGGTGAACCTCCTCATCCAAAAATGCGCCACCACATCCTCCGTCGCCATAGCCAGACAACTCCATGCTCGAATCCTAACCTCCATACCCACATTTGCAAAAACCCCATTTGTATACAACAACATTATCTCCATGTACTCACGTTGCGGCTCTTTTCAAGATTGTCGCCTTGTGTTCGACAAAATGCCTCACAGAAACCTCATTTCTTACAATTCAATCATCAATGCTTGTTCACGTAGTACTAGAAATGCATATTTGGCTTTTGACTTGCTTGAATGTATGCAGAATGAGGACCTCACCCCTAAGGCTTCGACGTTTACTAGCTTGTTACAAGCATCGTCGACTCTTGGAAATCAGTTGTTAGGGTCATTGGTTCAAGCTCAGTGTATCAAATGTGGAGTGTTGGATGATGTATGTGTTCATACAGCTCTACTTGGTGTGTATTTTAGTTGTGGAAATTTGGATTCTGCCAAAAAAGTTTTTCGTTTGATGGAGATTAAAGATGACATGGCTTGGGATTTCATGATCTTCGGGTCTATTAAAAACGGTGTAGTCCTGGAAGGGCTTAAAATATTTAGTGGCATGAGGAAGAATCATGCTTGTCCTAATCAGTTTACATTTGCAATGGTGTTGAATGGTTGCAGTAAATTGGAAGATAGTCGAATTGGGCAAATTGTTCATGCACAACTTATCATGTCAGGGACATTTGTCGATTTACGTTTGAACAATGCCCTGCTTGATATGTATTGCAGTTGCGGTCTAAAGGAAACAGCATATGAAGTTTTTAGGAGAATTGATGATCCAGATTTGGTTTCGTGGAATACGATGTTATCAGGATATGCAGCTAATGAAGATGGAGAGGAGGCAATCTCTATGTTCGTCCAGCTTGGTCGGGTATCTTCTGCTAAGCCAGATGAATATACTTTAGCTGCCGTCATTTCTGCTACAAAAAGTTTTCCTGCTTCTGATTATGGTAAGCCTCTCCATGCTCGAATTGAGAAGGCTGGCTTGCAAGGGAGTGTTCATGTGAGTAGTTCAGTTATATCAATGTATTTCAGACATGATGAGACTCATTCTGCAGAAAAGATTTTTCGATCAATTATTGTTAAGGATGTTGTTCTGTGGACAGACATGATTGCTGGTCATTGCAGAACAAATAATATGGAGAGCGCTATTAGGCTGTTTAGCAATATGTTACAGAATGGTCATAAGACAGATAGCTTTGTCCTTAGTAGTGTCTTAAGTGCGTGCGCTGAACTTGTTACTCTAAGACAAGGAGAAGTTATCCACTCTATGGCTATCAAAGCAGGATTTGCTGCTGAGATGACTGTTTGCGGAAGCCTGATAGATATGTATGCTAAAAGTGGAGAGCTTCAAGCAGCTGAATCTATATTCTCAACGGTAACCAGGCCTGACTTACGTTGCTGCAATTCCATGCTTGGAGGATACGGCCACCATGGAAAGTCGAAAGAAGCATTTAGAGTATATGATGAAATATCTAGGAACAGTCTCTCACCAGATCAAGTAACATTTTTATCTTTGTTCGCCACTTGTAGCCACCGCGGGTTGGTGGACGAAGGAAAGCTATTTTGGAGTAGTATGGAGGAACTTGGAATAAAACCTGGACCTGGGCACTACTTTGCATGGTGAGTTTATAAGAAAAGCTGATTGCTGGAGGAAGTTAAGATTTTATATCCAAGTCTCCTTTTTGTGACAGACTGTTTAGAATCATGGAGAACTCTCCCAGCTACTGCATCACCCAAGGAAAATTCAGATAGTATTCAAGCAGCCAAGCAAATACTAAGCATAGATGCGGAGGACAGTGCTGCAAACGTATTGCTGACAAACCTCTACGCTGCAACAGGAAGATGGGATGGTGTTGTGGATATAAGGAGGAAGCTCAGAGGTTTTTCCTCACTCAAGGATCCAGGCTTAAGCTGGATAGAGGTTATGAAAAACATTCATGTATTTTCTTCAGGTGATCAGCTGCATTCAGATGTCGATGAAGTGAAAGCTGAACTCCATAGACTAATTGGAAACTTGACACTACTGGAAGTGGAGGAATTGACATGAAGGCATTTTGGCATTTCAAAAAAAGGAGCTCGCCAAAGCACAAGTGGATATATGGTCTGGTAGTTGGGACTATAGACGCACGTAGCTGTTAAAACTTTCATCAGATGTGCTAGACACAGCTAATATGAGAGCTTCTACATTCCTGTGTTGCACCAACTTGGCAACAATGGATATTTGGCAGTTTCAAATTGAGCTGTAATTCAAGATGCAAACGTGTCCGCAATGCTAGACATTGCCTTCACACAGAGATGAAGGGTAACTCTTGGTAGTCACTAACCCGGATGGAAGTTACTTTCATTTACACAAGCATCAGAAGAGACTAAAGGATTTTATTGATTCTACCTAGTATGTAAAGACTGCAGAATTTTGTCAAATCAACCTATAGCATATAGAGAGAAAGTGAATCTCTAAGCACACAAAATAAAAGAAACAGAAAGGATAATGACAATTACATCTACCTGAACTAATAAGAGTTTGTAAAGGCTACATAACCACCAAGTAATGAGTTTTACAGTGAAATGGAAACTACATTATCATAGTTGGAAAAATAAACTTCAACTTGACACACCAATGTTGAGGAAACATACATTAGTGCAACAAATCAGCCATTAGACACTTTACAACTGCAATCAGCTTATGCTATCACCTTGCAATCCAGCCCAGGTTAATGGCAGTCTATATAACCAGATACTAACGGCGACCAGTGCGACTCTTTCCTCTTGCTTTCTGCAGATATAAGAATATGGAGAGAACAATTAGGAGCCTGGAAAAGGCTATACATGCAGGATGATAAGAAAAGTTGCCTCCCATCTCTAGGGTCTATAAGCATAAAAGTAGCTGTATTTCGCAAAGATGGTGAGAAAGAGGACACAAAATTTGAGAACAGTGCATAGTTCTCTGGTTTTTGTCAATATGCCCCCAAATAGTAAGAGTTGCATGGAAAACAATGTGGTGGTAAAAACAACAGCTTCCATTCGGTAAAGGAGGATGTGGTGGTAAACAAGTAGCGCCACATGAGCTGTGCTTGCTCAGTCCGCTGACCACCCCAAACGCAGTCCAAAGTGATAACTCTCTGGATTAGTGAGACGGTCCTCGTCCTGGTCCCGAACTATGACTCGATAAGAAAAACCGAGTATACTGCCTTCCGCCCGATCGTGTCATCTATCGTTATTTTTAATATTACTGTACTCACTGAACAAGTAATGTCAAATCTAAATATGTAGAAGCCCAGGGATTGCCAAACAGAAAAGCAAATTATCTAGAACCAAATATAGCACACATGCTCAAAATTCACACATACATAATACACCGTCTCCTTCATAATTATAGCTACTTAATCACAGGCGCACACACATAGTTACATGCTCCATCCCAAATTGAAGCTAAACACTTACAGATGCAGTGTTGAAGCTAGAACCTGATACTGTTGCACCACCTGTAAGAGAAAATAAATTGTCAAGTCCCCAGGCAGTAAAAGATACTCTGTATAACACAGTTAAAATAATTAAATTTCTGATATAAGATATGACCGCATAATTTTCCTTTCAATTAGTATTTTTGGACATCAAATTACTTCACTTAATCAGTTTAGCAGAACTCACAGAAACCAGGGAATTTAAAGCAATGGCTAGCAGAGTCTTAGGCTGCTCTGACAAAACTAAGCAAAATAGTTGACAAACTAGATCAAATGATGAAGAAGTCATAATATATGGAAGCTAAGATATAATTTCAGCTTCCTGTTGGTTACATTAGTCCAAATATCATGATAAAATGAAATAAAAACACTTGGAGCATTAGACTTCAGTAGCATCATTAATTCATTAACCTAAAAAAACCGTGCAATTCAGAACATGCATTTTTTAATATAAAATAGAGAAATCCAGTATATGCAACCAAACCAATTATAAAGTAGTATCAGGTTGATCTCAAGACAAAGTTACCTGAAGCAAAAGGTGTTGAAAGACTTGGCATAAAGGATTGAGTCGAACTAAATAAAGGTGGGGTGTTTGCTATTGCTGGAGTTGAAGATGAGGGCCCAAATAGAGATGGCTGGGGGCTAGCACCAGAACTTAGAAGGGAAACTGGAGCAGAAGTGGTTGGAGTGATAAATAGAGAGGGGGAAGATGTAGCAACAGACGGGGTACTAAAGAGTGATAATCCACTTCCGGATGAAGCAGATGGGAGTCGCTGAATAAGATAATTGGAAAAGTGAGGAACCAGGAGCAGCTGAGTTTGCACCGACCAACAGCCTGAACTGATGGCATGCGAAGCCTAAAAGTGCATGTTTGATGTAGCAGCCTCGTGTTTAGTTGTTCCCTTCTATCAGCCTCCAGAAAGGGGTCATTCCTCTCTCCTCGGCACCGTTGGTCGGTTAGATATGCTGATTTCATGGATTCAATGTATTGATGAATGCTTTCCACCTATAACACTTGGGATTAGAAATGAACTTTTACATGCTGCCCGTAAGACGCCTCATAAAAGAAACATAATCACATTAATATTTCTACAGTTTTAGAATCTGATTACAGATGACAGATATTTTCAACCACATCAATAGTAGCATTCTAAAACTGAGTAGAATGTGGTACAAAGCAGTGATAGATCTCAAGCTAATACTTGACCACATAGTCAGTATAATAGGAGAGAAAGTTTACAGTATATAATATGAGCCACTTTTGAATAAAAGGGATTGAATTAATAAAAAAAATCTAGATTATCAACAAGCTTACCTTAGCAGCCACATGAAGAAAAAAATCATGCACATTTGACATGACCTTCGGAAGAGAGACAGTTAATGAGGAATCAGAACTTAATGTATTCTTCTCAGAATCTGGAGAATTAACTGTTCTAACTCTTCAACCCACTGAAGACATTCCAATGATACTTCTCAAATCTGGAAACTGTTTGCTGCAAATAGGGAGATGGCTTCTTTGGCAGTCCACTATAAAAATCATAAACAGGCACTATAGAAGTGGCAGTCTGACCACTTGACAATGGACCTGCTGTAGCTCCAGAAGCCTGGGATGGAACTGTGGCACTTCCTGCAGTGCCTTTTTGTGGCTGGTGAAACCTCGGGCGTAACATCATGAATGAACGAACAGCAATTTCTGTGTTGCGCATCATATCATTTGCAACAGCTAGTAGTTCCTGGGAAATGGCCTTTTGTCTATCCATGCCTGTGCTGACTCCACCCAATTCCTGAAACAGGGAAGTAAAGTGATGTTTTAACCCAAAAGTGGTGAGGAAACATAGCAGTAAATAAAGAGAGATATTGTAACCCCTAGCAATTCGACAGTGTGGCAGTTAGTACATAATTCATGGTAGATACTAAAACTCCTTTTCAAATTCATAAGATCAATCAACCAACTAAAAACTGCATACTCAAGATTGCAATTGCAGAAGACATTGAGAGGATTGCAGTCACAATAGATTGGACTGACAAAACAGTTGACATGACTATATTTCAAGCAGACTAATTGCATAAGTTTTCCAATATGATGAATCTAGTTCTGAGTTCTGACCAAATTTTATATCATTCATTGTATTATTTTATTGGCTTTTTCAAGGCATCTTGATACTTGATAGCAAGCACATAAAATTCCTGGGGAGCCAAGAACTCTTTGTGCAACAAGTTGATGCTAGTTGCACTACTAACCCATTCACTTCTTGCCCTTCAGACTCAGGCACTCGGCTGATAAATTTTTTAGTTTCGAACCCAATACTAGAACTACAGCAACACAGATATACAGTTACCACCAGTCACCACATAGGCCAGATGAATCCTATTAGTTCTAATTTCATCATGAATCAAACAAGGAAAAGTGAAACATATATCATGTAAATTATAGCCACAAGAATCGAAGCTAATGCTCAAAAGGCAAGAATATTACATACGACAATCAATTAGGCAACCAACAAATTAAGAATTAAGTACAAATAGAAACCTGAAACAGTCGACAGCATCAAGATCCAATCCTCCCATATGAAAACCCCGATGAATCAGTAAGGCGGCTACATTGGTCTAGACGCTGACTCTCGTCCCTATACTCCAATACCCTCTCCCTACATCAAAATCTCACCCCAAAAAAATGAGAAACCCAAATGAAGCCACACATACAGTCGCAATATAGTCCCGCCATTCCAGAATGGTCAAAATTAACAAATTTATAGACTTAATCGACTAAGATAAACATATAAATACTCATCAAAACTATCATACAAATGGTGGAATTACATTAATAATAGTAGCAATTTTATTATTTAATCAATTATTATTGGACATACTATTCCTCCTACATAATTTCATTGTTAGCTAAAAAAGTAAACCATCAAATACGAAAACAGTAAATATGAACTAAACAATAAAAACATATAAATACTATCAAAACTATCATATTAATGGTGAATTACATTAATAATAGTAGCAATTTTACATATTTTCGACCAATTATTATTGGACATACTACCTTCCTCCTACATAATTTCATTGTTAGCTAAAAAAGTAAACCATAAAATACGAAAAACAGTAAATATGAAGTAAACAATGAAACATATAAACATATTATTTGATAGTTATTAATATAATAAAAAGGAAACGTACTCAATTTGTAAGAGGAAGTTTTGAGAATGAGGGTGTAAATCAGCCCACTTAGTATTATAAGTAGCCGGCGTCTTATCATTCGTAAACAAATACAATTGTTGTTGCTGCGTTTGTTGTTGTGCCTGAAACAAAGGTTGTTGTTGTTGTTGAGGTTGTTGTGGCGTGAATGAGAATGCCATTTGCTTGATGGACTGATTGAGGGTTTTGCATTCTGACGTTTATTCATTGGATTTCATTTTTCCACTTTTGGCAATTGGTCAAAGCCCTAGGTTTTCATATGGGGGCAAATAATCAAATAATATTCACCTTCCAGTATTTTGATTTTCACCTCATTATAGTTTATTAAATTAAAAAATTACCTTAATTCAAATTTATCTAAAACTTTATGTAAAGTCTAACCTCCCTAACAAAAAATGGATGAAAGGATAATATAAATCGGATCGGATCGGATGGGATGTCCCAATCCAAGTCGGATCAGTACTTATTTGACCCAATGATTTACAAATTACAATCAATAAAGCATGGCCATCAAATGGCAGCCATACAAGTAGATCCAAAGCCCCCAATGGCTGCATACGAGTATATCACAATTCACAACATTTTGTTGGCTACACTATGTTTGGTTTGTTGCTGACCAAAAGAGGCAGGTGAACTTTCTCATATGCAGTCATCAAGTGGTTATATATGAAGAAAATATTGTCCTACTCTCGATAAATGATTGTTCCATTCAATTGCCATCCGAAATAATTAACCTCAACAGCACATTCACAAACAAAGTCTACTAGCAATGTATGCTCAGTCATCATATGACTCATAACTCGCTCTCGAGCGACTCCTTGTGCTCCGCCTGAACTTTGAGGGGCCGTCCCACCATGTCTCAGTTCCAACAATTTCACGTTCTAACCAGTAAGGATCGACCTGTTCCTTCTGTCCTAGTTGCTCAAAAAAGTTCTGCCACTGGTCCATGGTTCGCGTAAGACGGATACTCTTCTTACGGGTGAATATGAACTTCAAAATGTCTTTTGCCATTGTAGTTATCTCCTCTCCATCGATAATCAACATATACTGAAAACAAATTACAGACGAATTAGCTTAATGAGAACATTATCAGGCACTGTAATCCAGCCAGATGAGTGCATTTCCAATTAGGATAATAAAATAATATGGAGTAAATAAATTTGTGTCAAGTAACAGTTGCTACTTTTTAACAAAATATTGAAATAGATATAACATTTCAGGTAAAGGCCCTGTGAACTCACATGTAAGAAGCACAATTCTCAGAGGACAAAACCTGTTCCTTACCTTTATTAATTTCACATAGGCAAAGAGATTTCAGAACGCGAACAGATTTTTATAAGTTCTATTTAACCCAAGAGGTAGCATATGTTTTACCCTAAAAGCAAACCCAGGAGACCTCAAGATAAAGTATTACAATGGAAAGAAAAAGCAGCATTTTTACTCAGTAGTGACTCCGTTTTTGTTTCGATGACCTACCTTATCTTTTCAGAAAAATCAAGGAAAGTAATTGATAGAGTAAATAAATGGAAACAAACAGTAAAGTGATAAATTTGTAACATTACACTAGTGTAAAATGGTAAATGTGGAAAATACAAAAAATAAAAACAAAGGAAGTAGTTTATTTCATTGTTTACAAAATACAAACTGAAAAGTGAGCAACAGTAGCAGAAATATAAGTAGAGAAGTGAGCAAGAGTACCAGAAATATAAACCCAGCAGTTCCCAATATCACTTGAAAAAATTCTTGAAACATCTCTTGGAATTCATCTTCAGAGTCACCACTGCCAGGGCGACTTCCGCCATTACCGCCTCCAAAACGATTTCCACCACCACTCCCACCGTCAGCGTATTCATTCTTTTGCATTTGTTGACGCAATACATCCTCTATCCCCAAGCCTTTCTCAAAAGGGTTCCACGAAGATGGCTAATGCGAAATCGCAGAGCAAAGTAATAAGTTGACTGTCTAAGTTGAGAGCAATAATAATAAACAGTTTCACATACACAAAAAAGAAAGGGGGAAAGGGGTTGCAACTGATCGGTTGACAGGCATGTGATTTATCTATTTTCGAGCTAAATTTACACTTCATATGAAACTGACAGTCAACACTGTTACTGCTTAACATATTAAAGTTTTTACGGAAAATTGAATATGAGAAAGGTCGCAAGCTTCTACATTATTTAAAATGTAAAAATTTAAACAATTCACAATTTACTTACTACATCATTATATCATCACTGCTCATCAAATACAGCATTTCAACAATGTGCAGGTGGGATGATAAAAAGGAAGAATCAATTCAGGTCTAAAGGCTTATTATAATATTGTTACCATACACGATCTGCTAGAATGGTATGCAAGAAACATACTTCAACAATATCGAACTGATAGGCCATCTATATCGAAAGTCACACCAGGAGGATTGAACTCTTAGGTGAAATAATCCTCTTCCTCTTATATATTGAACTGTGAGGACACTTGTAGGTTTCTCAGGGAGCAATAGTTTTTAACAATAATCAACTCCTCTACCTATTATTTACGAATAATCCAATAACTTACCTTAGATAGTTAAATCAGAAGAAGCAAAAAACTGCCAAAGAAATTAGAGTAACCTTATCAGCGTTATCTGCATTGTTGGTGCCGCTAAAATAACAAATAGAAGAACATCTCTTTCCTTTCACAACAAAACTGGAGAGGCGAAGTGATATGTTGGGTCGTTTGGTATGCAAACAAGTTGGCGCATGGAAACTCAGCTCACCAGAGTTCTTAGGGCGAGGGCATATAAAAGTGAAGTTGGTTAACGTAGGACACACACTCATTTCAATGGAACACATTTATAGCAATGGATTTATCACTCTATCAACAAAACATAAGCAGCCCTTGAGAATCAATCTTCAAACGTCACTGCAAAAAATCCATCAGATATCAAAACCACAATTAAGTTATCGATTTAGACTATAAACCCCATCTAATATTTAATTTGATTTCAAACCGTGCCTCGTCATTGCGAAGAATACCCCATACATATCATACAGGAACCCGAATAATCGGAGATTACACGACTGAAGCAAAAATATTATCCCAAGTTGTACAAGCTCACCCCATTCAACATAAGGACAATTTCAATAAAAAGGCTAACATATTCACTTTTCCTATCTAATCTTACTCACCCGCCGTTATTAATTATCTACGTTCTGAAACAGCCATAATCGTTGTTCTGGGGTGAAAGACGCAGACACGTTAATGTTATAAATTCAATTAAATAGGAAAAGTAACTAAAAAGCATAAAAGACAGAAGGTAGCTCGAGGTAATGACTTACAAGAGAATATAGGTGCCAATTTGTGGAAGAAAATTGAAGGAATGATGAAATGTGGATGATTCCAGTAAAATAAGCCTATGGGCTTGTTTGGGTTTGTTTTGCTTCAAAAGCCCAATTCAAATTGGATTAATATTTGGACTTGACTTCAACCAATTAGGATATCATTCACTTGGTTGACTTGTTTATTTTGATTTTATTCATGTTTTCATTTTATTAAATGTGGTCCAATTTTATTTATTTTAAATAACATTTGATGATTTATGTAATTCTACTTGTATGAAATAGGTTTCCATCAATTTTAAACTTGAAAATGGACATTAGTGGGCAAATTCAAAAGTAAAATATGTCCTCTAATGATAAAATTGATGGTCAAATTGAAAATATGTGAATGGTTTAGGGGACCGATGAAATTAAGCCTTCAAAGTAAAAGTTTTTCTATTTAAGGCAGACATCCATTATACTAATCAATTCCCATCCATTGTACGGTTCAAAAAATTTAATATATATTTTAAACTATCATTTCAATTCGTCTAAATCCACCCCTATATCTTCGAGAACGCATTTATCAAATTGATTGTGCAAAAAGTACCTTCTGCATAATATTTTTCGGTCAAATGATTTTGGTTACCTCATCATCATATTAAAAAAGTTACTCTTAGAAAGTGATCAGCAAATGAAAAGAAGTAGTCAAAGCTGGAATAAGCAAGTTACTTTTCGGAACTTAACTTTACTTCAATTTTTTAATTTGTGAAAAGCGAATTCTTGATGCATCCAATTGATTCATTTCAATAACAGTATATTAAAAAAATCTTCAATTTTTCTCAATAAAATCATTTTTAACATTTCATTATATGTATCTATTTCCTTCTGATTTGTATTAATGCCAAATGAAATTTTAGGCATAAAGATGAATGTTGGCCTAAAGGTTGGTTGTGCCCCCATATGATTGACCAATTAATGACGACTTAATTAACTCACATAGATTCAGTACTCAAATAACACAAGCTATGCGTACTATACAACTCACAAATGTAGAAGAGGTGCAAAATTAATTGAAACCTTCCTTTAATTTAAATTTAGAGGTTTTCTCTTTTATTGCAAGGTGAAGTATTATTTAATTTGACACAAAATGGACATCTTGAATTTATAACTCTCATATGCATCGGATGCTCGTTTTAATAAAATGGGCATAGTAAATGATGATAGTCCACAGTAGTTGTGGGCACATCATAGAAGCAGCGCTGATAGGTAGAATCATAATTAATTCTTCTGTTTTTATATTGCCCACTTTTTTTGTATAGGTAAAGGGTGGTTGAGACAACATGTTAACAATTATAGTATATTTGTATTTGATCATTAATCAGCATAGGCTACAAATTCAAGAGGTAGACGTACTTCTATCAGTATATTATGGAATTCGATCATTTTCCACAACTTCAAAACACTTAGCTTGGTAATGGGTTGATAATGGAAACTATATCATGATACTCGGTCAGTTAATATATAACACCATTATTATTACCAGTTATAGATTTATTTATTTCGGCTGCTAGAACAATTGATAACGTGACACATTATTAGTGTAGTTATTTATAACTCTTGTCCCTGTAAAATGAATTTGAATTTTTCGTATTTGGTCTCTATACTATCGCGGTAAGCTTTTTACGCTGCTCCCGAACTATTATTGTTTCGCGATCGGGTCCCTGCCGCTTTATCGCTTTCGAGGCTTGGCCCATACCCCGTTTTTACACCAAAATACATTTTCGATACAAAATCTAATTATTTTCGCTTCAACACTAAACTAAAAGATGAAAACATACTTATATAATTAAAATGTAACCACACTTTCTTTTTTTAACACCCACCCTCCCTTTTCCTACCCCCTAAACTTTCACCAACATCCCTCCCCTCCTCAGAAACCACCACCAATTCATTAGACAAACCCAATCGTTGTGGCAAAGATAATCAATTCTGAAGCAATAATCAATACTACAACTTACTCCCTTTTAAATTCAATAAATTGGACAACTATTTTGGGACATCTAAAGCTTTTTTATCTCATTTTCTTGCTCATAAAATGGCGGAAGAGAAAGATGCAACTTCAATGCCACTTCAACAAGTTGCTGCTTCTGAAGATCCAGAGGACCCCATCAAAAGGGAACCCTCTTCTTCCAATTCTTCTACTGTGAGGGGTTCATTTTTAATTTCAATTTCGCTTTTTTCCTTCAAGATTTTAATATTTCGTAATTTGGGTTGTTTTGTTTGTCGGGTTTAAAATGATTTGATTTTTATTGTAATTGAGCTGCCTGGTGATCTATATATTGTCGGAGCGAAGTCTAAATCGACCGCGAAACGTAGGGACTTCGAGAAATTGGACCACACTTCGGGAGAGACGGAAGAGGTCGGAGCACAGAAGTCCCACCGGCACTTTGGAGTCCGAGAGAGAGAAGATCGGGACTTGGAAAGTCCCAACGCTGGCTTCAAGCAAATGATTTCTAAGGCTTCTAGGGCCTTTTACTCAGTGCTTTCTCCTATTCAGCTTATACTTTGCATCTGTATTCAGGAATATATATATAAGTGTTAATGATCTCATGAACAGAGAACGCTATCAATTTAATGGTGGTTGAAATCAACCTTGTATTTGAATGTGGAGAGTTTATTCTATTCTTATAATTACAGAGTTTATTATAATTTTGCGAGTAATATAAAAAGAAGCCATGAGATTCAAAGAAGATTCACGTAGACATATATTTGAGTTTCGCTTGAAACACCACTGGTAGGTCGGCAGGTTGTACCAGAATCTTCATGATATTATTAGCGGATCTACTGTTGGATTACCGTGATTGGCATGGGAACCAGGTAAATTCATGTTGTTTAATTTTCTCGCAATTTATTCTTTCTGCTTGTCATATCTCGAATTAGCCAGAGTATCATTTGGTTTGTCATACAAGATCCCTGACTTTGATCTGAAATATCATTGCATTTAGATTATTAATAATTCAAGGTATATTCCAACACATATTGGGTTCGATGTATCATCGGATGGTCAATCCATGGTTGACTTCGGTTGATTACTTTGATGATTCTCGTATTTAACGCTGATTCACCGCTGATTTTTATTGTGGCGAACGACGGTCAACGACGGTTGGACTTCAGGCTGGGATACTTGAGGCGGGGGTGTGAGGCGGGTCGGGGGCAAGCAAGGGCCGCGGCGGGGTTTCGGCCGTAAGGGGGTAAAGGGCTGGTAGCGGTGAGTGCGGCTCATAAAGAAGAAAAAGCTGACAGTTTCTATTTTAATTATTTAAACGCCTCATACTTTGGGCCATTGCTGGGCAAAATAATCATTTAGACAAAATGTGTTTTTGATGTAAACGGGCTGGGGAGATCACCGAAACGATAAAAACTCGACCGAAACAAATTAATGGGCCATAAACCATATGTAAGCTTACGCGAATCCAAAATGCAAAATTATCCGATGAATTTTAAAGTTTATGTTGATCACTTTAATTTTTTTTGGCAGGGGACATAAATGTCCGTAGTATTTGGTAAGTTAAGCTTATACTGTACTCCTTATATTTAAATGAAATAAGAATTGATCGATCTATGGAACTCCATCAACATCCATGTCATAAAGATGTACACATTAAATGTCTTCTACAATCTACATACATCAAGTATGCATGAATCAATTCACAGATTTTTTTATCTCATTTATTGATTCGTAATTATTATCAGCTCCCATGTGAAAGTTTGTGATTAATTAATTTATACTCTGTGATTGATTAATTTATATTCCGTATACAAAAACTGTAAAATCGCATAATTACTTGATAAAATATTATTTTTTGGGCTAAATAATACTTCTTCCATTTTTTTTACTTGTCATTCTAATAAATTTTTCTTATTTGTTTACTTGTAATTCTACATTTACGACCTCACATTTTTTCTATTATATCCCTAAACATTAAACGATTTCGAAGATTTTTTTCTTCTTTAATTAATATTTTACGGTAATCCACGTAAATGATATTTCATTCTTTATAATAAGAAGATAAAAATAAAACAATAATATTTCTAAATAATTATGTAAATTTTATGATTTATTAATGTAAAAAAATCTAGATGAGTAAAAATATAGAGAGAAGAGGAATACTCTATAAGTACTCCATCCGTCTTCTATTTGATTTTTTATGCCGAAAGTTACTTTTCAGTAGGTACTTTCTTTAATAATTAATTATTTAGACTAAAGTTACTTTATTAATAACCATTACATATAGTCAATGCATGGCTCTTAATTGAACTCCAAAAATGAGCTGGTTTTCTAACAAGATAAAACTAGAACGTTAGGCCAATTGTTCACTCTCTAATTCACTTTTTTCCCTATATTGTTCATTATTTGTCTCATCAGTAATCAATTTTTAAAAATGTTGTTGTCAATAGGTTAACTTTAATTAATGTACAAAATATTAAAATATTCTCTTTTAATTTTTTGAGAATTATTATTCTTTTATTTCAATTTAATTGATCATTTTGTACTTATAAATAGTAAAATCAATTATTATTTTAATAAAATATTTTGAAAGTAAATAATTAATTAAATTTACACAAATGAAGTATCGAGTAATAATTTTTATGGAATAGACCAATGGAATATGTAAATACGACATGACTATTACCTCACGTTAAACCTAGTAGGGCATAAAAGTTAGGCCAATGCATTTATCCCAACGCTTTGACTTCACTTTCTAAAAGCTCCATCTATGGCTAGTATATAAATTAGTGGGGTCAAGGGGTGGACTACTTCATTGAAAGTGAAGCAATTTGTCATCTTTACAAAACTATCCCAACAACCAATAAGGACAACATGGGAAAAAGATTTGTGGTAGCATTCAATTTTGTCTGAGATTTGTCTCAACTCGAATTTACCCCTTGATTCTTCTTCCAAAGTTACCTCAATTGACTTCAAACATTTATCGATCGGGCAGACAACGAAGGTTTGAAAGTATTTTTAAAAGAAGTATTTAATTATATAAATTTTATATTTTTTGTAATAATAAATAATTAATAATTAATAGTCAAAATTTAATTTAAGTTTCAAAGGACAATTAAAATAAATCAGCTTGTTTTATTTTTTCTTGACTTAATTATTGAAATTCTCAAATTTAACATGCTCATTTTTGGAAACTAGACTTCCAAATAAACATTTCAATTTGTGCCCAAGTGTTCTATAACTTCAACTTGCCTCGGTGTATATTTTTTGTGGTAAAATAGACAAACATCCATTTGAGTATTTGACAGGAGGACAAAGCACCAACCACCTCCTTTTCCACCTCTGCCGCCAACCGCGCCGCCTCACCCTAAAGGCCAAAGCCATAAAATGCTTTTCTAAAGAGAAAGAAAATGTTGGAAGGAATTTTTTTATATGAATAAAATTAATTTAGTCCAACCTCCTAAGTCAATGAAGATGGAGGTCTTAAGTTTTAGCAACACAACTTTGATATTTTATGAACTTTATATACCATCACATGGTCTTAGAAAATCATGAATGTTTAATTCTACCTTTAGAAGACAATTTTTAAATGCTACTTGTACGTAAAAGACAATCTATATGCCATAAGGAAAAAAAGTGTTCACATAAAACTACATTGATAATGAAAAACACCTAACATTTTAAAATGATAAAACATATGCTAAAGAATGCAACTTGTTACATTTATTTAGGGTTGTTTCATTCATAACTTCATTTTTGTCAAATTACGAAATGAAAGATGACAGCAAATATATGTTTCCCCCATTCCAATTTAATGATTTTTTTTTCAAACAAATTAAATAGTAACCCTTAGTTATTGAAACAATAGATAATTCATTAAATTTTAATTATTTAAAAAAAGAATGATAACATTAGGAACTACACTCTAATTACTTATAAACCAAATGCCGAACATTGAAATATTTAGTTAAATCCCAGCTAGTTGATTTAAGATGGAGGTAGTATAGAGATATCATGCAAATATCTTACAACTTTTTTTTCATTTTTTGTTCCTCCTCCTATTACTCTTGTGCTAATGTCAAGAGGACAACATGAGCCATTTTATATTGCCAATTTGATGCAAATAAGAAAAGTTAAACAACTATTCTATTGGTTTGATGAAATTTCTCCCTTATTGCAAGTCAATTCCAAGGGTCATTTTTTGTCCAACGTGTTCACCATTTTCTAATTGACAAATTCAAGTCAAGTAATCAAAAAATATTGTTCAATAAAGCTACAAACAAATGTTTATCCACTTAATTATTCCATCTTTTCCACCTTTGAGTGGTAGTTTTATGTTGTCACAATTGTCCATCTACCTAGGGGGCTGAAGGAGGAATCCTAGAACAAGTCAACGAAATTAAGATAAAAAGTTTGACAGTACTCTGTTTGCTGGCTGATTTTGGATATCTAAAATGACAATTATACTTGGTTTTTTTAATCATATCGATAATGTCCAGACTATGTTTATTGGCTAGATAAAATATACAGATTTGGTGGTAATAGTGACAATTGGTTTTGATTTTTTATTGTCATATCATAATACTCTTGACTCCTCCATGATCATATGCTAGGCAAGTTAATCATCTTCCTAGAGGATTTGCTATGAGAAAAGTGGTTGAATTGGCTAGCGCAGTTAGATACTTGACCACTAAATATGCACTTATTGACATAATAAATGTGAACGATCGATTTGTCCTATGGAGTACTTTCTTTGTGTGTTAAAATAACTTATACTACCAATTATGCTGAAACATCCTTTGATACACTAATTATTAAATATGATAATTTATAACATTATCGTGTATATTTATAAAATTATCGTGCATAGTTATATTATAATTAATGTTCATGTGATATCTATCATAATCTCGTGATATTTCGTTAAAGTTAGAACATTATTTTATTCTTTCAAGAAAAAAGTATCCAACAAAATGATATTTCGTATATCACATTATATGTCATTGTGCAATTTATAAGTTGTATGCAACAACTTTTAAAAGCATATTAAATGAACAAGAAATATCAAACTATTTATATATTTGTAATAACTTGTAGTATTGTACATAATAATTACAGTACTTATTTCAAATTGGTATAAACAAGTAATATTGGTATAAAAGAAAGTCAAAGGGGGCTAGTTTTGTGATTGAAGCAAACAATAGAGTTAGGACCAAGAATCACAATTAGACAAACAAAAGAAAGAAAACACAACCAAATAAAAGAGAGACCACTGTTTATAAAGCTTATGTTTTTTGATTCACAATTGCAATAAATGTGCTTTAGCTTTCACCAAATCTACACACACTGAGCCTCAGAGATTCACACAATTCAGAGAGAGATAGAGAGATTTTAGAGAGAGAAAGAGAGATTTTCAGCTTAATGAGGAGTTTTTTGTTGAATCAAGAACAGGGTCTAAGAAAGAGTCAACTAGCTACTTGTACCACAGGGTACAACCCATTCTTCTCCTTTTTCAATTTTTATTAATTTTGTGGTGTTTATTTATTATATGCATATTTTGGATCTGGGGTTAACTTACTGATTAATATCTGCAGTTTTTTGTGCAAAAAGATTGAGTCTTTTTGTCTATGGGGCTTTATTTATGGTCAAATTTGAGTAATTTGAGCTTGAATCTAATGGAATAACTTGTGAATCTGTGAAGCATCCAAGAAATAGTTGTTTATGTTTCTGGGTTTCAGCTATTTTTGGCTTATCTGAAGTAAAAATTGAGTCTTGATGAATTTTTAGAATATGGTATGGTACTATGGTTTAGGGTTTTTTTTATTTAGTTTAAGGTGGTAATATTTTATGAGTTGTTTTTTTTAATCCAAAATTGTTTAGATAAGGTTTTTGAAATGTTCTTTTTGTAAAGAATACCGTTATGGTGTTTGTTTTCCCTCCCTTTGTATAGTGAAATTTGATTTTTGAAAGGATTCTGAGGAAGCTTGTGAGTTGATTCCCTCTGCTTTTTAAAGGTCAAGAATTTGAAACAAATACTGCCTTTTTGCTTTATTTGGGTATGTACTTTGTAGTTAGATAGGCTAAGGAAACCTTCTTTTCTGCTGCAGAACTGAAACTTAGGCTAGTTAGTAGCGCCTTTATTCGTTTTGGGGAGTAATTACATCAAGAGAAAAGTTTCCATGCATCTTTCACTATGGAAGCCGATCTCGCACTGTGCTTCTCTGGTCATGGACAAGAAGAGCCGAAGAAAAGATGGTTCAAGTCCGAGAGGCGAGGAGTCAAAGAAGAATCCTTCAAACATTAGAAAACAGCAGGAGCATAAGCTTAGGGAAGCTCTCGAGGAAGCTTCTGAAAATGGCTCTCTTGTTAAATCCCAACACATGGACACCGAGGCCATGAATAATCAAGAAGAAAGTTTGGGTCGATCCAGGTCCCTTGCGAGACTACATGCCCAAAAGGAGTTCCTCCAAGCTACTGCTCTTGCTGCAGAACGCACATTCGAATCTGAAGACTCAATTCCATCCTTTGGGGAGGCCTTCAATAAGTTTCTGGCAATGTACCCAAAGTATGAGTCATCAGAAAAAATTGATCATCTGAGGTCAGAGGAGTATTCTCACCTTGCTGGTTCTGTTTCTAAAGTCTGCCTTGATTATTGTGGATTTGGATTGTTTTCGTTTCTCCAAACTGTTCATTATTGGGACTCATGTACATTTAGTTTATCTGAGATTACTGCAAATTTGAGCAATCATGCTCTGTATGGGGGTGCTGAGATAGGCACTGTTGAACATGATATAAAGACAAGGATAATGGATCATTTGAATATTCCTGAGAATGAATATGGCCTTGTCTTCACTGTTAGCCGTGGTTCAGCATTTAAACTGTTAGCTGAGACATACCCTTTCCATACAAATAAAAAGCTATTGACCATGTTTGATCATGAGAGCCAGTCTGTGAATTGGATGGCTCAAAGTGCTAAAGAGAAAGGTGCCAAAGCGTATAGTGCGTGGTTCAAATGGCCAACCCTCAAACTCTGTTCTACTGATCTTAGAAAGCAAATACAAAACAGGAAAAGGAGGAAAAAAGATTCTGCCACTGGTCTTTTCGTGTTCCCTGTCCAATCTCGTGTCACCGGTGCTAAGTATTCTTATCAATGGATGTCACTTGCTCAGCAGAACAATTGGCATGTATTGCTTGATGCAGGAGCACTGGGTCCTAAGGACATGGACTCACTTGGACTATCACTATTCCGACCAGATTTTATCATCACATCTTTTTACAGGGTGTTTGGGTATGATCCGACTGGATTTGGGTGCCTTCTTATCAAGAAATCTGTCATTGGTTGCCTTCAAAATCAATCCGGGCATGCAGGTTCTGGGATTGTGAAAATCACTCCGGTTTTCCCTCTTTACTTGAGTGATTCAGTTGATAATTTTCCTGGTTTTGTTGAACATGATGAAGGGGTTGAGAATGGCGAAGTCATTGCTGAAGCTCGCCCTGCAAATAACTTACCTGCCTTTTCTGGTGCATACACTTCTGCTCAGGTGAGGGATGTATTTGAGAGCGAGATGGAGCACGATAACACTTCAGATAGGGATGGCACTAGCACTATTTTTGAAGAAACTGAGAGTATTTCTGTTGGGGAGGTCATGAAAAGCCCAGTGTTCAGTGAAGATGAGTCTTCGGATAACTCGTTGTGGATTGATTTAGGCCAAAGTCCAATAGGGTCTGATGGTGCTGGTCAGTTAAATAAACCGAAGAGCTCACCTTTGCCTTCATTTTGGTTTGCTGGCAGGAAGAACAACAAGAGGTTGTCTCCTAAACCTTCAAAACTTATGGGCAGCCCGAGATATGACAAGGATGTAAACCAATCACCCCTGGATGATCATCATGTGCTATCATTTGATGCTGCTGTTCGGTCTGTTACTCAAGAACCTGACCATGCTAGTGAGATACCTGGAGAACAGTTCAGAGAATGGACAAAAACTCCAGATCTTCATCATGTTTCTGAGATTCAGGAAGAACCGGAAACTAGCCAATGGCGCATGAACTCAACAGCCACTTACAGTTCAGCCTCCCCATCTCAACGTCCAACTGTTGAGTCTAAAGAGAGTGCCATAAGAAGAGAGACCGAAGGTGAATTTAGATTGTTGGAGAGGAGAGAAGGTAGAATTGCTCGTAGTAGATTATTTGGCATTGAAGATGAACATTCTGGAGACAGAGGGAGAAGGGTATCTTTTAGCACAGAAGAGAACGGCAGGGCTCGCCTAAGCCACACACTTGAGGCAGGGGAACAGTCACTCAGAAGTGTGGATGGTGAAGATTACATTAGTGATGATGAGTATGGTGATTTGCAAGGTTCAAGTCGCAGAGAACCTGAGATAGAGTGCAAGCATCTTGATCACATAAATTTGTTGGGCCTCAATAAGACTACTCTTAGACTGCGGTTTTTAATTAATTGGTTAGTAACTTCTTTGCTGCAGCTAAGACTGCCAGGTTCAGATGGGGAGGAAAGTGTGCTGCTTGTTCATATCTACGGTCCAAAAATCAAATATGAAAGAGGTGCATCCGTTGCATTTAATGTTAGAGATAGAAAAAGAGGTCTGATAAGCCCAGAGGTCATTCTGAAACTGGCTGAAACACATGGTATCTCTCTTGGCATTGGTATTCTTAGTCGCATAAAGATTCTACAAAATCCAAAACAGCACCGGAATTCTTTGAATCTTGAAGATACTACTCTTTGTAAGCCAATGGAGAACGGGAATCAGGATGGTCGGACTGGTTTCGTTAGAGTTGAAGTTGTTACTGCATCTCTAAGCTTCCTTACTAACTTTGAAGATGTTTACAAGTTGTGGGTTTTCGTCGCTAAATTTCTTAATCCAGCGTTTATAAGAGAGGGTAGTCTACCAACTGTCGATGAAGATGTGGAGAAATGAGTTCTAAAAGTCCCGCCCGAAGGTCACAGTTCTCTTTGCCTCTCAGTATCATGTAGGGATGTTTTCGGTTAGGTTTGGTTGGTTTTTTCGGTTTGAATCGAACCGATAACATCCCTAGTGTCATGGGTACTAGACTACTAGTAGAAGTTGCAGAATTCCTCTTCAGTAATCCTGTTAAGATGTGGATCAAATTGCAGAGTTCATGTGCATGAGAAAGCGTTTAGGGCCGAATTTTTTGCCCCTCTTTTCTGCTGGTGATTTTGTTTATTCATGTTTCCAATTGATTGAATTTATGTGACCTTTTGAAATTCCTGTAAAATTGAGTTTTAGAGAAGTTGTACCCTGTTCAAAGCGTTTGAGATGGGGCTGAATGATAGTAAATAAAGAATGTTTTCGAAACATTATGGGATACATTTAAAGAATATCGTGAAAATATTAAAAACTCAAAGATAAGCTTATACCATATACTAAAGATATTTGTTTAAAGATAGATATTATAACAAATATAAATATTTAATTTGTTTAGGTAAATTAAAAATAAAATAAAATATTTTGAAATTAATATTACATAATTTAAAATGTTTGAAATACATTTTTACCAATAACAATAGCCTCTTATTTTATGATCGAATTGTTCAAACTTCAAAGGATTGCTTGAGGAAGGATGTGAAGATTATGACTCAAGTATTAAAAGTACAAATATGAAATCATTTGACTTAAAAATGCAAAAGTTTGTTCACTAGTACAATTTATGTTAGTAAGAAGTAATTCTTGGCAGAAGGAAAATATCATAGTTTCCCTCTCTATTGTTCAAATATTCAACAAATAAGTTTAGCAAGATGATGGACCCTTTGGTTGGTAAAGTATTATTGATTGCCAGTTTGCCACAACACAAGCACTAGCATTGTTTGGCATGGCCCATGGAGAATATAAAGGATGAATAATTGTGATGGTCTTTCCTTTTTTTATAAAAATTCTGCCTTCCTAGACAGCTTGAATGGGTCCTGCTATAAAGATTGTCCTGCAAAATTACTTTGGTGTTAATCTATTGATCATTGATCTTGCTTTTTTACATAACAGGACTACTTCATGTTCATAAGTAGAGCCAATTATTGTACTCTAGTAGTAGGATTTCTTGCTTTTTCGATTTCCATGCCCATCTTTTCTTTTTTGATAGTTTGTGTAATATTATACCATCTTATGTTGAGTTTATACTATAACATTACATAATGTTACACAAGTTACCACCATATCATTTTATGTAATATCCATAGTTTAACAAGTGCAATTAAGGAATTCCTTAAGCACCCAAACCACAGTCTAATATGATAATTTTGGTTAAAAAAACAAATTACAGCATGTGGTAATAAGGTTGCATTTAGTAAACTTAAATAGCAAATGCATGTTTTTGGACCTTGCAGATTTCTTTCAGCGTTTGAAATCTATTGGGGTTGAGCCTACCAAATCGACTTTGAGTTAAACAAAGGTTGGTATAAGTTCTAAGGAGAGGGCATCTAGTGTACCAAATAAAAAGACAAACAATTAGCTACTCAACTAGAATTTTTTAGTTTAAACTTAAAAAATAAACTAATATTATTAAATATTTTTGAAGACAAATCCAATAATATCAAATTTATATTTATTAGATTAATGAATCTAAAGTAACTGATTATTAAAAATTGATATGACAAAATGATAATGTCAATAAAAGAAAATGTAGGAAGTATTATTATTAAAAGGTTCCTCGTCTCTTGCAAGCCAAAATGCATAGTTTATATGCAATACAAAATTGATGACTCAATAGAAATAGACCACAAGTTATATTATTTAATAACAGAGTACAGCCGAATCTACTTACACTGAAAAAATTAAGAGCATATAATGTTCATCCATCAGGGTTTAGTCATATATTGAATGTAATAATTTAATGTTCACTACTTCAATTGAAAAAATATTTCTGAAATACCCATCACATTCAATATTTATTATATACAAGATTTTATCCAATATATATAATATCAAATTTATATACAAGATTTTATCCAATATATATATTTCAAACAATTGTTAATGGATGGGATTGGGGAGAACTTATAGAGTGAGAAATATAACAGTTGTACCCCTTTATCCATCCTGACGGAACATCTTTTTGAATACCATGTAAATCCGTCCCTGGCCATTATTGAGTTAAAAAAAAGGGATCCGATTCATTAAATAAAGTAAACAACAAAATACCACCAAATACTATAAGCTTCTAGTGATCACCAATTGAAATATAGATTTCAAATGGGAGAAAGACATGGAACTGCTGATAATCATTCATCATCAACCTTTAACATGGATTGTTGTATCGAGCATGCGCACGGCGCACACACCATCAAGAAATTGACAAATTTGAGGTGTGTTTAGCTTATAGTACAAGAGGAACTGGAGTTAACAATAGATGTGAAAAACTACCTTCCTGATATAAAAGTAAACAATTTAGAACTAGAGTATTTAAAGGCCAAATGTTGCAATGACAGTTTTGAGTGAAATGAAACAACTACCAGTATTCATTTTCTGGATAACAATCCCTTTGAAGAAACGAGTCTCGGAGCTTGTTTCAAATTTTTAAGTACAGCAGACGATCTTGGAACTTGCATTCTCCGTTTGTTAATAAATTCAAGCGAGCTTTGCAAGCATTGAGCAGGTGGAATTTCCTTCAAAATAATAGGTCCATTCCTGGCCGACACAAAGATTGAGTTTCATTATGTATACAAGTTATCAAGTAGCGTCCTTACAAAAGCAGTTTATCAAACATGAAATGCATAAACAAAAAATAATAATTTGAAATGCATTAACAAACTCTCTCACCTGGATTTCTTTTGTTTCTTCTTCTTTGATCTAAGCTTATCCTGAGATTCATCTTCTTCGGAATCTGAAGAGAAAACTTTCCTGAAAAACAAACCACTCTCAGTAAATCCCATGTAAAAAGTAAATAGCAACCTATATAAGTGAAATGTAAAGTCTCAAACTGCCAGGCAAGAAGAAGAAAAGAAGACTCATACTTCTCCTGAGCCGCAATCAATTTGACAATATCATCCGGAAGCATTCCTCTTTTATCTTGAGCCTCCTTCTTTGGTTGAGATTCTACGGTTTCTACCACACCCTCAACGCTTTCATCCAGTTGTCGTGGTCGTGGAGTTAACTTCTCAGCCCATTTCCTTCGACGTTCCTTACCTTCACGAACAGCCCTGTAATTATGTGATGTAGAAAACCAACTACATTTACTTTCACAACATAGTAATGTATCAAGAGCTTAATGCTACAAACAACTACAGAAACCAATCACATCAAAGGAGCTTGATCGCTGTTTAACAGAAACCCAACAAAGTTTTTACGCATATGCATATTTGAATAATGAACTTCACAAATCATTAGCTCGTCAAAAAATTCTAGGTTCATCATGTCAAGTTTTACAAATCTTGTGTTTGTAATCTCAAATTTCCTTACAACCTTGATGATTATAGTAGACATCTAACAACATATATGAGCACGACCGTCTTGTTTTAATTCTATTATAAAATTATCCACATTTAGCAATATAAGAGAACCAAGAATTTCCACCTAAGTTGATCAAGGCCAAGAGGACATCGAGTATAAGCATGCATCATATAGTCTCCTACAAATTCGGAAAATTTTAATTTCCAGTTTAATGGCACTATGAAAGTGGCTAACATGCTCTGAAGTCCCAAAATGATTATTTAAATACACTGCAACATACCACAAAATTTGTACACAATGATATATAATGCCGACACAGATTCCTCACAGCTAGAGGCCTTCAAAAGAGTAATCAACACTACATTCCATAAGCATCAGCTTACAAACTATATATACATTTCGTATTAACATAAGCAATTAATTGATTATTGAAATTAATCTAGATTGATTCCAGTCTAAGTTCATTCTTAGTACCACCTCCCTCCCAAAATTAACAAACTTCGAGCACTGAATTCAAAAACATAACTCAAAGCTATCACGTAAATAGTAAAGTAGGTTGAAAATACTAACTTGAATTATATTCGTCACCAAATATTGTACACCATTTCAAAAAATACTTAATTTTAAAATAAAAAAACAATTAAATCACTTTAAGATGGAGGTAATATGCATTACATAGAAAAGATTAAAAAAAAACAAGTACCTAGCTTTACTTTCTTTTTGAGCTTGACTAATCTCTTCAAACTGTTGCAATCCCTGTAACAAGTTCAAAAATCCCAAATCAATAAAAAAAAAACTCCGAATAATGCATAAAATAATTATTTATAAAATTGAATAAAGTTGATATAGTTTAAGAATGAGTAAAAAACCTGTTGAGCTGTGACTTCCTCAGGAGCATCAGATTCACTATCAGACATTTTCTTATAGTTTACAAAAATTCTGTAAATTTCAAAGGTTTATTTATTACAATGATTCTGAGTTTCTGATATGTTGAGGTTGTTTGATGAGAATCTGTTTTTTGATTCCTACGTAGGTTTAGGGCCTTAGGCTGTTTTGGGCTATCTACAAACCCAATTCTTTAATGTGTGCTTTGTCCCTTATTTGCTTGGGCCTTCGTTCTTTAATTTTTGTCTCAGACCATTTTTACAAAGGTTAGGAAAGACCCAATAGTATGACCATAAATAATGTGAATTAATGGACTAAGTAGAGCTCCAATTCTTTTGTTTTTCATATTATGTTTGATCGAAATCTTTTTAATATATTATTTAAAATTATAAAAAAATAATTTTACGCTAAAAAGAAAATGTCTCAAAATGAATTGGAGTTAGTATATCATATTTATAATATTAGGACGGATTGTGACCGGGTTAGTAGAGCTACACGAACCATTAAAACCTGGTTTAATATATAATAGATAGATGTGTTGTCGGTGTAAATTTAGGGTAATAGATTCTCCCTCATTAACCTCGACCCATCTCAATAACTTATTATTTTCTCATTTAAATTTTAAACATTTGCCCCTTAAAGTTTTGTTTGCGTCGACTCCGCTCCTCCCGTGAATCTCTTCCGTTTTGTAACTTATTAAACCACATGTGAGGTTGTAGGCATAGAAACATTTCATTGGCAAATGGCAATCAATAACATTATATTGATTGTTGAATAATGGAAAGGTTATATTTAGGCTAACGTTGATTAGCTCCGTACGTGTAAATAGGAAATGCTAGCTAGAAATTTGGCTACAAATGATGATTTACATAATGAATCATGAACACCAAAATAATTACATAGGTAAGAATAAGGTATATAAATGTACAAAACATAAAATATTCTAATAATAATACCCACAAATATATATCCTTTACTAAAGATTTCCGTGAGAAGAAGTAACATGCATTTGCTTCAATTGTAGATTGCAATTTGCAAGCAATGAGGGAAGTTTATTACTTGGAGTGGTTGGGCAGGCATTATAGTACCCTATGCTATATGCAACAATGCAAGAATAAATGAGGGGAAGTGTCGCATGTGCCGCCCTAGACCTTGTGTGAAATTATCCTTCTGAGTCTCCTATGCACACGGCTCATCAAAATCAACCCTTACTATCCCGGCAAGTGTGTGTCTATATAAGATCATAATTTTGGAATATATAAAAGATTTATGTAACAAAATAAATTAGTAAATGTATGTAATATGTAGTAGGCGCGATTTGATTTTTACAGATTCAGTTTAGAATAAAACCGAAAAACACAAATACACAAACAAGGTGTACAAATTCACATACCAATAATCAAATATGGAATATAATAAGGAATACCTTTGGCAGATCATCAAATATAATAATATCTGTTGCTCCAAGATGGTTGAGAAAATCCAGTCCATTATTCCCTTTTTCACATATAACTAACTACAAGTCATGCTAAAATAATATGAGATGACATTTTGCTAGTTTTAACATAATCATAGCCGTGATTAGAGCCCCTCAAACATCTAATATAGTGTGATGGAGTATGTTGTAGTTCCATGAATATAAAAAGAAGTAACCAGTTCATATGGGACTTTTAAGCCTACCGGCTACAAAAAAATATTTAACAGAATATAACGATCCAGCCTAATAGACTTTCTGATTCGTTTATATAGTCATTAATCTCTTATCTCTCACCGTTTGCCAAGTGCAAGACATTAATTTACCAATTCTAACCTACCAATAATAACAATTTACATCTTGCATGTTTTTTGGTACTAGTAAAATGTACGTGATTTTTGCACCTAAATATTTATACTGAAATATTTAATTGACATAATAAATAAATTAATCATCAAACTATTTACGTAAAATTTATAAATTATACTTTTTGATTTATATCATAATTCATTTTGTTCTATATTATAATGATCTCTTATAATTTTTTAATAATATAATTTAATAATAGATTTTAAAAATTTTGTTATCAAGCTACTCTTCATTTTTAAGATTTAATGTTTATTATTATGTAATTTTATTTATCAAGTTAAAATATCACTTTTCTCTCTTTTAAAACCTTATGTTTTTAGGAGTTTATTGTTAGAAAATATCACTTGTAGATGTGAAAAATTATTTAAAAATAATAATTAAAATGATTAAGATGACTTAATCAAATTAATTAAAATCGAGCCACTAAAATGATTGAGTCGCGGGCTGTGGTTCTCTAATCGAATTCCTACTCTTATTTAAACTCTGCATTTAATGCGTTTCCTGGGAAAATAGCCCCAAATTAATATTTCATTAAATTTAGGGGTTCGAGGCTAAAATCCCTAATTTCACTTATTAAAATCGGCCCAGTGCTAAATCGTTCGAAAGTTTCGATTTAAATGGAGACTGTGAGCATGGGAGATTGCAAAATAAAGATTGGCGTCCAAGGCCACATGAAAATACATTCACCTCAAAAAGCACTCCAGAAACCTTCTCGATACTCATTAGGAGCCCAATATTAATTCTTGAGGCAAAGTAATTCCTAAATCTCCGACCTGGCCCGATTCGGCCTCAAAATTCAACTAAAAGATCAAGATCCACCTAAAACTAAACAACTAATCATAAGTATTCAAAGCCCGTAAGCCATAAATACCCCCTAAATTTTGAAAAACAAGAGAGGACTCATACCTGAAAACACTGAGAAAATACAGCGACGACTCTAAATTTCTAAGTTAAATATTTTAAACCGCCAAGAACAACACCACTCAAGGCTGAAAACACTCTGTGTAGCCTAAATAGGCGCTGCTGTGGGAATTATTATCAAGACAAACGCAATAATTTTCGTTGTGTTGTTTAATCACTAAAATCCGACACAGATTTCTCGAAGAGTCTCTTCGAATATTCAGTAATAAACTAAATAACCCCCGATTATTCATAAATCTTGCATAACACCCGAAAATCTCTGTGTTTAAATCATCAAGTTTCAGATATAAGAAATATTAATCAATATTCAATTCCTATAACTGAGTCCAGTGCAAAGAACACGCCGCGCACGCCTGCCTACAAAGAACAAGTTCTCAACTAACTCGCTTGTATCAAAGTTAAGAATGTAATTGTGTTGGCTATCAACTTCATATCGATCATCATCACTACAAAGAATAAGCTCTTACTAGCACCTCCGTCAGAGTATGCCTTAAAAGCCGCATATTGCTCATAGCTTAAATCAAATTCAAGTGAGGCCAAATCTCAATTAAGCCCCATTCTACAAAGAACAAGTCAGTAAGTGCCAAATAGTACAAACAAGAAGCTCGCATATCGCTTCAATAACTTGCTGTCACTCTAGCCATAGCCATGCTCTGAGTTCTATCCCAAATCAAGTCCCACCAAAAGATAAGTAGCACACTTCAAGTTCCACCGCGAAAGTAAGCTCCACTTGTGCTAAGCAGCTTAAAACCAAGTCCTATACGACAAGACACTTTAGCAGTCCATCCAATTCCCGATTACGTACTGTAGATCAGCTCAGCACCCAGCAAGATCGCTCCATATGCCTAACACGGAACGCACTACTAAGTGCCCCCGGCTCGGACTATATCCAAGTCCGTGACGAGTCTCAAGTCCACATTAAGACTATGACATTGGTCCAAATTTCAGCTTCATCTAAAATCCAACCCAAATCAAGATCAAATGGTACCAAATCGTTCGAACTCATACCGAGCTCCTATCACATCTCAAGTCAAATCGCTAAGTCAAGCATCTCTACAACTGCCAGAACGCTAGTGGGATTTATAGTCTGGACAATGATCCTTTTTCGATTGATAAAACCTTTACATCGCGAATTTTTCCTTTACAATGTTTTATTTTGTACCCCTTTGCATAAATAATAAAAATTCTTCTTTGCATTACATCACTTCTCAATTGATTAGTAGTATAAATTATTCATAATTCTACTATTTAATTTTATTTTATGTATTCATATTCTAAATATATTTTAATTGGATTTATCGACTAAATAATATATGCACAAACTAAATAATATCAAGATCTTTTATGAAATTCTCTTCACTTTAAACCAAAATAACCAAAGAGCTGGCCATAATACATATCCTTTGTCAACGTTAAATACCTAAACGAATTATTTGAAAATCAATAGAATGTAGTATACCTTTTAAAAATTAGGTCTCGTGCAATAATTTTTAACAAAGATAAATATCAATAGTATATATGTGATTAATATTATATAGATATGTAAACTCTTTAAAATTTGATATAAATAAGTAAAATAACAAATTTATTTATAATATAAAGGTCATGGGCATCATTAAAATAGACCATGGTGGTACCCGATTTGTACATCTTCATCAATAAAGGGATTATATACCCATAATATACATATTCATCAACGTATTTTTGTAATTACAATATCAATGAATTATTTCATATGAGTTAAACTAATATAAGTATTATTATGATAATATACTCTTACGTGAGTTACTAATTACTAATCAATATTAAATAGTAATTTTTTTCTAACTCTCTTCATATAAGTCAATCTAATTTTAATTAATTTTGTTGTATCTAAGTTTATAGATAAATATATTTTATTTAAATATAAAACTAATATCTTATATATTTTATAATAATTAAAAATCTGAATATAAAACATTCAAATCCATACCCCTCCCATACTAAATGATTGTCATGTTTGATTTAAGTGCTCCAAATTGACAAGATTTTACATCTTCATCGTTAAACATAATTTTAATTTTGAATAAAATTTAATGTTAATACTAAAGTACATTAAAAATATTATTATTATAATTTTTACCAAATATTATGCAATAGAAAAAAATGAATTTAATATTTAATTTGTGAATAATCCAAATTTAAACTTTGATAATCTATTAGGGATTTAGGAGGCTAGACACATTTTTATTTGTTTGTTGAATAAAATACAAAAATATTACATAATTGATATATATTCTTAAATAGTAATTTATAATTTAATAATTTAATATTTGAGTTGTATTAAAATGAATTTTTCTTATTGTTATGTTAAAATTAAAAAAATCAAATACAGTATTATATCAAACACTTTTATCCGTTGGTAAATATGTTGATTATTTTTTATATAATTGGACGAAGATGTTGACAATGAACTTGCATGGGTCACAGCATAATGTGATGAAAGTGGAAAACTTTGCACATATTATAAGAAAGAGATAATTTCAAATTTATGTTCGATTGTTATAGAATTTTTAGATAAAGATTTAACTTATATATTAACTGTTATAGGAGCCATTATTTTTAAAATTTGGGTTATTATTTTTCCATCAATAGTGTCATTGTAGAGTCAAATTTTATTAATTATATTTAATTAAATTCGAATTTATTTGATTAATTAGGAATAATTGTTAGTTAATTTCAATCGCATTAAATTACACGCTGGCCGATTGTGACTCGACCAGCCTCCAATTAAAATAACGCACGTGTAAATTGCTGCCTCGATATTTAATGACCTAATGATTTAGTGTGAAATTAGATTTTATCATTACTCAAAACTAATTATATATCTTCGCACATGACGCTGGCACTTAATATTATTCCTCAAATTTATAGGATTAAAGGAATAAATCAAGGACAAAATCGAATAAAATAGAATTTTTTAGATAAATGGACTCAAAATGGCATCTGACAAAAAATAGGGTTATATAAATGCGGCAATAAAAAGTGAGGCGTGCCGCTTCCAAGAAAAGATTTGAAATTTAATATTATTTTAATATTATCCGATTTATCTCGTATCTACCTAAAAAATTAACTAAGTAAGTTTGTAATCCATGTCAGAAAACCGTAACTACTCTTTAATTAATAAATTAAAATGTGGGATGTTACAATTGATTAACGAAAATTTGAAACCACTTTATTGTGTACGATAAATGTCGATGCTTGGGTGCTAGTTGTTTGGTGATAAGCAAATGAAAATGATTGAATTAAACGCTCGAATTGCAAATGATATTTGGTTGGCCAAATCCTACCACTACATAAATTAGACTGGTGCCCAAAGAAAAACAAAACCCATTCCCCATCCCCCTAAGTAGACGCATGTCTCGATTTTTTTCTCCGATTTCTCCTCCATCTCGCGAGCTTTGGACCTCAAATTTTTTGAAGAGTTTCCTCATCATCCTCTTCTTATCTGTTAGTAAAAGTAGCCAAACTTTTTGTATTTTCCTGAAGTTAATTAAAGTTGACTTTTTGTTGACTTTGGGTTTTCGATTTTTTATTGTTTCAATTTGATCTTCGGGCTTCCAAATTAGTTGTCTCTTTGAAAGTTGAAATTACGGTTTGAGGTGAAATTAGACGCTTAGGACGTTGACTTTAATTTTGAATAATTTAATTTTTCAGACATTAATACTGATATAATTATCTATTCAGTTTAAATTATAGTATAGATTATAATAATCGATTTAGGGTAGAAAAGTGTTGGAAAAAGTTGGGGTTGACTTTGGGTTGACTTCGGTTTCACTTGGCTCTAAACGCATGTTAAATGGATATAATCATGCTTGGACGCTTATTATAGTTGTTTTGAGTGAAATTATGGTTTAAAGTTGTTGACGAAGCCAGAATAAATTAGTTTCATTAGTTATAGTAGTCAGGTTTCTTTGGATTAGAGAGGCTGTTAGAAATGAATTGTGAATGTAGTTTATGTTTAATACCTGATTAGTTTGAATCGTTTAAGGTGTTAGCATTTAAGCCAGTCATGAAAATGTAAAGCTTAAGATTTAGGATTAGTCGAACTTTGTCATTTAGTTTATCGCTGAAATTTTCTAACTAGTAATATTTCACTTAAAGTGGACCAATGGAATCAAAAGTCGCTTAAAGGATAATTTATGTTAAAATTTGTAGAATAGTATGGGGTGGTATGTTTTAGACTGAACTGGAAAAGTCATGGATCATTAATCAAGCCATTATGTTTTCAGCCAAGTGGATTTATCACCGCTTGATAACATTATTTACGCTTGGTTAAGCAGGTATTGTAAATTGATACGTGATTATGTATTTGCACAGAACTTATCCTGCTAGTGAAGTTGTGAATTGCAGTTGAGTTGTTTGATGGCTTGGGGTGTAAATATATTATGGTGCATATCCTATATGAATTGTTGACTTGGGCATATTATGGCTACCATTTGCATTTACCGTTGCCTTGTCGCTCTATCCTGGTCAGCTCACACTTATCATCATAAAGTACGTCGGTATGTCAAGAAAGAAGGTTGTTGGTCATGTTTTGGCTCTCATATAGAGAAAGGGTCACACCACGTTGTGACGCATTTCTAATGCAGAGGTCGTCAGCATGGGTGCAGATATTGTCCTGGATTCATATGAGTCCGGGAAAAGAGCAGATATGATGTTCTAAGGTGAGTCCGGGAAAATGATGATAGTGATGTTAAGCATGTTGCAGAACCGCCGGAGCAACTTACATTTACAGATGTCAATACGCTTATCAGGTGCATCATTCCGTATCAGGTTGACATTCCTGCGTGGATGTCACCGTGGTCTCCGAAATGTTGGCTTACGTTATGGTCTTGTTTTTCCGAGTTCCTGTTGAGTACTCTATTAGGTTAAGGATCATGCAACGGAGTAACTGCATGCGGTTTCTGTTTGTTTGAGCACAGATACGTTAGCTCCTGGGTATATATCAGTAGAATTAAATGAAGTCGAGTCCTTTAAAATGTGTAAATGTTGATGATGGTTACTACTATCAGGACGCCGCGAATACCAGTTATATCTTTACCTTATATAGGTATCGTATACTCTATCGCTTATATTTTATCTCCTCGGGTATCTCATTCGATGTAGTAAGTTATCATCCAGTGATACCGCTTTCCACTCAAGCTGTCGAGCTTACCCCTTCCAACCTCCGTATCGACAGACCTCATGTCGATGAGCTCGTGGAAAGATCCAGTGATTATACTTAGCGAGACGGGTGACTGCGATCCTCAATTTACCATCATATGTTTCTATTCATTTTTCTTATACCAAATTTTCAGATTTGGTTTTGGTGTTGAAAAATGTATTAACTGCTTTATGGAGTTATCTTGGTTTTGAAATTTTTGTAGACGTTGTATTTTGGGATTTGTTTAGATGATGCCACGATGGTTAAAATTCTGTATGGAACGCTTTGAGCTTTCAACTATTTTACTTTTTAAGTCAACTACTGTGTTTCATCGATTTTCAAACAAGTTATTTTTGCTTCAACCATCAGACAAGACTATATACACAGTCGATAACGAATCTAACTCCTCAAGGGCGTATTTCACCGAGTATGGTCAAGTTACATACGCGATCATGGATCAACCAATCGGAAGAAAGCCCGAAAGCTTATAAATACCCCTTCCCATAACCGAAATTTCTGTAAATTCTACAAATAAAAAATACAACAAAATGTTCATGAGAGAATTTAGCACAAAAACAACTCCGCCGATTTTTTTTCGAAGAACCTCCGAAGATATACACAGTGAAACTACCATGTAACCAATTAAAACGCTAAAATCTTCAATCTAATGCTCTAAATAGGGCGCTAAATTGAGTAATCGAGTAAAAACACAAAATCTTCAACTCCAAGACCAAAATAGGCACAACATTAAGAGTTGGGTCAATTAATGCACAAACGTAGGTACTTCGTGATAAACACTCAAAACTAATGAGAATCTCTCATCATTCGATATCATAACCAAATCACTACGGATTATGCCACAAAGCAAGCGGTAGAACGCGTTGTGTTATAAGTTGGCAGAGTCTCGCTCCGCCTAATGCGAAACAAATACGATCAAGCCGCTAAGACACCCTCTGACAAGAATAAAGATATCCACACGGGTGATAAAGACCAAGATCGTGAGTACGCTTATTAAGCCGCTCGAGTCACCCAAATTGCATATCGCTTAAGACATCCACAGACATAAATTCAAATCAAGCCTAAGTCGTGAATGACCCAACCAAATACTAAGATCAAGTCCATGTTAACCATACCGGTATATCGCCGCTAAGGCCTCCGGCCTCGCATCATATCCAAGCCAAAGGCCAAGTCTAAGACTAAGTCTTCTACCCGCCTAGGGATCAAGGCTAGGTCCGCACTCAATCCACTTCAACAATCATATAACGTCCGTGCACAACCAAATTTCATTTTAGGCGCCTTAAATCAAGCCTAAGACTCAAACGCAGTTCAAGACTACACTAAATCCAAGTCCAGATTCCAAGCAATCAAGAACTGGCCAGAGCAACAGACTAAATAGTCGGACCAATCATTTGATAAATATTTCTTTGTACCTAGATAGATTTCCCAACGGGGTTTTATTGTATCAAGATACTTATAAATAATAAAATCTTCTAGCATGCCATAAATCTCACACGCCTGTTGGGATCTGATTTCTACCTTCAGCTATTATTGTCGATCAAAGATGCTTCCAAGTGGTCTAAAATGTACTTTTCCATGTTCCAAGGAATAATTAAAGTGTGAGTCACAACAAGGTGGTCTGTCAGATACATAGACCAACCGCACGCGACTACTAACTGCCCCGGGCAAAACCGAGCAAATCTGCGACTTGTAGGTTGAACAAACTTGCAGGATGAACATCAAGCCGCGCACCCATGAAGCGGCCATAAACCAAGATGTGTATCAAATCGACTCTTCCAGCTCTATGTACATGTCATGATGACTGCATACTACCTGTAGGAGCAAGTAGCTTCCTAGTAAAGTATCAAGACATGGCCAAATGACGCAGTCCAAAGCAATCTCACCATCCAACATGGTCGGGGAGGATTTAAGAACATAGAGCAACATCAACAGGTAGTAGAAGCGACCCTGAGGACCCTACTTCCTCAAGAAATGCCTAACACCTCAAAGGATGTATTAGAAACTCTTCTCACTCCACAATGCCAAGCCTCAAGCATGTCTCATGGAATACCAACAAAGATGGTGAAAACCCCATGTGTCTCAGCTGATGGGATCATACCCGCAGCACAACTCAGAGAGTTCATATTGGGGACAATCAAAGATAACTAGGATGAGGTCATACCCTCATACTCCTACGTTAAGCCCTACACCTCCCGCAGAGACAGATCATCAAGATGCCTCCCAAATTCTAATAATTTGATAGAGTTGGAAATCCCAATCAAAGAAATTTCTCACTCGCTGAGACATGCAATACCGGGATGTATGGGGATCATATGACAACAAGCTTTGTTCGATCACCAAAGAAAATGCATTTGATGCACATCAATCGGAGTTAGTTATAATTAAATAGTCAGTACTGAATGCAAAATTTAAATCGTCTTTTTAAAGACCTAACATATAGTTGTGAAAGCCAACTAACGCCTGTAACTCCCAAAAGACGAAGCTTAAAATGCATTTCATAAACATGGAGTAAGTCTCGAGCCTCGAAATGCAAAGATAGAATGTTAGAAACATCAGCTATCAACATGTGCATTCAAGGCATCCACTAGGACCTGCAATACAGCCTACATGGTATACTTCCCAAGACCTTCGAAAATCATTCAAGAGCTCATGGATACGGAGTTGACTAGGCGAAAACAAAGGAAGCGGGTACGGTTAACATCAACATCCATGCCTACAATGCCAAATTTGATACGCAGTATCACGAAGAGCCATGTAAAGATGTACATGTCACAACTTCCATGTCAACAAAGCCTCTCTCAAAATAAAAAAGAGCACAAAGGAGATACTAAATATGGAAGCAATGACTGGTCTAAATGCTAAAAGAGATGCAAGCCAAAGAATATATATTCTTTGACTCAAACGTCCCAACAATCCTCGAGGAGTCGCTAAAATGAAAAGCTCAAGGTAGTTTCCCCGAGTCCAAGAGGATATTTAAGATGCCAACGGAAACATATTAAACTATCAAGTAGGTATCACCGCCATTGGCTTGGCCTGCCAGAAAAGTGTTTCACCTCAAAGAAAAAAAGTTTGATAAGCTACGGACGCGACTATATCCCTTGAAGAAGACAGTATCATGTGACCGCCGCAGCCAAAAGCACATAAGGACATCGACAAAACGTGAAACCTCGAGAAGTTACTCGTGATAACTCCATGTCAGAAAGTTTTAAACTTCATGCTACATGTAATGGAGAATTTGGCCGAACCGATTACAACAAGGCAAAGACGGTTTCCTGGCGGCTCTAAAAGTACCTCAACCAAACTCAAGATACCGCACCAAAAGAGACGGGTAGTAAAGAGTCAACCACCGAACAACAAACCATAAATCGACATTTTCCACAAAAGTTGAGACAAACACACAAAAGAAAAAGATGGTCTTCAAAAGATTGGTTGCAACAAGCCAAGTAGCCGTACTCAAGAGGCCAGACACAACAAATTCACAAAAAGCTCCATTGTGTATTGCAATCAGACAGGTGCACAAACACCACATATCTAAAAAATCCAATACATCATGTGCATGCAAAGTACGCACTCCCGCTATGCCACAACCTCAAATATCAAACATCAAGTGTGTACAAAACCGTAATTCATGACCCATACTTGCTCCTCTGTTAAAGACATCAAGAAAATGCATAACGCTCCTAGATAATAGAGGATAACCGCTTTCCATCATTCCTCTGATATATTTCCAGACCTTAGGAATCTTCTTGACATGAGAACAAACTCTCTACATGCTCCTTGATATGAGCCTAAACTCTCTACAATCTCCTTGACATGAGAACAAACTATCTACCATCTCCTTGACACGAGACTAAACTGTCCACATACACCTTAAGCAGAGTATAAAAACACCTTCCACTCTGGATCTAGACTGAAAACATTCTCCTGTATGAACTATGTTTTGACTTGATCCTAATGGGCACGTAGCAACTTCAAGTACCCCAAGTCCAAATATAACCTTAAACAATACAAGAGGCTAATAACATGGATCAACCACCGGTTGAAGTTAGGGAAGACAACATCCCTACCCATCGTGAGCAAGACGATCAAAAACTATAAGGAGAAAAGAACTCGTGAACATCCCACAAGGCCATCCAAACACAAGCTCTAAAGTCGGCCGCATGTGAGCTATAACACCTACCAAGCTCTTAAAGCCGCTATAATCAGCTCTCCTAAACACGGAAATAATTTTAAACCTATAAGAGGTCAAAATTAATTATCCATGTGGAAATTAGCATGACTTAAAATGCATGCTAAATCTATCCGAATTACTGTCCCTGAGGATTAGAAATTAACTTAAACTCATTGTGGAGTTAATTTTAAATCTGCTACGAGATCGAATCAATTTCAATAAATTCACGACTTTTAATTTATGTTGACTAGAATTAATTTTCTCCGATATCCCAATGCATACGGGATTAATTCCCAGAAATTGTAATTAATTTTAGACTTTGAATAAGTCGAGTTAATTATTGCAAGAAGTTAACAACATAAAATCCATGCTGATTAGAATTAATTCTCTACTTAATTTTAGACTTTCAATAAGTCGAGTTAATTACTATAAATAAAGTTAACATAACATAAAATTATGTTGACTAGAATTAATTTCTACATCCCTAGACGACCGAGATTAATTCAAAATAACCTCTTAACCTTCAACAAAGCTAGATCAACTATCCTAAATACTGACTCCGACATTAAATCCATGTCAAAAGCAACATAGCATGTATTAAATTACATTCTATTAAAGATTTTCTGAAGTCGAACCGATTTACCAAGTATGCGCCCGAGTTCGGTATATGTATTTGTATTTAAATTTTATTAATTATTTTTAATTAATTAATTACTTTGATTAATATAATTAATAAAACCAATCGCGACAATTATAACATTAGGCTTTACCAAGCCTCACTTAAAATCCTGCACGTGTAAAATTATGGCCTCAAAGTATTTTAACGGCACTGAATTAATTAAAGTGATGAAATTATGTTTTATTATTAATTTAAACCTAATTATACATCTGGGCATTTAATGACGCGATTAAAATATTTGCTTTCCTAAATTTACTGATTAAATAATAAATTTAAAATCTAATAAAACAAATTTTTCTAAAACCAACCAAAATAGCGGCCCGGATAAATAAGTAGGGCAAACTTTTCCTTGCAAATTGGTAAAATGTGCGAGGCGGTGCCTGCACTCTCCAAGAAAGATTTGAAATTTAATATTATCCTATCTGCTAGATCCTGTCATAAAATTAATCTAATAAGATCAGAATGGATCACATCAACCAATCTGAAAGAAGTTCATGATACCCCCCTCCCCTATAACCCCGAAATCACACCCACAACCAAAAAAATGTAACAAAGTTTCCGAGAGAATTTAGCATAAAACGATTGACAGATTTCTTCATATAAAAATCTCTCCAAGCATTGGGGCCAAATGAAACTATCATTGCAATCCACACCGAAATCTTCAACTCAAAGTTTAATATAAGCCAAATTGAGCAACTAAGTTGAAGAACACAAAAATCTTTAATTCAAGACCAAAATAAGCGCCCAATATTAAGAGTTGAGCCTTTAATTTTACCCACAAACGTTAAAGAATTTCATGACCAACACTAAAAACTCCATCATTCAGATTCATAAATCAAACACTACTTTAATACCCACAAGAAATCTGGCAGTTTTAAATCTGTCGCCTGGTCAGAAAGCCACACCAAACTATTAAGTGCACCTCTTAATAAGAACAATCATATCCACACGTAATAGCACTCAAGACAGAGTACGTCATAAGACCCGAGTCACCCAACCGTGATCAAACCGCTAAGACATCTAAGCTAGACAGCAATTCAACGTTTCAAGTCCCATCAAAGTTTCAGCATCAAGATCAAGTCCATATAACCATACGGATATTCGTCATAAGTGCTCCCCATCAGTACCCATATCCAAGTCAAAGACCAAGTCCAAGATTGTTTTCTATCCACCAGACTTACATAGGCCTCAGAATCTCAGATCTCAACGGTCCAAACACAAATTCAAATTTATCCAAATCAAGTCCAAGGACTACATCAAATCTAAAGTTCATCATCCAAAGTGAAGAATAGCTGTATCTGATACCTGACCTCAATCGCTTGATAACATTTCTTTGCATCTAGATTTCCCCAAACGAATTTTATCAGAATACGCATACATTATAAACAATAAAATCTTTCTAGCAGTTACAATATTATAATAGCGGTGAATATAATTACAATGTAAAAGTGAATGTTCAATACAACTAACACTTTATGCTGACAAATTTTATTCCAATTATATTATATATTTAAAACTTACTTGATGAGTTTTAAATATTCAATTTTACCTTGCAATTAACCAACCAACTAAATTACATTAAGCCTCATCCTAATATTAAAAAAAAAAGGCCTCATTCCAATATTTTCACTGCTCACTTGTTCCAGAAGAGAATTATGTTATATTAACTTAAACAGATTAAAAACTATCAAATGAATATTTTGGTTCCCTTAAATAAACTTCCCCAAACATTACACTTCTCTAAATAGGGTTTAGTTAAAATAGTAATTTTACACACACAAAAATTACTGTTTGGAGTGTGCTAGAATGGCTGATTTATAACAAAGACAATGTGGATAGGGTAGTCTCTAAATAAATACTAGGGTCGTCTCTAAATAAATACTCCATATATTATATTAGGTTAGCTAAATGGTTTCATTCTTTAGGATACATACAGTTAATTTACAATGGCATCTCATGTGAGCTACCATGTTTACAATCAGCTCTTTCTCAGGTCACGAGAAATTTGGATTATCACTTAGTGTTCCCACTGCTAATTTAATACTCCCAGTGGTGGAGCACTGCACAGAGCATAGTAGTAATCTATACACATTGATGAATACAAAAACGAGCCTTCCAAATTTTCAAAATTTGAAATGGTATCTACCTTAGTACCAAAACAAGAAAAATAAAGGCTTATTGGCCGACAGACTCTTAAACTATCGTGACAATTTTTATATTTAATCTCTTTAAATTTATTCATCTCAAGCTGAGTTGCATTTCTCAGATTTCCTTCGGTTTGGGGACATTATCCATAAACTATCATATTGTTTGAGTATCCTTAAACCTAATTTTTCACCTTTAAAATTAAAACGATTTATTTTATCCTTAATACTATACTAAAAGAATATGAACACATCTGCATTTTATATACTAAAGAACTCTCACCCTTTTTTTTAACACACCCCACCCTACCCTCCCCCACCCCTCCCTAACCAACTCCATCGCCCAGCGGTATCCAACAATCAATTTCATCTCAGTAGATAACGTAGGATCTAAATACCATTTTCTTGTGTTTTAGGGTAGACATAATTATTTTATTTTAATGATTTTGGGCAGTAAAAATTGTTTCTAAGGTGGCCCATACAAGAAGGGGAAAGAGTCATTCCGCCTGCATAAGATGAATAAGCTCATTTAACCAGCATAAAAATATGCTGATAATAGCATCTGTCACTAACAAGTGAAAAATAAAAGAAATGGCCTACCGGACATAGTTATTGTAATGAATATGACAAAGCTACCACCAGAGACTCATTAATACTATGACAAATAGGTGAAAACAAGGGTACAAATAGTAGATATGCTCTCTACTTAATTATGAAATTCCAGTAATATAACACACTTCATTATTTTGCATTAACTACTTCTTCCTTGAGTTAATCACTCTGTTTTCTTAGGTAAGAGTTAGTTTTAGGATTATCCTTTTATAGTTTATACGGAGTAATTGTTTGTAATAACTTCATAACGTACGTATTATTTACTCCCTCAACGTTATTTTATTTAATATTACTCCCTCAACATTGAGCTATTGTCAAGTTTTTAATAATTAAATTTAGCAAATTTTGTAGCATTAATATAATATATCTATTGAATGTTCTTTTAAATCGACATGATCATGTCAATTATTAAACTTTAAAAGTAAACAATTTTTGGGATGAATTTACATTTTTACTAGTAGTAGTATCCGATTATTAGTGAAATCAAGTTTGAATATGATTTCATAATATATTAACCAAAACATGAAACCCACCAAACTAATCGAGCTCGAATGTGATTTCATAGTATCTTAACTACCAAAATGCAACCAACCAAAAGTAAATAAATAGTTCCTCACATATAGGTTATATTATGATGACTATGTAGATAATGTACTTGATAGATTTTGCATGTTGCATTTTATTGAATTTTGAATGTTTCAACAACCATTAAGTATTGGACATGAAATCATTTATGTGTATCATGAGGTCAGTGTGGAAAAGCAAAGATGTCTCTGCTAAAGCGTAGCTGGAAATGGAGGAATTTGAAGTTGATTTCCTACTAAGCAATAAGTAACAGACTGGGCAAGTAGCGTGCTCATAATGGTCCTATCATCTCTAATCATTAATCAATCCTTAATCAACTAACGTTGTGCAAAATGTAATGGAAAAGTAAACCTTTTGATTGGGAAAAGACCATAAATCAAAGTGCAATTATTACCTCAACAATCACCTCTTTCACTTTTTTTTGTTTTTCTTTCACTATATTAGTTGATTAATTCATTGTCTAACTTATCATTCTTATGGTAGCAAATAAACTCTGTCCGGATAAATAATGTTTAAGATGCCTTACCAAAGTAATCAAGATTTACTTTGACAAGGTATACTGGAACTTCTTCAGTACACAATTAAGAAACAATATCATGTTTATGGAAAATAAATAGATGTTTGGAAATATATTTTTTAATAACCTTTACCTTACTTAGCACCTTGTAAGTCGTATGGTGGTAAAAACAATTTTTAGGATTGGGTTTATAACTAAATACTTTATTTTCTAGAGTAAATTTTTGAAGTAGATATAGTTATATAAAAGTTCTTTCGAGTTAGGTTTTATGATATTAAATTTTTTTCTTAGATCGTCAAGTAAATCTTCGAAGTAGATATAGTCATATAGAGGTTCTTTCGAAGTTAGATCATCTTTTTTTTTATAATTTTTTATCTAATGATTAATTTTGAATAAGTGAAGTGACTTCTTTGACCTTTAGTATTCTGGTACTAAAATTTAATTTAGTACTATAAATCGGACTCGATTCTTCCATATCTTAATATTTAAAACCATACATACCACTTCATAATTCATCTTCTCCATTAATTAATAACCACACTTATGAGTTGTGATAATCTTTATCAATTAGTGATTCTAAACAATTTTTCATAGAACACCCATGGGATGGGTAAATGAAATAGTGTAGTCTAATTATCAATTAATGCCAAAATTACAACTCATTGTCAAAATTTACCAAGTAATAAAGTTGTATAAAATATGAATTAGCAACTAGACTGTAAGAAAACCAATGTTGTTAAATTCGTGTGTGGACAGTTAAACGCCAGCACTTCACAATCCAAAAAAGAAGAAAGTGTACACAACATCTAGTTGGAAAAAAAGAAAGAAATCTTCTGATCTATTTTGTGATTCAACACAAAGAAAGAAAAATGATCATTTAGGAATAAAATATAAACGTAAGGTAACATCACCATCCTCATCATCAACAGCCAAACTTTCTTTTTCATATTTTATTCCCTTTCCTCTTTCTCGATCGTTGCTTAAAGTCTCATTTGTTTGTCCCTCCTTTCAAACCCAGGGCATCATCACTCTCTCAACTCCTCACCCCCCTTTTTTTTTTGGTTTCTGCTTTTCTTTAGTTGATCCATAATCATTCCAATATTCTGAAAATCTATTAAACCCCTTTAATTTGTACTTCTGCTCCACAAAGTTGAATCAATTTTCACTCAATAATAATGAGTACAGTACATTTTCTTTATGTCCCCTTTTCTTGAATATGGATCTGCTTTCACTTTTGTAAGTCAAGTCTAGTGAAGTGAGTTATCTCAGTTTGTCATTCATTCATTCATTCAGAATATGGCCTCTGACAAATCCATCTCCAAAGGCCAAGCATGGTCAGTCTTTAAAATAAATCACATATTTTTCTTTTTTCTTAATCTTATTCATAATTTATATTAAAGTGAAATTATAATTTTTTTTACTTGTTATTATGTTTGTAGGTTTTGCACAACAGGGTTGCCAAGTGATATACTTATTGATGTTGATGAGATGACCTTCCATCTCCACAAGGTAATTTGATAATGCCCCTCTTAGAACAACACCATCTTCTTTTTCTTTTAGCAAAGTTATGCAAATATTTATATTCAATTTTTTATTTTTTTATTATAACACCGAACTCCTTTGTTATTATTCATCCATTAGAGAGGAACGACATTATCATTCGTTGGAGTATAAAAATTACGGAGTATTATTTTATCTACTAAAGTGGAATATTATTACTTGAGTGTAAAAATCATTGTCCATTTTTTATTTGTTTGTTTTATGATTTTTATTGTTTTTGCAGTTTCCATTGATGTCAAAGAGTAAAAAGCTGCTGGATCTAATAACAGAGCAAGAAACAAAACCAAAACAAAAACCAAGTGCGCACACTAAGATCCAAAACCCAAGTAGTGAGAACTCAAGTGAAGAAATCAAAGAAATTGAAAATGCTGATGAATTCGATGGAGATAATGATGTTGACAATCAACTTCACATCACCCTCCCCAATTTCCCGGGTGGTTCCGAGGCATTCGAGGGGGCGGCTAAGTTCTGTTACGGTGTTAAGATCGACTTAACACCGTTAAATGTCGCCCCTCTTCGTTGTGCTGGAGAATATCTCCAGATGAATGATGAATTCTCCGAAGATAACCTCATTTCGAAAACAGAACGTTTTTTCACTCAATCAGTTCTCAGAAGCATCAAAGACACCATAAAAGCTCTACATTCATGCGAAAAAATGTTATCATTGGCTGAAGAACTTGGTATTGTTGAAAGATGCATTGATGCTATAGCAACAAAGGCTTCTACAACGGATCCATCAATTTTCGGGTGGCCTATAAACGATGGACAAATGAATGCAAGGAAAAATGGTAAAAACAGTGCAACTACTTCAGATTCATGGTTTGAAGAACTTGGGCATTTGAATATACAATTGTTTAAGCGATTAATCTTCGCTATGAAGAATGAAGATGTAAGTCCAGAGATATTGGAAAGCTGTTTGATCTTTTATGCAAAAAAGCATTTCCCTGGAATTTCAAGAATCAATCGAAAGCCTCCGTCCTCATCCTCAACAACGATCCTTTCGGAACATGATCAAAGAGAGCTTCTTGAGTTTGTTATAGCCAATATCCCAATTGGGAGAACCACAACACCATCAACTATAACTCGATACCTTTTCGGGTTATTAAGAACCGTGAACATCCTCAAAGCTTCAGAATCATGCAGGGCCAGACTAGAGATGAAGATTGGAGCTCAACTAGATCAAGCTACATTGGATGATCTACTAATTCCGAGCTATTCGTATTTGAACGAGACATTGTATGATGTCGAATGTATTGAGAGGATATTGAGGTGTTTTCTTGAAGGATTTGGACAGGGAACCACTAGTATCAATGTGGTAGATGGCGACGGTGGTGATGGTGGTGGTTCTAGATCGACAACGTTAATGTTGGTTGGAAAATTGGTGGATGGATACTTGTCTGAGATTGCTTCGGATGCTAATTTGAAGGTGGATGTGTTTTATCAGTTTGCTATTTCGTTACCGGACCATGCTAGACTATATGATGATGGTCTTTACAGAGCTGTTGATGTCTACCTCAAGGTGAGCATTTTTTTTTCTTACTATAATTTATTTTGTGTATTTAGTGCATTTTGATGTCTATTATGATTTGCTTAATTTTTGTGATTCGGATGATTTTGGTTATATAGTTTATATATTACCATATTGGTTTTATTGTAAATATTAAATTGACATCTCGATTTTTAATATCACGAGTGATGTAGTCTATTTTTTATTAGATGGACATTAAATATAATAATAAGTTTATATTTTAAGTTATGCTTTGTATAATAAATTGAATACTAAATGACTTTACATGACATTCATATATATAATAGTTGTCAATAATAATATTAAGGAGATTATGATTTTTTTATTAAAGATAAATATATGCTACATGACCTAAATATGAGTTTCCTAAAGTTGAACAATGAATTTATTCATAATCATTATAACAATAATAAAAGTCAAGCACCTACAATTATGGACTAAAATGTTTTTAGCCAATTTCCAGAGACAGAAATTTTGGTTTGATTCTTACCAATATCAGCGGGTGGGTCGATTTTGGAATTAAGAAACAATTAGAATGTGTTTTTTGAAGATTTCTAAAGTGATTACACATAATTAATGCTCTAATTAAATTACGGAGTAATACAGAGTACCATTAATGCTAAACATGTCCTTATATTTTGATACATTTACATAGGCTCATCCATGGCTGTCTGAAGCCGAAAGGGAGAAGATCTGCGGCGTATTGAACTGCCAAAAACTCACACTAGAAGCATGCACACACGCTGCTCAGAACGAGAGGCTTCCACTAAGAGCAGTGGTGCAAGTACTCTTCTTCGAGCAGCTTCAACTCCGGCAAGCAATTGCCGGGTCACTACTCTCTTCTGACATGATGCCGCCACCTTTGGAAAACTCACAACCATTTGAGGGAGGGGCCGAAGAGGCATACGATGAGGATGACAACGTTGGGGAAGTTGTCGGGCCGGCTCGTGTGGGGGAGAATCAGGTGCTTAGGTTGGGTATGGATAGCATGAGGTCGAGGGTGCATCAATTGGAACGTGAGTGTTCGAGCATGAGACGTGCCATTGCGAAGATTGATAAAGTGGGCACTAATGAGAAAGGAGTTGGTGATAGTAATAAGAAATGGAAAAGTTCACTTCCTAGAAAATTTGGGTGCAAGTTTAAGACTCATCAAGTTTGTGATTCACATGAACCATCTAGCCCGGCTATTGTTCAAGCCCGTAAAGCCCGAACAATCGTTACCAAAAGAACGAGATAATTAAACAAATATTCCGGAGTTTGAAACAAGTCGAAATTTCCGTAACTATGGAGGATTGAGTCTCGACTTTATGCCAAACTCCGGGAATTCTTGCTCAATTATCTCCAATAGTGACATGCTTTCTTTGATTTTCCTTTTTCAATTATTGTATGTTCATGTTGTCTTTATTTGGAGCTAGTTTAAAAGTGATGGTGTTTGTGTATGATTATTCTTTCTGTGAGATGGAAAATAGCTTTCATTGAGGTGGTTCTAATTTTGTATGTTTTGACAACTAGTCCTCCCGGATGTCGTGGGGTATAATTTTCAGTAAATATTTGGATGATTGTGGAAATTGGTTGATTCTTTTGAGATGATTAAGATGGGGAGCATGCATAGATGTTTTCCAGTTCATAAAAAGCGATAGTGGGTACTACTTGGGGACGTTGGGGTAGTGGAGACTGAAGAGGACTTCACCTCGATAATTGCAGATTTTATTTTCTCAATTTATATAATTTTCTAAAGTTTATTTTACTTGGTTTCACTATTTGTACAAACAAATCGAACTATGACACCGATCGACCGAACCATATCAAACCATTCAATACATGCTCTCATATATTGTGCCCCACTTATCTCTAAATTGAGCTATATAAAAACAAGATTTGGGTGGTACACATGTGGATAAAAATGAATAAGCTACGACTTTGGTTGAAATATGATTGAAATTTAATCGTATAATAATAAACCCCAAAATAGTATTTGTATAGAGGTTCAGGCGATATGTGTGAATAGTATTTGTATGAGTGAGATTTTAAACAATATAAGCAGATTTCACCGTTAGTAGCATCACAAAATCTATTAAGCAATATAAAAGAGTTCATATCTTCCTTTCCATTTTATTCTTAATATAGTATTTTATCTTATTCTCCAAACTCTCCATTTCATATATATAATATAGTAAAGATATAAGCTTGGTAGTAGGTATATCGGTTGGTTTCTATTAGCGTTATCAACCTTGTCATCATGTCGAGTGCTACTTCTTAGATATATCTTTATATCGCTTCACCAGGCTTTAATATTTATTTCATTATGTTCCTCTATTATAGATAACTAGCAGTATGTCAAGTAGTCTATAATCAGAGCGAATATTATTATTATTGTTGTTATTCTTTTCCTCTGTTATAGTGAACTGACAATCCGTCAAGCTTGTTTATGCGAGTTTACCTATAGACTGCAAAAATGTAACTAAATCTGTATGGAAGTGTTATTGGGTGGGGTGGGGTGGGAGTGAGTATAAGGTTGAAGATGATGTTTTATTTAACTAATTAAAATTGATTATTTTATTAAGCGTTAATATGATCAAGTATTTGTTATTTAAAATGCTTGCTTAAAGTGTAATATATATAAATGTCCTATTTGCCCAGCTACTTATTGAAGTGGAGTTCGTATCTTCAAAATATATTTTAGTTCGGAGATACCGATGCACTGTTGAAATGTTCACTTTTTAGTTGGTCTTGGATGAAATTTAGCCTCCCCGTTGAATGATCTTTCGCCGTTTAGAAATAGATGATTATTTAGAAGAAAAAATACTTTTTCATAATAGTTGATTGTTTGCGTTTTAATGTCGTTTTTTACATTTTAAATGTCTTTTTCTGATCGATATAAACTTTACAATTCCGATATAGATTTTGTTATTCATTTAATAAAATCACTTTAATCCAAAATATTGATATTTATTTTGAGATGGAGATATATTATAACTACTCATATGGAATCAAAAATTTTTGTACCCTGATGAATAAATTGTTAATCTGAATAAAAAAATATAATAATTTAGGGAGGACGAACAACGTAATTTTTAGAATGAACAAATATAATTTTTTTAAATGTTTAATATAAAATATATATATTTTAAAAATAATACAAATTATAAATAAATAAAGAGTCTGATTAAGACTACATGTTTGAAAGTAAGCATGATGCTTCTGAAAGGGTATAATTATGTTTCAACTTTAATTAAGGTAAAAGATAATATAGCTATCACTTGGAAATATTATATCTGATAATGTGTTAGTTAATGGAAAAAACCGTAAAATATCTTAAATATCTTTGTTTTGTATGAACTATCCGATTAAATATGTTAGTTATAAGAGGATGAATACTTTCGTAATCATAATCCATAGCTGATAAGTACAGAGTCGAATCTCTTGATGCTGCACAGTGCACACGTAGCCAACTCACAGATCTTTCACACATAAGGTGGCCCACTTAACTTAATCCTCTTCTATCATTACAAATCTATTACAAATCTCAAACAAATTATTACATTTCATGTCTTTATTCTGTAAGAATTTATTTTTATCACAAGGGATTTATTTTCTTGCATTTTGAGTGAAGAAAAATGGGAAGAAGCAAGTATTTGGCCATGAAAACTGACCAAGATGGAACAGAGTTAATAAATCAAGACTTGAATGATCTTAAGTTGGCAGCAAAGAATCTCATCAACCATGCAACCAAACTTGGTGGTATTGGATTTGGCACTGCTTTTCTCAGATGGGTTGCTTCATTTGCTGCAATGTATGCTTACTATAAATCTCATTTTAATTCCACTTTTAATTAATTTTATTGTGATTTGTTCATATGTTTTTTGATTTATTGTTATTGTTTTTTAGTTGTTGCGAGGGTATTTTTTTTTTATAGTTAAATTACAATAATTCTCAGCCCTCCTCCCCTCCCTAGAATGAGATTCGAACCTTGACTTCATGGATGAAGAATCAAGGGTGCTAGGTAGACCATTGGATTATCTCTGTTGTGAGCATGGTTTGAACTTAGATTTGGAATAGTTGAAGTTGTCATGATTGCTTGGATTGAAAAGGTTAAAGCTTTACAATTTATTAACCAAGATTCTATGTTGGTATTGTCAAAAAGGGCAACTTTGACTGATGTGTTGATGATTGTCTAGGAAGATGTTGAACTTTTGCCTAATTGTTGGTTAGTTGAATTTCTTACCCCCTTTGTTGATCATTTACACACTCCATTAAAAACATTGTCTAAATTTGATTTTCAATGGTCAAAATTAACATAGTTTGTGGTCTTAATTGACTTGTATAACTTGGATTTGAATCAAAACCATCATGTGGATGGTAAAGCATTTTAAAAATCCTTTCTTTTGAAGACAACCATTACAATTTAATAGTTTAACCATCTTTTTGTTATGGAGGGAGTATTATTAGATAGGTTTAATAGCAGAAAACCAAAAAATCATTCTGAAAAAATTTAAGGAATGATGGTAAGGATGACCTTTTCAACTCAAATTACTAGTGGCCATCTGGCCATCAATTTCTTAATCTATTACGGAGTACTAACTTTCTTCCAAGCTAACATGTTAGCTAATCATTTCACTTGACTTTGGTTTGGTGTTGAAAATATGTAAAGTGGCAAGCTTGAATTACTTTTTATAGCTGCTTGATTAGTGTGTGGTCAATTTGATTAGGTTTAATTAGAGAAATGAAATGTATTTTTCATACATGATATGAATAGCCGTTCTCTAGTGAATCTTATTCAAGCTCGAACCTTTAAAATCATGGAAGTCTGCACAATGTTAGATTAATTTCACTAAAGGTGACTTATCAATTTGAAAATGAAATTGGAGCAGGGTTAGATGAGTTCAACATAAAAGGAGTGGTGAGGATTGAAACCCCCTCAACGTCTTGGGCCACAACAATGGGTCACGGATGTCAATCTCTCTAAAATGTAAATATTACCTTTTGAACTAGAATTTTTTACATGTTCATAGAGTGTGTCCACGTTGAGTTGTGGGCAGCAAAATCATTAACTCTTTCAAATCATGCATGCAGTTAAACAGAACGATAATGATTTAGAACCCTTTCAGTTTTAATAGTTGTGCACTGTCCTCAAATTGAAGAAAACATTGACCTCAAAAACTTTAAATTCATGGCCAGAATGTATGAGAGTTGATGCTGTGATGTACATATTACTATCATTCATGTCCCTAGTTCTTCACTATGATAATTCGTCATAGGCTTTAGGCTTAGTTTCTTCCTTTTCTCCGATTTGAGTCGTGTTCCATGAGACTCCATCAAACAATTATTGGTAGACTATGCAGCTGATTCTTAACAACCTTCTATATTATGAACTGTTTAACTTCATATATCTGAGATTGGATTATTAATCGTAATGATAGTAACAATGAGAATATAGGCAGGAAAGTGACACAACCCAAGATGAGAGTTAAGAGGCTGATAAGTTGCACTGATTCTTGATATCTTATTTGCCAGATGTCATGCCTTTTGTAAGTTCATGCTCTTGTATTATTGTACAAAAGCTTATAGTAAGAAACAGAATGATAAGAATTAAGATCCCTTCAAGTTTTATTAGTTGTTCCCCATTATCTGACTTAACTCATGTTCCGTCATAGGTAAAACCATGCAGCTGAGCTGATGCTCAGCTTTCTTTATTATGAAACTAATCACTTCATCTATTTGTTATTGGAGTTAGTTTTCATAGTGATAGCAACAATGCGAATATCATTGCTTAAGTGACACAGCCAAATATGAGAATTAAGTTCTTCCTCTTGTATTATATGCTGGATGTCATGTTTTTTGTAAGTTCCTCCTCTTGTATTATGGTGAAAAACCTAATACTAGTAATAAAACAATTAAATAGGTATGTTTTGTTAAAATTGAATACTAAATGCTGACACGTGTGGCAATGTTGAGATGTATTGGTTTTAAACGATGTAGTCTCGTTTCTCTGTAGTTATCTGTTGATTTTGGACCGGACAAACTGGAAAACAAACATGCTGACTTCTCTTCTAGTTCCGTACATATTCTTCAGCCTTCCACACGGAATATTTAGCTTGCTGAGGTAATGATTTCTTACTTTGTTTTAGTATGTTTTCTATGGTCAGTCAGTCTCATATCTAAAATTAATATTCTCAAATCTGACAACATGCTTCGATTCAGGGGAGATGTTGGAAAATGGATTGCCTTCGTTGCTGTTGTGTTGAGGCTTTTCTTCTCACGACATTTCCCAGGTAAACATGTGTAAGGAATATTTCAAAACTGTTGAAACTGATATTGATGAAACAAGATGAGCATTGGGCAATCATGGTACAACACTAAGCTAGACCGATTAAACAAATCAACCAGTGTTCGTGCTTGCATGTTCAAACCACCATCTTCGAGGCACTTTCATGCATTGTCTGAATAAGTGAGAAGTTGAGCAATGCAAAAGAACTCCCAACTTGTATCTCTTTAAGGTGTTGTATTTTTTTGGTCTAGTTCAGTGTAGTGTTCAATATAATCTTAACCCTGCAATAATGAAAATGTAAGATAGATGTTGAGACAGGACTCATGAAGACTTTGTGATATTAATATTTTCGCAACATCAACTTGAAAATTCAGCTTATCAGCCATTTACCACACCTTAAAAATGCTCCGTTATTCCATACAGACTGGCTAGAGATGCCTGGCTCTTTGATTCTGCTTTTGGTGGTGGCTCCTGGTTTCTTCGCCCACACACTAAGAGACAGTTGGGTGGGTGTGGCTGTATGCCTCCTCATCGGTTGTTATCTCCTCCAAGAACACATCCGAGCATCTGGCGGGTTCAGAAACTCATTTAGCCAAAGCAATGGCATCTCCAACACACTTGGAATAATCATGTTGTTGGTGTTCCCAGTTTGGGCGTTGATCGTTCATGCTGTTTAACTCTTCAAGGCAAATAGGCTCCTTCTATGTTATGTAATTTCAGTTTTCTGGCATTATGGGGTACGTTCATTTGTTGGAAAGCCCCAGACATGTGCAATTGAAACATTTTCCTATTTCTGAACTTGGTACTTTCATTTTCTTTTCCTTATTAAACTCTCTTTTATGAACTTATACTTGTGGTTGGTTGTGTTATGGTTCCCAAGTACTTCAATTATTAATCTCAAAATGACTTTTCCTACATCATTTTATTGTCAACTTATATGAATTATAGTCCATTAGGATTTTCATGTCATTGTATGTTAGAAATGTTTTTATTTTAAAATATTAGGGAGTAATTTATTTTATCACAACAGCTCAGTGAAACTGTGTTCTACTGTCATTAATTTAAACATTTTAGTTTCAACTTAGTTTTTTTTTTTTAAAATTAAAAATCGGCCCTTGTCTTTACAAGGACTCGATCAGAGACCTTATCATATGAGTAATATCTCGTGACCACTGGAGTAATTCTATCATATGAGCCCCTAAGTCCTAAGTGATCTAGAATCAATTCATATAACAAGAACTAGTACCAACTAATCTATTAACTTAGCAACTTTAAGCTCTTATACAGCGTAGAGTCTCTATCATTGTGTCATAGACATTAAAGAAAGATGTGTGACAGCTTTCGCTCACATCAACTAATCTTGGTCACAGTTTGGTGCTTATTCTTAGTTTTACAATTCCAGGAATTGATCCTGGGTTGTACTAGCGACAAGCTTTATATCATTAAGCCAAGATGTATAATTTCCTAAGGAACTATTGATCATGACATGTTAATTGAAGAACAAGAGTAGTCTATCACGATGAGGGTGTATATCGGTTTTGACACCAATGTTTGTTTTGACTTTTGATATGCACCATGATGATCCAACCTCCTCATTTCGAGTTTTTACATTGATGTATTATTTTCTCTCGAATTGAGTTTATAATAGACATCTAAATCAACAAATAATTAACGGAGTTTACAATCAGTATGCCTCCTCTTACAGGTGTAATTTGATAACCTTTTGTATCAAATTATCATGAAATTAAAACCAATTGGTTCTTAGAGTCCTATCATGTCAATTGGCCCATTAGCTCAGTTGGTTAGAGCGTCGTGCTAATAACGCGAAGGTCGCAGGTTCGAGACCTGCATGGGCCATTTTTTTTGACTTAGAAGAAGTACAAACTGTTAAAGAGACGGAAGGTTTCTGCTAAAATAGCATTAATAGTTACTGCTCATACATGAAATACAACTATATACAATACACAAATGAGAAGTTCTTCGTCTAATACTACGGTCTACAAGCTAACAAAGATCTTCATAGATGGAACATCTAATAACCTAAATCCTGGCTTCTGATTCTATTCCTTCTAACATTAGCAAAAAGGATAACATCCATAATCCCATTAGGCTAATGAAACAATTGTTAGAGTCGTGCAAAAGAATTCAACTCGACTCAAAAGGGGAGCCGCCTATGGAATAAATTACTTCACCAGCTCATTCACTATGAGATACCGGAATGCAAAATTATGGGGAACAAACTCGATGTTCTTTCTTGACTTCCCTTGTTGGCATTTCTTAATGGTCTTCCTCAGAGATTCTGGTAAAGTCTGTTGGATCATCTCCATGAGACCTGCGGGGCACAGAGCTGAATCTTTGGCGAAAGACTCTATGAGTTTTGGCAATAGTACTTTCTTATCTTTGCGTACACCAAAGGTTGCCCTCATGTATTCTTCTTTGGCAATTTCCAGCTCTTGAAATACTCTTTTAGGTGTATAGATGCGAACCTAATGCCAAAAAGGAACAATAATCCTAAATCCACTTGAGTCTTTGAAATTTGATTAATTTAATTATTGGTACTAAAAATTTGTTGGAAGTTATTAAAAGTACCGCAGGATCGGAATGACTCCCAGAACAAAGGGCAAAGTGCAGAAGAGGTTCTGGCTTTTCAATCGCATAGGATAGGCGATCGTCACCTGCCTTCAGTTTTGCTCTTGAAGACAGCAACAAGCGTAGCCACTACAGCAGACAAACCAAACCATTGTTAACATAACCATAATGATATTAGCATTTGTTTTGCAAGCTGAATGTTGTAAATATGTGTGAAATGGCTGTCAGAAGATGAATGATTATTCAAGAAAGTCAATTTCTACAGAAACTGATAGAATCTGGAGTTACCTGTCCAGGGCGACTGATCCGACAACCTAAGATTGAATTCTGTATGACTCCAGCACTAATTATGCGGCCCCCGATGTTATATGCAGCCTAATTTTGACAGAAGGTTAAGGTTAATACCTATTGAATGTCATGTCTGTTTAAAGACACTAATATCTTCAAAGTTCAAACCTTTAGAAGTAGGAGGACTCTTTTCATGTTGATCTGGGGGATACCATAAGCCAGAAAAGCCTGTTAAATGAATAATTATAAGAGATCTATCACATTGATCTTTTGACCGAGTAATGACAATGGTATAAGAAATGAAATGATTTGCAATTCTGGATCGAGGATTATACATGCATCACCAATGCATTGTGAATGTTGATCCAGAATGCTAGCTTGTTTTCGTGGTTCATCTTCCTGGGATCTATTTCTTCCAACCGTGCGACAAGTGACCTAAAGTAGAACACTATGTAAGTGTAATGCAACTGCAAGAAAATGAGTACATATAGAAACATGATATTAAATGTAATAACTACGAGATAGTGTCTTTACCTAAATTTCTGTAATAAATGTTCAATATCAGCCATCTTCTTACTATCCGTGTATAAACCTTGAATTTCAACCATTGTGCTGTATGGCCCACTGAATTCCTTGAGCCCCTCTATATGGAAAGGGTTATCTAATCGAACATCAAAAGATGAGTAATTTTGGAATCCTGGGCTCCAAATGTCACTAGGAGGATCTTTTGGAGAAAATGGACTCGTAGATGACAAAGAGGATGTAGGAGATGAGAGGCCGTTATTGGTCAATGGAGGATCGGAAAGCTTGCAATAAACTGTTGATATGCACTTAATCATGTCCTCGGAAATCTTATTTGGTGTATCTGGTATGTGATCAGATATTCGGGTGCCAAGGTGCTCTGCCAGACTTATTATATTTGAAGAAGTATTCTGAGCATACTGCACACGAAAAATATAAACATTAGAGGTCTAAACTCTCAGAGCATCTACCTGTGGCTTCTCAAAAAGTATTTAAAATATTATTTAATGCCATTAAGGAACAACAGAAGACCTCTCAGTGCCAACACAAAAAATTGAAGGTAGGGAGTATATAATGTGACTACCTCCATCATTGAAAGAGGTTGAGAATGACAAGATCGCAAAGCCTTTCCTAAGGAATCTGCGACAAGAGAACTTTGATTTGGTAGACCTGAGTGCTGGGATAGTGAAGAATGACATCGATGAACTCCTGAATCTATGCTATTCTTATCGCCTAAGAAATCAGAATCTTTCCTTGTTTTGGGAACAGACTGGCGTACAGTTTGAACATCTGTAGTCTCACATTTCATGACCATATCTGATTGAGGAAATTCCAAATGCCTCCTGGTTGGAGTGAATTGAGGTGATGTTGGTCTCTCACTCTTAGCTGAGGGTGATATGGAAGAAACTTGTTGATCAAATGCTTGTCTATACAAGGAAAGAAGATATTGTTCCAAGTGTGTGACTTCAAGCTCCAATACAGCAATTTCCTTGATGAGTTCTGTGGCAGGCTGGATAGTTCGGAATAGTTAAGCCACAACGGAATCAGAAAAACAGAGTTGAACAAGAGAAAATTAAAATAACTAGAGCTACCAAAAAGCTTCTCAAATGAGTTGTGAATAAAGAGAGGAAATATAGTGCGCAATCAATTACATTGCTCAATTGGAACAAATAACAGACTACTTTTGTAAACCATAGACAGATGTAGACGTGAAAATAAAAGAATATGCTGTTCAATGATGTACCTTTGACATTATAGTTCCAATGTTAATATTTTGGGTGGAAGATCTATAACCCAAAGCGCTTTCCAGAGCAGATCGAACCGATATTTGGTCCTGCAATCTTTTTTCTAGTTGAAGAATCTGAAACGAAATTAGAAGTCCTTATATTCGCCTTCTGTACTAAGTACATAAAATTAATGAAATAATAAGCTTTAACAAATCCTAACTTAAAATTTGAGGAAAACTTCTTCAGGGAGGAATATAATGGCCACATTTCAAGTATTTAACATACCTCTTGCCTCATAGAATTCTGAACTCGAGTTTTCGATGATAGTTTCTTATCGCTCTTCACACAATCATCCTGGGGAGCAATGTCCTGAACAACAGCAACAATTTGTCGACAAATTTCAGGGTAGCTACAAATAATTGCATTATGTCGAACTTAAAAGCTCATTTTTAGGCGACTCCTTAGTCCTTACTGACTGAAATTAAAACAAAACATTTCTCAAACCAATACAAGCAAAGTTAAGTTTTCTTCTTACCAATTTCAACCTTCGAGACGTGCCAAGAGACTGGTATGTTATATTATCTGTATGCTCACTCCTTTCAGGAAAACTGCATTTCAAAAATGGCAAAAATCGAGTTCAGTATCTAACAATTTAAATACTTAGAAATGCAAGATAAAACCAAGCTCATTATACAACCCAGCAAATGATAACAACTATTGAAACCTGGATCCAACATTCAAAAACTGGCATAATTGACAACTATCCAATATCCATACTTATTTTTCCAAAAATTCACTCCCTATATTCCCCAAAAATTGGAAGAAATGAGCATTATCAAGAATTTACTTAGACTCATTTCTTTTCTACCAGTAATTAATGAGTGAAATTAAGTGATATCACAGCATAAATAATATATCGAAAACATCAAAAAAAAAGGAGCGAGTACTTGATTATAAGCTATCTTCACTACATAGATTTAGTGTTCAAACTTCTACCGGCTTTTGAGGCCTTGGCTGTCATGAAACTTTTTATAAAAATTACAAAAATAATATTATGAAAATATTTTAAAACAAATTGATGATCACCATTTTATATTTTGGATTAATGAATAAAAAGTAATTTCTGATCGATTAATTTGAAAGGAGGAAAATATGTTACTAAGATGTCTTGTCCGAAACCGTATAGAATTATAACTTCAACTACGAAATGCGTAATTGGTAAGATACTCATCAATGCTTCACAAGCAATAGAAATCTAGGTACACAACCTCTTTGATCTCTGGTGCTTGCTAGTTTTCACTCTAAGCCCACCAAATTTATCACTGTTGAACCCTTCATACCCCATTTCTGCATACCATAAAAAACAATAAAAATTACCCTTCTAGTACTACAAAAAAAATGCAGGATTAAAAAAAAAAATTAACAAGATAGTTATAACTTACCATAAAGATTGGATTTTTATTGCATAAAATAAAAAACCCACAAAAGATTGGATTTTTATAGCAGAAAGTTACACACAATACCCAAAAAACAATTATTATTTTTATTGCAGACAAAAAAAACCCATCAAAAAGATTGGATTTTTATAGCAAAAAAATACACACAATGTCCAAAAAACAAATTTGGGTACTCAAAAATCAGAGTTTTGAACCTGCATTGTATCAAACAACCAAGGAATATAAAATATTAATGTTCAAAATATAAAAAGATGCAATTTGAGCAATTGCCTTTTTTTCTTTCTTGGGAACAAAAGCTTAAGAGAGCAAAATCTCTAACTTTTTGTGCAATATTTAGTGAGAGATATGATGAGGAAAAAACTTTATGTTTTAAGAATGAAGAAAGTCTACTGTGTTGGTTTTGTATGTCAGTGTCCAAAAGTTGGATACATGTAGATGTTGACTCAAGTAGAGGCTTAAGACTTTAGGGGCATTGGGGGTGACAACAAGTTTGGTAGATGAAATTTGTGGACTATGAGTTGTGTCCATATTTGTAGAGTAATAATTTAATTAATGTGATGGGCAACAATTGGGACCTTTGATTTTTTATAATTGAAATAATAATTTGTTCATAAATATAATTTTGTTTATTATTATACTTGCAAATAAAAGGGGAGTAAAATAGTCGTTTCGGCTCACATCCGTATTGTTTGGGTGTATGTAAAATAGCTCGACAACGGTGGTGTCTTAAAGTTTATAGTTCGTGTGTCACGATTATTCAATCTTGTAGGTATCCAAATTTGATGTAAAAATGATGCGCATTCTTAAAATGTATCGTTTTAAGATAATCTGAGTGAAGGTTGATAAAAAGTATCACCAAAAATTGATACATGTGACTTAATTAGAATGCATGCAAAAATTTGTTAGACAAATTAGATGCAGTCGTAAAAGTAAAAACAAGCTTAACAATTGAGGCATTCATGATTCTTTTTGGAAAATGATAAATATTCACCAAAATGTAACAAAAGAAAGAAAAATAGTATTATATAATTTAAATTTTCGATTATTAATAAGCAAAAAACATGAGCAATAAATTTGCATAATAATGAGATAATTCGCCGTATTTGTAGCCATGAGCGATATATCGATATATATTATATTGTGATGGTATATATATAGACTGATTTTAGTATGCAATTATTTAAATGATCAAGTTAGACTATTGAATTAAATATTTTGTTACCATCTGAAGTCATATTATTAGCAAATCATTCATATTTCTTAGATTAAAAGAATATTTATGAATAGTTAAGTTCTCTAAAGAAGCCATTGTAATGGTTTAATTCCAACCTACTAATTCGATTATAAGAGAAAAATAAACAAAGGAGTAATTGAAAAATGGATGAAGCCATCACTCACATTGCCATTGAATGTTAGCTAATGGGAGTTGGTGACCTTCCCTGTCCATGTCGCAATAAGTACCCTTGAAATGTTTGGTATAACTTGCTCACGTGTCTTTTTTATTAAGTTTTTTAGATATAATAATATTATTGGCCTTTAATAAAATATTTTTTAACTTCATGATCAATAATTGAAACGGACAAATTATTTGGTGAAAATATATGAAATGCTAATACTTTTCGTGTATTTTTTTATTATTATATTAAATTAATTGAAATAGAAATGCATTATGTCATTTAAAAGCCCATAAAGTTCATTAAATCCTAAATTATTATATGGTGTACAATTTTTATGAATAAAGGGAATATTATTTATTGAAAAGGGTTAAATACACATCAAAAATTGAATTGTTGAAGTAATGACTTGTAACTAAATAATTGTTGAAGTAAGCCGGGGAAATTGGGGCATGTAATTAAATAAACGACTATCATATGTATGTCTTGGAAACTTGCACTCATTCAAATTGTTTCTTGATTATCTCGTTCATATTCATCATCTTATTCATCTCTAAGAAGTAGTACAATGAATTGACCCTTTCAGCCTTTCTCAGTTTATCTGACAAAAAATGGTTAAGTTTCAGTATACTATCAAACAACATAGAAACATCAAAACATGTTCATCCAAATATATACCAAAGTTTGAGCTTCAATTGAAAAAAAGGTAACGTCTTTATGCGAATTAAGAGGTCGATTTTTAGGCAAAGAGAAAAAGCAAAATAAAGCCTTACCTCAAAAGAAATGAAAGGCAAGTGAGAGTATTAAAAGAAACATTGGATGCTAGAAAGAAAATGAGGTTTTGTGGGGTTTCTTTTGTCTAATCACTTTTGTGAAGGGTTAATTGCAAAAGGGTATGGGGTAGATGCCCATATTGTCCTTGAGTGCCAAAGAAACTAACGTTTGTCATAGAATCGATTATAGAATATGGTCCATTTGCTTGACCTTTTATGAGATGTGTACAAAAGAAAAGGATGTAAGCTATATATAAGGTCGTGAAGCATCTCTTTTTTGTCGCCAAGAAGAATTGGTGACTAAAAAGTTTCGCTATGTGAAATAAACGAGAGAAAAAAGATGATAGATTAGGTCGATTATTTGTATTTGGCTGTACGTGGTTAACGGCAAATTACCCTATTTAGTATTGATTGCGTTAATTGGTGTCTTCTAATGGGTTCCGGGATTTTTCTATATGGATCATACCGACTTATTAATCCAAAATCGAGTATTGAATGGATAATTGGAGACGAAATATAATGAATCTCCTAGTTTGTACATCTTTCATTTCAAGCATATATAGTGCAAGGTAATTATTGAAATGAAGACCTCAATATACTATTATAAAAAATTATACTCTAGCCTCGTGGTGTTGTTGAGACGGGCTTGGGTTTAGACAACCGAACATAAATTAGATGTATGTTAGACAATAAAGAGTCTCCCTTCTTAATCATATCCGATATTAATCACGCCAATTAAATTATAATTTAATTCATAAGCTGAATACATTGAGTTTGGATTTAAAGATCTGGTGAGCCTTAATCGAACCACTGCACATATTAATTTGTTTTTTATTGTGATAAATCTTTATATGAGTTGGAAAACAATAAGACACTTCTAACACTTTAATCTCACCTACTTCACAACATATAATATATGTAACACCCAATGAATTGTGAACTTGAAATGGTGGAGGTTCTTGTATGTATGCAATATGAAATGGACTCGCTCTGTTGGTGAAGTTATTATCAAATACTACAACACTCGTCACACATATGAAACTTCTCTTTTATCGTATTACTTATTTTTGTTTGAATACTCTTCTGCGGCCCTTACTTGCCAATGTCAACCGTAAAGGTAGACAAAAGTTTTAACATAAAAAATACAACGAGATTATTTCGGAATATGTGAAGTGATAATATGAACAAATTAGACTGACAGACATGCTTTTACGGATAATTGAGATGTATTTATGATATTATTTTCTTTGCTATTTCAAACAAGAATCAAAGAATATATCTTGTATTTTTGTGCCAATTTATTCTCAGAGTTCCATGCTACTGAGATTTGTTTCAGAAGTTACATATAGTTTGCTAGTTGCTACCAAACACAACACGTCCATTTGCAGGTTAGATTCCCTCAGCTTGCCTGTGTTGACAGACCGCGTCTTGTTAAGGATCTTGTAGTAAAATATATATTAATTGAGATTGGCAAACATTTTAATCTAAATGTATATTTTTTTGTCTATATATAATAGCTTAAGCCTTCTACAATTAATAAATAAAAATGGCATGTTATAAACATCAAATGTCCTAATATAATCTCTATTATTGTCCTTTTTTTTTATAAGGAAATACCCCGATTTGATAAGGAAAAAACAAATGAGTCTGGACTTGTGTCTCTGGTATTTCATCTTTGTTGAAAAGTTTCATAAAAAAGTGAAAGGTAAAGGTGCAGATTGTAGATGTGATATGTAACCTTCAAATCTTCAATTACAAATAAAGTGCATGATAAATTATATATAGCCATGGGTCATAAACATGAATCTAGATCATACTTTTTTCCCAAAATGAGTTTTACACTATAATAATGAGTGAAAATGTATTCATCATATAAAATTTGATTAAAAAACAATAAAGTGGACGACATAATAAATAAATAAAGCGTAAAATGATTGCCATATTTTTCCTCTTCTTGTCGATGTGAGACTATATTAGGATTGTTAGTGGACCCATTAATTTGATACCTATTCGATATTTGCTTGATACAAAAATTTCAACTCATCTATTTGCCAACCGACTAATAATTGATTCGGGTTCGAGTGGAATGAGTAGAAATCATTACTCGATGTCCGCTCGACCCGATAAAATATATTAATCGATACCCATTAAAATTAGACCTATTCAAACCTTATTCATATTTAATTTAATTGATCCCGTATAACTCGTAACCTATTAGATACAAATTTTATGTATATCTCGAATTTGGAAGTGAACTTTGAAGACTTAAAATACTGTAATATACGAAGAGAGATATATCTCGAGGCCTATAAAAAGGGCGAGAAATAGGTTGGGAAAAGAGAAAATATGAGGTTAGGAATATAATTTAGTTTAGGAAAAGGCGTAGGAATCCCGAAGAAGTAGACAGAAAATGCGAACTTTCCAAAGGCTTTTGGACAAGCAAGTCAATGCCAATTATATAAGGATAACATAAAGGAATCTCCACCTCAAACATCCATCCCCACTTTCCACTACTACTAATCTCTCTCTCAATCAAACATGCATACTATTCCATGTCACGATGGTGGTTCAATGCTAATTATTTGACAAGAATAATGGTTCTTAGCAGTTAACCATGTGTTTGGTAGCCAAGTCAAGCGGGAAAAAGAAACAAAATAATGGCAACATGATAATCGAATTTATGCATTTGGATCGTTTTAGAGCATTAATACATCAAAACTAGCAACATTTCTCTCTAAAGCCATTTTAAATTAATACTAATTTTACTTTTAGGGGTTATTTTTTATGTATGTACATTACTTGATTTTAAATTCGAGCCGCTATTGAAAAAATAATAGAAAGAATATAAATTTAGGTGAAAGGGATGATTGAATAATTTTATAGGGGAGGCAGCTTTATTTAGAAGCGAAAAAATATCGTTTTTTTAGATTTTAGTGATTTTATTTCTATTTTGCGGATAATTTTTATGGAAGGTGATGTACATGCTCGATGAGAGATTTAATGAAGAGTCTTAGAACTTATTAATAGGAGAGGATTACTCGTGGAATGATAAAGAAATGAGTTGATTAATGTTACGTGATAAAGAAATAAGTTGATTAATGTTACGTGAGTGCTATCTTCATCTAACGTTCATATAAAACTATAAATCATAAGTATTAAGTTGATTTATGTTACGTAAGTGCTATTTTCATCTAACGTTCATATATATCATAAGTATTAGAAGATACGCAATAATTTTAAAAAAAAAAAAACATAAATTTGGTTATGGATATAATCTAATTATGCGTTCGTAGGTTAATTTGAAAATAAGCACTCGCTTATTATTCTGAAGATATTAAGTTAAAGTTCGTATTAGCCGGCCTCCTTACGTCTTATCCGCATTAAAGTAGGAGAACAACTTTGAAGATATTGTGGCGTATTGTATTGTAATATGGGTATTAATGTATACTTATCTATCTTTCATAAAATGCCGATTTATTTGTCGTTTAGAAGAAATCTTTTATTAAGATGTCATTAATTGTATAATTTTGAGGAGAGATAAAGTATATCAATCGATAGAAAAAAAGAATCATTAGGAGATAATATAAAAACTGATGGAAAAGTTGTATTGGTAAAGTAAGCTTGATCGCTTATAATGAAAATAAATATTTTAAATGATCGACTTAGGGTGAGACGGAGAGAATATATGAGTCTATATATGTTCTTGGGAACATGGATTAGATAAAACAATAATCCTACTTGTAATTTAGATTCTTGCTCAGTGTAATATATACCATGAAAGAATATGAAATTAATATACAAAAGTTTACTACCATATAATCTATCACAAAGTATTTTGAAGGGGCCTAGTGGAGATTTTTGCGTCGTGTATCTGAAGGCCTGCTTGTTCTAAACAAGGAAAAACAAAAGGTTTATTTTCATATAGGCTCTCTGGTATTTATTGTTAATATTTAATTATCACTCTAATTTTACATTTGAGTATTCGCCAGTAATTATCATTTGAATTATCGCAGATGCCAATGCCATTTAGATTGTCTTACGATAACAAATTTTAATAATTAAAACCAGGCAACATAAAGGCAAATTTGAAATAACATTAATAATTAGATATTTGGAGGCAAATTTTGAATAATTAAAGTTACCGATCAATTTTAATAATACTTAAAGTATTAAAAAAAATATTTTAGAAAAATGAAAATACTTAGTTTAAGGCGTGTCGAATAAATTGGAGCGAGGTCAGTAAAGCTACGCAGAAGTTCTGAAATAAGTTGTCTGATGGTTGAGTGGGGGATGACGATGGGAAGGGGGTTGTTGGGCGCCCAAAAGGGAAGGTTTTCATTTTATGAAGTAATACGATACTTTAAGTTTATTAAAATCATGATATAGTTATTTAAAATTGTCCCGATCTCAATTAATCTTATTCAAAATTTGTCATGCGTTGTTGTTTTAATTGTCGAGGAGCCCAGTTGAAATGAAGGATGGTGATCGTATTCGGGATCTGATATAAAATGGGTAGTTAGTTCGAGAGTGAGTGAGAGCTGATTTGAAGTAAAGTATTGATAGTATTATCTCATGGATAAGGTGTGTGCAGGCAGAGTTCACACTTATGAGCGTGGTGGCTTCGGCCAGCTGGTATCGCCCGGAAACTAACCGCAGTCATAATACCATGCTATACCGAAAACAATTCAATTAACATCATCATGTGTTGAACAATATAGGATATCAAATCTTTAAATTCTTTAACAAATTTAAAAATCGACATGACAATTAGTAAAAATTAATCAGAACCAAATTTAGGAAATATTAATTTGTAGTCAATAAAAGTCTTTAATTTATTAGACTTTTATTTATTTATTAATCTTCTTTCGTTAAAATATTCACATATAATCTTCATGGTTTTATTACCACGAGGCAGATCAGGATGGCAACACAAACCCATATTAACTTAAAAGAATTAACCATTCGCGGAGTTAACCCGACTCGATTCAGTATTAGGTGATACTCGATACATTCAAATAAATAAAATACCTATCTACTTAGGATAACTCAGTGCACTTCAATTCAGTTAGGACCACCTTTTACCATATTGTTGCTGAAAGCGCATTTTCGTTTCAGCATGTCTGCAAATCATCTGTCAGCTAGCAGTGCACTTGCGAGTTGCGATGTTGGGCACACCGTGTTAGATTGTTAGTAATATATATCGAATCTTGAACCTCTATTAAAGAGACTAGAAACATTATACCACGCACTTCAAACGATTAAAAAAATGAAATCATTATTGATGAGGTAGTCAATTGTTTTTTATTTTTATTTTGTGTAAATACCTTATATTCCGTATGATATAACTGAGTAGAATACTGTAAATTGATAATTTTTATCGTAAATTAACGATTAACTCGGTATTACAAATAAAATAGAATAGAGGTTTACCAAATCGTGCTTTAGAAAATGTGATAATATCTCTATCCCGGAGTGGATGGAGTATATTCTATTTAAATGACTATAGATGGTAGGTTTGGAAAAGACATTTCTCAGTTGGTCATCCTCTTGATTTATTTCAGTTCTCACTTCTCATAAGAACTTTTGGTTTTGGTCAAACCGCCCACCAACCAAAGTCCAAATGGTTTGTTCGTTGGGCCGAGTAAATTTGTGAGCTGCGTCGTAGACTCAGTCCATTAATTAGTTGGCTCTACCAGTTGTTCTCAATTGTTGTATTTTCAGGTCAAATTATTCTAAGGTTAATATCGCGTTGACGTGTTTAAGCGATTCGCTGAATTCAATCGCGTAACCAAAATTATCACCGTTAATTAAATTCGTCGAAATGGAAGTTAAGTTTGAAGCTTTTTTTGAGCAAATTGATAGAATAAAATTAATGTCAATATTCGTTTTTTAGATAATTTTAAAGTTTGGGGTAATATTTGGACATGTTCTTATCGATTTGTCTGGCATCAGCTTATCGTCCGTCTGACATGTCTTCCCGAAGTGGGCTGTTTAAAGCATGTGTGATCGAAGCCAGATCGTTGAAGCATGTGTGAATTAAATAGTGATATGTATGATCGAGCGTGTCATTAGCATATTACAAGTCCTAACTTGAAAGGAGAATGAGAATAACATGTTGTATTTATTGTATTAGTATATGATAAGCCTATATGATATTGTATTGACAAGTCTTGGTTTTTAATAGTGTTGAAAATATGAGACGTTAAGATACAATATCTGTGGGCAATTAGATACCTCATGATTAGTACATTTAAACATAAGTTGAATATATGTTGGGAAATTAATATATTAAATGCTTGGTTAAGTGGATTAAATAGATTCATGTCTATATGTTAATATGGTGTTCGGTTAACGTAAATTAATATATATATTTACTTTATTGTCGTCGAGCCTAGGGTCAGCCAACCCAATCGGTATAATTTAATTATAAGCTTAGGGTTTAAGCTATAAGCTGGCCTTTAGGAATATGGGGATAGAGAATTCGATTGTTGAAAATGCTCCGTATTCAGATGGAATGAATAAAGGGAGAGGTTCGAGAATGTTCTCTTCTTAACATAAGATGTCTTGATTTTAGGGATAAGAAGTGAAAGGTTTAATCATTATTTAAATTAAGGAGAAAAAAGGGGAGAAGTTTGTCTTGTGAGAACTCTGAGCTTAGTTATATGAGATGGCTAAAATTTAGAGCCCAAGTGCCTATATAAAAAGGTGAGCTATCTCCCCTTTCCTTGGTAGTATGTAGGTGCAATTTGATTTTAATATCATTTTAAATGATCTCGTTGATTGTGTAGAGTCTCTTAAGTATTCATTTGCCAGATCATGAAGAAAGGTGTGTTTATTATTGAATGTAGTTGGTTCAAACAGACGGATTAAATACATGGATTAGATCTGATCCATTGTATTTGGGTTTTGATTGGGCTAGGATCTAAAAACATGGGTTTGATCCGACCCATTATTGTGTCGAATTCGGACTGCTTTGAATTGATGTCGTCGATGAGGCAGCAGATACTCCGTATTTATAAGTCATATTAGAGATCTGTACGAGTCAAGTTAAACTCAAAGATTCGCTCAGGTCGATTCGATAGTTTGTTATATTAATATTTCTTCTATTATGAATTTTTTTTTTATAATTTATTATTATTTTCTATAAATATATTTTCATTAATGTTAACCTCTATTACAAATTAATGGTTTTTGGCAATATTAAATATTAATTAATTTTGTGGCTGAGTAAAATTTGAATTATTGTTAATCAGATTGAATTTGGATTTTGAAATAAGTGAATTAGTACCGATACACTCTAATTTTCGACTTTTTGAAAAAAAGTCTCGTTTAGTGATTGAGTCGAACCAAAAATTATTTAGCTTGATCGTGACTTGATTCTTTTATGGCTCTTTTATAACTCTAGTCATGATGATGAAGTGGTCCTTTGAAGCCAAGCGTGTCACTGAGGGCTGAGATTCATTTGATGATTTCCTTAAAGAAATACACCAGGTGGGCGATATGTACCATATTCATATTACTTTTTTTTGTACATGTTGTTTGTAGTATAATAGTTTCTCCATTTGGGGAAAAGCGGATTTTAAATATCAGATTTGATAGTTTGTATAATTTAGGTTCGGATATCGGTCCCGTCCCAATGAGCATGATAGGCTTCAGCTTCTGTATATTCTCGGGCGCGAGATTTGGATTCTTTTAAGTCCCGTCGATGATATTTTCACAGCTAGTTAAGTATCTTGCATCAGACAATAAGTTTATCACTCATATCTCATTGAGATACCCATTCTTAATCATAGTTTTTGTCCCAGATGTTAACTATACGCCATGTTCAATTCTAAAATTAATTGTGAATAGCGTAAGTAAATACTTCATAAATCTTCATATATGTTTTATATAATTGATGTGCAATAACGTATTCAAATACATCCTCTCGCACTATTAATTAAGTTTTCGTGAACTTTCATATTAATTCAATTAGTAAAAAAATAAAATGACTTCGGTCTATGATATAATTGGTATATCTCATATGCTTGTATTAGGAATTTAGGATAACGCATTTTGAATATGATCACTAGATATTTCACCCCCTGAAGTTGAATAGGAGATCGAAAAGGACATGTGTACAACCTGTGATATAAGGTGTTAGACAATGAATTTGAACTTCCAATAGTGTCTATTTTGCTTTACTCAGTGTCACAACTCATAATTGTTGAAAAAGTAACAAATATATAGCACTACTACTATCCATTTGTTTTAGGTACTTTATATCTACGAAAACAGGGAGTCACAATCGAAAATCATTTGGTTATTGTTTAATTAATCGACGTGGTCATTTACTATAACGAACTTATTATACAGAGAAATTGCTTCAAACAAGGGCTTAGAGTAGTGTTTAAAAAAATAATATTAGGCGTATGTAACATAAGTAGCTAAAACATTTATTTTTATTTTTTATAATACAAAATACAAATGGAGTGTTGCTTTCAATACACATGCAATACTCAAATTGATCTCCATTAAATATTGACGTACGACTTCCTCAAGAAGACAAGAATATTGGCTCTAGGTAGCTAGTTTGGATATTTGCCGAATTCTAATTGCTAATGTTTGGCAAGGATGATGAATGCTAATTACTTAGTACAAAAATTCAATGAAATATTAAACGAGAAATTGTAAATAAAGGAGAATCTATTAGATTAATAGGAGACATGGGCTATTAAGACATATTCTTTTTAACTTTAATATTATATTAAAAATTCATTATTTAAAAATTAATTAATAATAAAATAAATAATCAAAAATCATATTCCGTATAATAAACCACCTCATATAATTTACATAATTATTATATAGGACGAATTATACTTTAATATGAACAACAACCTCTTCTTGTCCTCTCTGTGTATGACAACGACCCGATATATGCAAGATATTAGATAGATTGGAATAGTTTACAGACTCACTCACAACTTTATTATTTTTAATATTTAAAATATCGAATTCTTGTCTTGTTCACCATCTCTCTTTAGAAGAAGGCAATTGCAGGAGAACATACTCTGCAAAGGAGCAATAAAAGCTGAAAAAGGGTGAAAGAGAACCTCAAGATTAGAGCAATAAAAAGGTAAAGTTGAAGAATATAGAAAAGCATATTATAAAAAATAAAAAATAAATCACAGGAGTCTTTGCAAATCCCATAGAGGAAGAAGATAGAAAATGATGTGTTACATCCTTTTACAGTACAGTCTGCATCTCTAAGAGGTGTATGTGTGTGCTTTTACTTTTTGTATTAAATATCCCTTTCTATAATTTTTTTGAAAACTATAGTATAAAGAAAGAATCATTTGATATGTTTTCTCTTTCATGTTTTTGCTAAACTTTGTAGCAGTAATTTTTACTTTCATTAGTCCTCCATTATTTAAGCTCTTTAAATTGCTAGATATAAAGGTGTTTCATTTTATTAGACGATATTGGCTCATATGAGCATTGTAATTGTATTAGATGGGTTTTGTATATTGTTGGTCCATTAGTTTAGTATATATTGTAATTTGTGCTTCTTGCTCGTCAATAATATACAAGAGTGTCAATTTAAATAATTGTCAGGCCGATAAGCTGGCTGCTTCTTTATATAAAAGCAGGCATTTCCTCCCAGCACCACTTTCTCGTTCGACGACATGACATGACAGACAATGACCCAAGCCAAGCCAGGAGCCTCATAGCCAGCACTTAAAATTCTCAGCCACTCCATAGTATTGAATGGACGACTCCACCACTTGCCTTAAATAATCCTCCTGGCTGGAGTAAATACATCGCGCTACTGAGTTTGGAAAATAACAAGGTATACGTTAAATCTGATTAGTTCACTTGGGTATGAAATATGATGAGATAAAATTACAGAAATCGGCTATGTTTATCTCTTGTTGCGCGAAGGAAATATGGGTTTATTGATGGTTCTGTGATCAAAGCTAACTCCACTTTGGTTCTTTAGTTGGATTGGTGTTGTATTCGAGCGATGCTTTCGATTGGGTGAGATATTAAATACATTAGGTGCCTGCCAGTAAAACCATTCCCTATTTCGAGGAAGCGGGTCCTCTGTGGATGGTCTTGCGTCGACACGGCGTTAGCGGTGGTACTCGCCCAACGGTAGTTGAAGGCATTACGATCCGGCAGGCTCCTAATATGTCTGTTGCGGAATATTTTGGCAAACTTCAACCGTTGTGGGACGAATTGGCGCATACGATCATCACTGCTGCTGGCATTATTGCTACATGCGTGTGGGTTGGGTGAATTGTTCGGCGAAAAAGATGATGATCGCCTCCATGATTTTCTTTCTGGTATTTATTCGGATGCTTTTTTGGGCTACGTTAACTGCGCTATGCAGGCCTCACGCTTATGCTCGATTGAGCATATCACACTCTCCTACAGGAGACTCTTGGCGTTCTTAACTACGGTCTCGGATAAGTTTGGTCATGGCTATAGCGGTTCAATAATCCCAAGGCGTATAGAGCCTCCCGAAATAACCTTCCCTCTTTCGTACTTTTTGCCACAAAAGAAGGCATGACATTTCATCTTGTTATGCGAAGAATGGTTACCCCAGAGGCCGGGTGATCGTGGCGAGGGAGTGCGGCTTGGGCGGGCCGTGTGGAGGTGGGCGTGGCCAGTGGTGACGCAAGACCGTTAATGAATGCTGCTTGCTCGTTCAAATGCTGACTGCCAGCCCAGAGTCGGTACTGGGAATTTTGAGGCTGGTTCGAGTGAGTCCGGTGTTTGGTCTATCTACGGACAGTCTTTAGAAGCTCACCATGACTTTGGAGGTCACTTTTACGCTTCTCGTTGGTTGTAAGTCTGTCGAGTCTTGGCTTGTTGATCACAGATTAAATCAGTATTAGGTGACGCTTTGCTTTGTTATCATGTTTGGATATGCGGGATATCGATTTGTGCTCGATTGGCCAAGCTTATTAGTGCTATGAAGCGGGGTATTTATCTCTGCCTTTGTCTTTTATGGCGTTCTTTATCCACTCGGTTTACTACAGCAATTTATGTAACTTTCATTATCAGGTTGCTTGAATCGTGTTTTAAGTTTACTAAAGGAATCTTTGTGTGATACGAGGACTATTACGAGAATTTGATTGGAGCGGATGAGCGGAGGGATGGACTATATCCTTTCCTTGATATTAAAATTAGAGTAGGCCATTTGCGTGTGGCGGATAGGGTGGCTCACAATTTGTAGCATTATAGCTTTTGGACATCCTTACGATAGAGTAGTTGAGAACTTTGCCTTGTTTCTAATTAACTTCTCGTTTGTCCCAATAAAGCACATTATGGTGTGTCATCAGGCTAAACATACTCGTGATTCGTTTGTCATTAGTGAACCTGATGCTGCGTTGTTTTGATTTGATAAATGCGTTTATGGGGTCCATGCTCGTACCTCACATTTGCCCGTATTGCTCGTTATTTTCTTACTATTGTGGATAATTTATCGTGTTGTGTGCATTTATTGTTGATTGATAAGACAGAAGTGCACAAATACTATCTTGATTTTAGCCATGATTGATGACAATTTAATGGGAGTTAATTAGTAGAAAGTAATGTAAATGCTTGAATTTTTCTGTTTGCATTATTACTTATCTAAGCATGGAATTGTGTTCCAAACTTCGTTTGTGGGCACCCTACAGCAGAATGGTAGAGTAGAACGTAAACATAGACATATATTGAATGTAGGTAGAACCTTAAGATTTGAGAACTTTCTTGATTAGTTTCTCGAATTGAAATGTATTTTTGGCCTTGCTCGATTAGCAGGTACCCGCCGGTGGCCTCTCTTTTAAGACACCTTTACGAGATGCTACATTACAAGCCATGGTATTCATCGCCGTATTTTGGGTGATTATGTTATACCCGTGATCAAAAGTGTAAGTGCGTAAATTCTTAATCGCGATAAAAGATGTATTTTTGTTGGTACCAGCGTGGGGAAAGGGGTGGCGTTATTTGTTTCACCAAGTGGTAAGCCGGGTTAAGATGTCGTCGGTTCGATTGCGAGGGATTATATTCTGAATCTTGTCTTTCGTGTTAGTCCACCACTTTCTACCGGCTTACTCACAGAAATTAGGTACTGCTATCTGTCACCCATGGCTACGTAAATTGTAATCCTTTCTTACGGGCATAGAAATTTTCTTGCAGCTATTCTTTGTAAGAGGTGAGCTGAAATCTTTATAAAGAAGCGGTTGTTGATCCTAAATGGCGAGAGGCCATGCAGCGGGACATCAGTGCTCTTGAAGATAATGGCACTTGGAGTATGGTTCCATTTCACGAAGGCAGATTCGGTGGAATTTCGATGGGTCTTTAAAATTAAACCAGTGTCGATGGCGGCGTTAAATGTTATAAAGCTTAGTTGGTTGTGTTCGGGAACCGCGAGTTGAGCGTGTTCTGCGGATACATTCTACATTTGAGTTGCAAAAATGGTAACAATTAGGACATTTAACTGCGGTGGTATTAGCAGCTTGGGAGCAATCGGATGGACGTCGTAATGTGTTTCACTTGCGGTGACTTGTCAGAAGAAATATATATGAGGTTACCTCCGGGGTTTGGCAAGGGACATCCGGGTATGGTGTGTCGACTGCATAAATCACTGTATGGTCTTAAACAGGCTCCCGGAATCTTGGTTCTCTAGTAACGGTTGCTTTGAAAAAAGTATGGCTTTTGTCGATCTTATCTTGTTACTCGACATTTACCGTATGCGTGAGGATGCTTTTCGAACTCATGTTACCCGTGTATGTTGATGATCGATAATATTTAGGAATGATTCATTTATTTGTTTCTCAGTTTTAGCGATATCAGTTCTACTTCAGCATCTTGGAGGCTGAGGTTGCCGGAGCCATGAGAAGTGCATTTGCGTCTCAGCGGAAATATGCCTGCATGTGTTTACGAGCGAGTTGTTGAGGGGCTGCGTCACATTTAGCTCGATAGACGAGAACCATAGGTTAGGGAGTTCGATAAGCCCGCCCATTGAGGATGTCGAGCGGTTTGACGTCACGGTGGAGAAGCGGTCTTTCTGTATTCGTTTCTTCGTCGATCTTTATATTGTTCGGTGCTTTGTCGGTTTACATGAACCCGTGAGGATCATTTTGAGTGCTTGACTGCGAGGTTGTGAAGTATTTGAAGGGATGTCCGGGTGAAGGCATTATAGTGGTACGAGTGCAAGCTACATCTTCTAACGCTGGTTGGTGTGGCTACGATTGGGCTGTTGTCCTACAGCTGGGTGTTTAGTATGGATGGATTGTTTTCTTAGGTGATTCCCTCATATCTTGGAAAATTAAGAAAGCAGTAGTTTCGCGTTAAATCAGGCGGAATATAGGTCATTTAGGTTATTCTTGTGAGGCTGAAATGGATTTGAAGGGTCTTGCCCAAAGACTTGGGAGTTAATACATTGAGATCAATGGACGTTAGGTATGATGTGATAGGTATTCATCACAAACAAAATCCTCTTTTCATGAAGCGAGCGAAGTATATTAAAGAGATTGATTGTCGTTTTACGTGATCTTAATTTTGGATGAAGTACTATTCGTATATTCAAGTATTTCTGCCTACGGGCCGATTCTTTGATCTTTTATGAAGTTAGCTAAGTAGGAGCCGATTTAAATTTTCATGAGTTAAGCCGTTCCGAGAATCTTACATCTTCGAAATTTGAGGGTGGGTATTACATAATATTCGCTCATATGAGCATTGTAATTGTATTAGATGGGTTTTATATATGGTTGGCCCATTAGTTTAGTATATATTGTAACTCTTGAATAATACATAACAGTTTTCAATTTCTACACATTTTCTATTCCAGATCTAGTATTCATATTGATAAATATCCTCCTTGATTAGTTGAAGCAGCCAAAAAACAAGAAGGGGTTTTCTGTGGAGGTCCTTGAAGATATGAAGAAAGTAGATATATGGGTATAGCAATAAAGCCTCCATTATTTACTTCACTCACATCATATCATTTCCCAAATCAAAACTCCAATTGCTTTTTTGATGTCTGATCAAGATTATAATCCCCATCATCAAGGTAGCTTCAACTTCAATGGGTTAGAAAGTTCACATCAAGAACAACAACAACCTCAACAACAACACATAGCACAACAGATCCGAAGAGATAAACTAAGAATGCGAAGCGAATTCGAAGTTTCCCAAACCCCAATTGTTTCTTTAGGAGGGGAATCAACATACCAATCTTCTGGAGTGTTATCAGAAATGTACAATTTTCACTCTTCAGCTACTGAGTTACTAGAGAATCAAATATCACAAAGCTTCCGGAGAATAGGTAGTGGTGGTGATTGGTATGGACAAAGACAACAACTTGGGTTGGGACCATTGATTGTTGATGATAAACATCAAGAGAGAGTTATCAATAATAATGACACTGACAGTTTATCTGATGCAGCTCATCATCATCATCACCAACAACAGCAACAGATTTCAAGAATTAATGCTGACTCTTCAACAGCAGTAGATGCCATGCAGCTTTTTCTATTGAATCCAAGAGAAAATTCCACATCTTCACCATCTCAAACATCAATTCCTCCACCTGAAACCACTTCTTACATGTTACCTTACCAGACATCACAGTTTGAACAATGGGGGAATCGGGAAACCACCGACGAAGGTTTCGTCGAAAGGGGGAGTCTTTCTTTATCCTTATCATCCTCAAAAGCTCAAGAATTATTGAGGGTAGGTGGAGGAGGAAGCAATGCTATGTTGTGCTTCAATCAAGAAGGTAGTGGTAGATCTAGTCCTTCCAATTCAACCATGCACATTGGATTCAAGAATCTTGGTGCCCATAATAATCAACAACAAGAGTTTCATTTCCAGAATCAATATCATCACCAATCTCATCATCTGGGGTCTACCCCAGTATCATCAGGAATGGTTAATCATTTGAGAAATTCAAGGTACTCAAAGGCAGCACAAGAGTTACTAGAAGAGTTTTGCAGTGTCGCAAGAGGACATCCTATGATGATGAAGAACAAGAACAAATTAACTAGGGAAGACACAATAAACCCTAGTTCAAATCAAGGTAATAATGGCAATAATGATGAACATGCTCCTCCACCATTATCTGCTGCTGATAGGATTGAGCATCAACGAAGAAAGGTCAAACTTTTGTCCATGCTAGATGAGGTACGTAATCTCTTTAATTTCTCTCTCATAAATATACTCTTAGATTCATATACATGTACTAATAATACATACATAAGTGAATGACTAATGATTGGGATTATTCATGATGATTATGGACTGTATATATATAAATAATAAACTAGCCAGTATTGGTGTGTTAGTTACAATGGAAGAATATTTTGTTACCTAGATAGGCCGGATACATATAGAAAGTAACGGTGATATTAATAGATTGTTATATTAAGATTTTTATGTGATTTATTTTGTAATTTTTAAATTATATACTTGTTTAATTATTTTTAAGTTTTTATGGGTAAAACTATATATATATTTCATAATTTTTATGTTATTGTATTATAAGGTTTAAAAGCGTTGTGAGTATCTGATATATGCTTAAGAATCTTCGATTGACGTATTTAAGTATCATGTATTTTAAGGATCTTTCGATAAACATATTTAGCTATGAATATCTTGTATGCAAAAATAAATTATTAGATTTTTAATTCTTGTAAAATGGCGGGCCAATGATACATAGTTTGTTCCATGGAATTATTGAGTTGGGTGTGTTTAATTTTCGGATTCTTTTTTTAATTTTGTTTTTCAATACCTTGGTTTGATTTTTGGGGTATTTTGGTGGGAAAAATATATGTTAGCTGCTAATTGGAGGAATCACACGAATAAATCAACATAACTATTCCATAGGTAAATGTTGATAATTGGAAACATTTCTATAATTTCTATAATGAGGGCTGATGGGGCATTTAGTTGATGTAATTTGTATGAGTTGACTTGGAAGATTGATTATCTTATGTTTTCCTAATTCTTTTTCTTTAAAGTGTATAGGATATCATTAATTTAGTTGTTGGGATGAGAAAAGGAGAGCAAGCATGAAATGCACCGTATCGTATGTCAATAATATGTAATCCTTCGAAGACTTTATTGCTCCCATTTTCTCTTTTATTTAAAAAAACTACACAAATTGAAAGATGATTAGATAACTAATGAAGTAGTAAAAGAGAATACTCCGTATTTTTATTGTGTTGGTGAGAAATGTTTGACTTGCATTTTGATCTCACTCTAAATTTTATTTTATAAAGAACTACATTTAATTGGTTAGGTGATCATAACATAACTTATGAATTGTTTTAAGAAAAAAACTTAGTATTGGTTCTCAATAAGGACATGTTGGCAATGTTTAGTTGTCAAGGATGCTTGAGCTTCACTTATATATGACCCTTGTAAAGTAGAAAAAAAGTTACTTGAATATTTTCGGGAATAATAATATCAAAGTTGCACTTTGTCTTTGTGAAGTTATGGATCATTTTAAGTTTTTATAGACATAACTTGTCTATTTGAAATTACGGGCATAAGATAAATTAAAATATCTTGAAGATTGCTTATGTGCAATTATTTAGGATCATTTTCAATCATTTTATATGAAGTGTAACCTTCCAAAGCTATTAATTTAAGAGCGAGCTAGTCTTTTAAGCCAAACTCAAAGTTTGACTAAGCTAATTAATTTTTAGCAAATTAGTGAGCTAGTTCTTAACATATTTAAACGATCTAGTTTCTTTTGCATGAGTATTTCTAATCTATTATAGTATAGGGGAATTTGCTTTGTTTTGGCATTTACTTTGCTCTAGATTAGATTTACTTCAATTATCGTTGATTTCCCATATTCTTCATATAATATTTTATGGTTGATTATCATATTATCTCTAATCAATAGCTTGTACCATTATCTTTGTTCTTAAGTTGGATAGAAGATACACAAATTATAGTGAGCAAATGCAAATGGTGGTGAATTCATTCGAAGTAATAATGGGCTATGGAGCTGCAATACCCTACACATCCCTAGCACAAAAGGCAATGTCTAGACATTTCCGTTGCCTAAAGGACTCAATAACAACACAATTGAAGCATAGCTTTGAAGTTTTGGGAGAAAAAGATGGTTCTGCCTCTTCTGGGTTGACTAAAGGAGAAACTCCTAGGCTAAAGATATTGGAACAAAGCTTAAGGCAACAAAGAACTTATAATCAAATGGGAATGATGGAACAAGAAGCTTGGAGGCCTCAAAGGGGTTTGCCTGATCGATCTGTTAATGTTCTTCGAGCTTGGCTTTTTGAGCATTTCCTACATCCGTACGTTTCTTTTTCCTTCTCTTTTTGGTTCATATCTTTCTAGCTAACTAGCACTAATACTGTTGCATAGCATTCTTTAGATAAGTACCATTTTCTAAAGCGCTTTCGAATAAAAGTGCTATCACAGGAATTGCAGGAAATCATAAAATTTAAACCAATTTTTCAAATGAAATGCATATTTTTGTAGTACTACTGTACTAGCAGTATAGTGTTTTTTTTTAACTCCCATGTTTGTTTGATACTTAATTATATTTTGCTTGATAATTTTTACATTCCATCAATTAATAATGACATTTCAATTTTAATGTAAAATTGATCTGAAATAATAATAAAAAAGATTGAATGTCATTTTTAAGAATTGACATGTAAAATTCTTTATGATTTTATCTTTTTACTATAAATGTCATTACTATAGCTCATTATAAGTAGTACTCCCTCCGTCTCAATTTATTTAATTATTTAGAAGAAAATTATTTTACTAAGACAATTATTAATTATATAATTTTCAAGGAGAAAAAAAAGTTATCAATTATTCCGTAATATAAAAAAAAATATCAGGAGACAAAACAAACATTAATGTAAAAAGTTGTATTGATAATAAAACAATCAATTATAATGAAAAGATTATTTTATTTTATTTTATAAATGATCATTTAAATTGAGATGGAGAGAATCTATGTGTATGTAGAGAGGTATTGCACCAATGAGGCCAAAGGTTTTATCCGATGCCTAAGCTAAACTGGTGGGGTACTTGTAGAGTTAATGGTCATTGACTACATGATTACAAAGTTGCATTACGCAATGCTCTGAAATTTTGAAACTTTATTTACTCCTCGTGATCACCGTTTGGAGGAACTTTATTTCTGTCCTACAGTTCTTTGATGGTGTTGCTTCATTAAGAAAGCTGAAAAAGCTTCTCGTGTCTCTTCTGTTTTTTTCTTTCTTGTCTCTATCTTTTTGCCCCATCAAAATTAATTATTTGTTCATACCGGAACCTAAAAAATAACATGAAAACTAAAAGAATTTTAGAAATATGGGAACAAATTAAAAGTCCGTCCAGAGCATGAAATATTTAAAAATTGTAATTTATTCCCAGTAAACTAATCTAGTAACATATGGCCATTCTCAAATGAAGGGGACCAAAACTGCAACATTTTGATAATTATGGAAACTTAATCTGGAGCAATTATTTCAATCCTTTCAGTATATTTACACGTATTGCTTGAATTCAAATTCATAATTATATTGAATATATAGTCGTTCTCAAGAGTAGCTTATATTATGTATCGCCCATGGATGAAAACAACATAACATCTAAACCTGTTCATAAATAGTAGCTAATATATATGTGCAACTGTATCAAAAAAGCTATGCCCTTTCATCTTATTACACGGTTTGGCTAAGATTCAGTGATGTGAATATGTGGTCTCTATCTCAGGTACCCAAGTGATGCAGATAAGCAACTGTTGGCTAGGCAGACTGGACTATCAAGAAACCAGGTACTTCTCCCCTTTTCGTACTTATTGATTATGATTTATTTTGATATACATTATTTTATTAAGAAAGGTCGTCACTAAAGTCTAAAACATAGATTTGATCTTTGACATGAGACGAGTGTTTAATTTCAATACCTCAATTATTATAAAAAAAAATCTCATTCTTAAATATAATAAAATAAATCAGAATGTCTTAATTGGACATTTCAGTAATTGCACAAATTCTCCTATAACAGTGAAATGTATCATTGGATAATAAGTCTATAATAATATAAATATATATAGTGAATATGTTGAGATACTCTAGGAGGAAGTATGTGTGTGAAAATTATATGAATTAAATGCACATATACATCTTAATTAATTGGTCCAAGGTTAACTACTTAACTTATTAGGATCTATAGTACTGTTTGGACATGCAATGTAAACAACAACTTTAATAATGCCAGTGTCATCGGCAGTTATTTCACTGATTGATAAATCTTTATCGTTTTTCACCCAATTATCCAATGATGTACTGCGTATTAATTGTGGACAATAGATAGACAAGAGAAAAGACAAACTTTGTGCATGGACAGTAATGGCATGCTAACAGACATAGTACATCTCCTCATCAAGAAATAATCCAAACTTTGTACTATGTGAAAATTAATTGCCTGCATACTGCATAGATGAGTTATATACTTATGTGAAACTTAATGGCCTACATAGATGATTTATCTACAGTATTACCATATTAGTTTACTGTATATTGAATCATAAATATTTAAGTATTTCATGCTCTGGAATTTTAATTTGTTTTTAGTGTTCCAGGTTTCAAATTGGTTCATTAATGCCAGGGTCAGATTGTGGAAACCCATGGTGGAAGAAATGTACCAACAAGAGAGCAAAGAAGAGACCGAAAACAATGGCGAAGACGCAAATGCATCCGCACAGCATAACATGACCACGACCATGACCACGACCACGACCATGATCACAACATCATCATCACTAGTTGATATCTCAACAAGCAGAAGATCAGAACCCAATGAGTTTGAAAATGACTATTCATCCGATGCAATCAATAACAAACAACATTTCATGGGTAACCAACCAAAACAACAACCTCTGAGTAATTCTTTCTCAGCTACATTGTCATCTTCATTAACAAGTCACATCCCTAGCACCAGCATCACAACCACAATGCCATCACTAATGCAGTCTTTTCCAGTCGATTACGATCCACGTGGAAGCATTCTTGGAACGGATTTTGGGGTCGCCACTACTTCAGATGATATTGGTTCAACGTTGATAAAGTTTGGAACATCTTCTAGGAATGTTTCGCTTACATTAGGTTTGCGCCACCCGGGGGACTTGCCAGAAAACAGTTCATTCTCCGTTAGAGACTTTGGGAGCTGTTAATTAATTCCGACATTTATACTACACATTCATATAGATCGAAACGGGTTGCAAATATGAAAAAGCATTGAACAATTTTCTTGTATAACTAGTAGCCCTTATATTTGTTCAAATTGTTAGCCTAGTCAACGTACTTACATAACAAGAGAGGTATGTACATCAAATCAAGTTTGAACGACAATAAGTTTAATTCAAATATAATATTAAACATACTATATTGGGAAGTAATGTTCAACTAAATCACATTTTTTTGATCAATTCTACAATTCACTCTAAATTAATTTTACAATATTCATCAATATAGTGACTATTTTTAAGACTCGACATGTCGGCAAGGCAACCCTGCACGAAAATCATTGAAAGGTCAAATAATGTGATAGGACCACGAGTTTACTCAGATGACTTCATCATAAGATCAGAAAACAAATAACATAAGGAGTAATAAAGTTCCAATCAAATACTGTAGAAACTAAAGATAAAGTTAAACTACCTAGCAATAAATGAAATGTAGACAACAACTAGAATTAATAAACTTGCCACTTTATGTAGTCGTCGGACCACCTTCAACCACATATCTGGCCACCACCTCTAAGACATATAAAACATGTAATGGTTAGGGGACAATTTAGAACATTATGTTTTATGCTTGGTTTGAATAATGTGGTTCAGGGTGCAACTGGATGAATCTTTCTTTCAGTTTCGAACCAAGAATACTTGAGCAAGACAAATTTATCACCTTCAAGAATGGAAATTCTTGAAAAAACAGCGTTCTTCTAATTTTCTGGTTTCTTTAATTCAGCCAAATTAGAAAAATTGAGTGTATATATATGTAGTCGAGGTAACTTATTATGAAACCTTCACTGGTATATAATCTTGTTTTATCTGCTTACTTGTCTATGTTTCTAGGATTCTTGATCTGTAAATAGAGACAGGATGTTATCTTACTTATCATAAGAAACTGCATAGAGACTGCACATAAGGTTTTTAAGTGCTAAATTGGAATTTCTGTATAGAGAGAAATGGTATTGGACTGAATATTTAGACAAGAAACACAGTACAGACTGAAGAACACAATGCTTTTAACTTTAAAGACATACAGACCAACTAATACCCTACAAACATCCTCAAAGACCATCAATGGTGCTATCCCCCGAGGACATTACTGATGCAGGGTAGTATTACTTGATCTGCATGTCTTTCCCATTTAAGCATATTAGTTGATGATCCTAGAAGTATACATCAGATATCACAATAAAGGTTCAAACTTAAATAGTCAATAACAGAACAGTTAGTTACTACACAAGATTCTGAGGAATTTTTTTTTATTGAAGTAGCTAATATGCATGACAATCTCACAAATTTCTTTTAGAAAAAAATAAGAAGCGGACGAATTTTGCTCATATTTTGGTAAGGAGCAAGAATAAATTCCAGTTATCAAAATTGATTGATCTTCTGCCACAATAATTTCTAGCATCTTTCATGCAAACTTCGCTAGCTTCTAAAGGCATAAGTTTCTAGAATCAAGCAAAGCACAGAGCACTAAACTACATACCCTGTGCAAACTTTTCTCAACATAGCACAAAGTAATGTAACAAAACTGTAAAGACTCAAGGATGGAACCATCATTCCCATTCAATAGTTGCTGGAGGTTTTGATGTGATATCCAAAAGGACACGATTCACACCGCGAACACCATTGATAATCTTGTTGGCCACATCATTAAGGAACTTTGGTTCAAATGGGTACCTGGAATGTATAACATCGATTAGATGTGGAAAGTTATGTACTTAGAGAAGAATGATGAGTAACTTTTTATGTACAGGTTACGATTGCAAAAGAGAATCGGATAACAATTGAACAGTGTTTACTGCAGCAAAAGAAAATTTTCAATAATCAGGTGCATATGTTTTATAGATAACCACCAGTGTTAAAATGAGCATTTGACTAATAATCTCCGGTAAGTTGATTCAATGTTAGAAATTAGCAGTTGGCTAAATTTTGTGTAGAAATAAGTACCAGTCAGCAGTCATTCCATCTTGGCTGGTCACGGCTCTAAGTATAATGGGATGGGCGTGGGTCCTTTGATCTCCTTGAACTCCTACTGATTTGACATCCAAATGGACAGCAAAAGCTTGCCATATCGAATCATAAATCCCAGCATCTCTGATTGCTTGTATGAAGATTTCGTCAGCCTGGGACACATTTCAAAATTAAATAAGGCCTGCACCTATAACTAAACAACATTGCGAGTAAGGGATCCTATCTACCTGTCGGAGGGTTTCCAAGGCATTCCCTTTGGTGACATCACCCTGAATCCTAACAGCAAGACCAGGACCAGGGAAGGGGTGGCGCTTCAAAAAACCCACCGGAACATTTAAAATTTTCCCCAACTCCCGTACCTGATGATCAAGCAAGGAACAATTTTAGGCAAAAATGATACACCCTCAAAGTATAAAAAAGAGAAAATAACACAATTTATAGCGAAGTAAATTTCAATACAGGATATACCTCATCCTTGAAAAGAAGTTTAAGTGGTTCGATGAGCTTTAGTTTCATATCCTTGGGCAGCCCTCCTACATTATGATGACTCTTTATAGTATGGGAGTGAGTTCTTCCACTTCCAGGGGGTGGACAAGATTCAATGATATCTGGATATAAAGTTCCCTGGACCAGGTAAGTGGGTTTCGTGCCAACCTTTTGTTCCAAATCATGACCGAAAGCATCAAACACACAAATAAATTCCCTTCCAATGATTTTCCTCTTTTGTTCAGGATCTTCTACGCCTTTAAGCTTGCTAAGAAATTGTTCTGTAGCATCAATGCAAGTAACAGGGAGATGAAGATCTTTTTCGAATGTCTCCATGACTCGCTCTCTTTCCTTGTACCTACAATAAGGCAGTGCAGAAAATGAGAACTTGAACAGCAGAGTGAGTCACAACGAAAATGGAGAAGTCCAAAAAGTGACTGTAGACAGTTCATTCTATGTACGAGGTGGATGCTAACCTCAATAATCCATTATCGACGAAAACACAATGGAGTCTGTCTCCAATTGCCTTGTGAACAAGAGTAGCAGCAACTGTAGAATCCACACCTCCAGATAGTGCACAGATAACATGTTCTTCAGGACCAACTTTCTCATTGATAACTTTCAGTTCTTCCTCCAGAACATCATCCATGGTCCAACCAGCAGAGACACCACAGACATCAAATAAGAAATATCGTAAAGTGTACATCCCCTCCAACGAATGAGTTACCTACATATATCATTAATTAGCTCATATGGACACAATATGACCAAACAAAAACAATTTAAGAATACCCTTATAAATCAACAAATGGACACTCTTGATATCATTAATTAATTACAACATAAACCTTATGCAACACAGACTAACCATCACAAGTAAAAAAAAATCATCTTTATCAAACAATAGATACATCAGTAGCGGGAACGTGCATGTTACCAAATTGTATATACAATGTACTGTAATAATGAAGTCAAACTATAGAAAAATTGAAAGGCAAACATAATTTTCATACTGTCTTACACATTGCCAAGAAAAGAAAACGTCTTTAACAAACTTCTATATTGTTGATTCATGTATATATATGAAATCTTTCCAATATTAAATTTTGGTGGCACCAATTATTCTTGCATATACACTAAAGATTCAATCAAAGTTAATAACTTGACCACACATCATTAACAAACCTCTACAATTGATTAACTACATTGCTGATTCATGTATGTATATATACATAAATATTCGAATTCTTTCGAAAATAAAAATTTGGTGGCACTAATTAATCTTGCATACACACTAAAAATTCAATTCAAATTCTATAAATTTCTCAATCACCTCAGGATGATATTGCAAGCCATAAAACCTCATCCCTTTATTCTGAATAGCAGCAACACCCCCTTGCAAGCTACTGGCCACGACCTCGAACCCCTCGGGCAATCTCACGGCCTCATCGCCATGACTCATCCAAACCACCTGTCTCTCCCCTACACACTTCTCCCCAAACAACCCACTCGTCTTCCTCACCTCAATCTCCATCCTCCCATACTCCTGCTTCTCCCCTCTCCTCACTTCCCCCCCTAGCTGCTGCACAATTAATTGCAACCCGTAACATATCCCGAGCACGAACACCGCATTTTCTTTAACGTAATTAAGGAACCCGGGGGCGAAACAAGGCGCGTGAGGCGCGTGGACGCTGTGGGGACCACCGGAGAGGATGATTACGCGGGGGGATAAGGCGGTGATGGTTTCGAGGGAGGAGGTGCCGTTTATGCAGAGGGAGAATACGTTTAGGCTGCGGATTCGACGGGTGATTAGGTGGGTGTATTGGGAACCGAAGTCTAGGATTAGGACCAAATTGGTTCTTACAGCTTCAGCATCCATGTCTGGGGAGGGGGGGGGGGTTAAGGAATGGAGGCTGGGGTTTTAGGGTTTATGACTTTATGGATGGCGGGATGTGTGCTATTTCTATAAATATACCTTAATGGAACAATAATTACTACTCTAATTTTATCAATCGACTTATGTCAAGACAATTTTGCGCCAATTGATAAAGAGATGAGCTCTTTCAGCATAATGGTTTAGACTAATAGTAGGAGATATAATGTCTTGTATGTTATTCTTTACTTTTCGTATTTTAAGGAAAATAAAAAATAGTAAAAGGTATATTCAAAATGTATAATGATATTTAAATGAAATTATATTATTGGTCGACGATACTAAATAAAAAAAGTACTGCAAATTACATCGAAGATTCTCAGACGTGATTGAATTTTAAAAATATATTTCGATTTTTTATTGACCAAATTAAAAATTTAAAAAGTTGTGTAATAATCTTTTTAAAAATTAAAAAGTATCACAAATATAAATATTATAAACAATATATATAAACTTGGTTAAGTTTATCTGGTTTTGGTTCGGTTTATGCTACCGAAACCGATTCATTTTTTCTCGATTTTAATATTATTTTTTTACAATTTCATTTAGGTCTCATATTTTTTTCAAGCAAATTGATAAAAAAAATCGGTTCGGTCGGTTCGAACGAACTTCATCAAGTATGCTACCAGCTTGAACTTTGTATTAATTTAACTAATTTAATTGGCTTCAGTACAGAAGTGATCATCAGATGATGTACAACATAGTGGAACGTATACTAAACATCAGGAAGACAACATTATTGATATACCATCTATTGATTCTTGTAATATATCTTCTGTAATTGTATTCACAAGATCTTCGACATCAACTCGAATATCAAGCCATGATGATGAAGATTTGCCAATGTCTGTCCCTACGAGTTGGTCCAATGTGGGATGCAAAAGATCAGGAAACATGGCACCTTTGACTTCTTCAACGACCTGATTGATGAAATGCTGTTCTAGCAGATGTGATCTTGTGTTTGGTTTGATGTATGATGACGTCCAAATGTTGCATCCGAAGTGTTGTTGGTATATTTCGAGTAGAACATCGTTCACAAAGTCCACGAGGAGTTGAGGGTCATTATCCATTTTGATCTCGAGCAGTATATCCCCATATGGAAAGGATATGTTCAGGATTTCATCATGTGTAGGCCTACTTTGAAAGTAGTTGTTCCAGTTGAAGCCTGCAGCTTGTAGAACTGCTCTCACATATTCACGGATGGCTTCATCTTCATTCATGTAATCATAATCTTCAAAGGCGAGTCTAAGAGGTTGTAATGGCCCTGCAGCTGCATATAGATAGACATGAGGTTGATTTCAAGTTTGATAGTTAAAAAGTTGAAAGCGACCATGATTTTGAGATAAAAATTAACCGGAGCCTTTGGGAGTGTTTGCATCTTCCATGAAAAGTGGGTCGAGGACAGAAACTGGACTCTGATACTCATCTCCATATTCTATGCTTCCGACCTTTTGTGGACTGTATGTACTAGAACTTGATGGCGAAGGACTATAAAGGGATCCTGTTTCTTGATTTATTGAAGATGTAGTAGCCTGATGATCAAGAGTATTTTAAGTGTTTTGACATAGGTGTAGAGAGAGACAATTAGTCGAACATACTTACCAGTAGCGCAGGATCTTTCAGGCTATTGCCCATCCATGAATTTTCCACATTAGGATAGTTGATCTTCTCTGTGGTATCTTCTTGAATCCTCAAGTCATTAACATCTGAAATCACTGGATAATTATCTGCATAAACAGTAGTAGCCATTAAGGTTTATGTACATGGGTATGTACCCAAAGACTTGATGGAAACTAGACATAGTTGCAGTTAGTTACTAAGTTTACCATCTAATTTCTGATCATTCTTCACGGTTAATGTTGGGGGAGGTGGACTTTCTGTCATAACAGATAAATACTTTATTTTCCATTTGAGATTGAGGGGTACCGAAAAGTCATGCTCCGGAGAGCAAAGGATCCTTCCCAATGTTTTTGGTGTTCGACAATTTTCATCAACAGTACTATCATTCACATTTTTCAATCTCTCAGAAAGGTGTTTCTTCGCCTCCTGAAATATATCTGGTTCTGGACACTTGGTGTGGCTATCATCTGACAACTTCAACTTTCCAAAGCCAGTTTTGTTTGAGGGGGGAGACTCACATCCTTTCCTCACTCTAGAGAATTCTTGCTCGTGTAATTTGTCCCTCGCCTTTGCCTTGTCAAAAGAACCATGAGGTTTTGCTGTATCAAAATTAGGGCTCACCTTATAACCTCCACCCATGTTGATACGCTTCATGGAAGGAGGTCCACTTAATGAGGTCATTTGCTGCTTTTCATGGTTATTCCTCAATGCACACTTCAATCTATTCTTAATCTCTTTCAAGCAGAAATACGAGTTCTTAACCTTTCGAACTTTACCTTTTGGGCGTTGATGAGAGCTTAGAGAAGAGCAATTGCAGATGACATGTTTCGGAGATTCCATGACTTTTGGAGCTGGTCTTAAAATTACAATGTTACCTTGAGGACGAAGAATAGGATAGTTTTTCAATGAATGTGTGTTTTGAGGGTCATTATTGCTCTCTAAAAATTTTGGTGCTCCGGAATTGCATGAGCCCTGAATGTCTACTGATCCAGAATCTAGGAAGAGCTCGAGTGACTCACAATCTTTCCGAGAAAGTTGTACTCTTTGAAGAAACAAACTCCTTTTTAACTTCAAAATCTCCAGAGCATCTGTGAACTGAGTAGGTTCTAGGCTAACACCATTTCTCCTACTGCAGTTTTCGCCTGTAATAATGTCATCGACAAGTGCCTTCGTCTTAACTTGTGCTTGATGCATGGTCATCTCATCAAGAGCTTCATAGTCAGTAATTCTAGACCTTCTCTGAGTATTTCCAACGAGTTTCCTGTTTCCGTGATTAATCTGATCGTACATTAGTTTCAAACTACCTCCATGGCTGAAATCATTCGGCATCTGTAAATGGTATGGTTAGATTGAATAATGCATCAATGAAGACAACAAAGGTATATATTCTGTTTGATGATGATTGGTAGATTTTTTTACCTTCTTTTTTTCTCTTGAAAAGTGATTGATAAGTTCAGTATCAAAGTTCATATGCTGCATTTTGGTGACTGAACTTGTTGATTCTTTCTAGGAGCAATCTTTTATTTATTTATTATGATGTTGTTCACCTTTTTTAATTAGTATATCACCTGCAAACAACCACAGAAGTGATGCAATTATGTGGATCAAAATCAAGAATTCTCAACTATCATAAAACATATTAGAAATACACCTAGGAGCACCCATGTTTGTCTACAGATTTTTACCATTATATGTTCAATGACAAATTTAGTGACCCAAAAAGAAGTCCTGTTTCATGTAGACTAAAAGCATATGCATAGGGGAATTCACTGCTCTACATAATACATAAATCTAAAAAAGTGCAACTGCAGTTTCCAGGTAGAAGCTTCACTCACACACAAAAACACATTTCTACTCAAGAAATTATCATCACAATACCTTGATAAAAAATTGAGCAATGATTGAATTCTTATTTTTTAATACAAAATCACATTGTGATTAAGGTGATAGTTAATATTTTGATTGGCCAACGGCTGTCTAAATTTGGATATTTCTATATTTGCTTGTTTTCCATTTTCCTGAACATTGGTTTACACAAACTCAAATTTGAGTTAAAAAGAGCTCAAGAAAAGAAATAACAATACAACAGGAAAGCAAATTTCCCAAAAAGAATGTCACAGAGCATGATAAGAAGACAAAAAACACTCCAAATTACAAGATGAAGCTCAAACAGAACTATTGATTTTACAATTTGCATGTATCTTTTTGTGACTAGAGAACATGAAAAGGTGTAGATAAGTACCTGAAATTGCACTGAAGATATACAGTGAACTTGCAATGTAATGGACAAATATTAAGGTGAAGATGAAGAAACCAGGAGGAAGGGGAGAGAGGGGGGGTGGGGTGAATAAATTAGTCAGATTTGTTTGGTTTTGTACTAATATCTACAGATTATAGTTGGCTATGGTGAGATATTGATTATTGCTACCATCCGTATAACTACTATTTAGTTTACTTCAACTACTATACCTGAATCTTCCAATTGAAGTTTTTCTTTGAAGGGGTGATGTTTTGCTCCTTAATTATCTCCCCCTTTTCCTCTTCTACTTGGACAAGACAAAAAATTGACAACATCCTTGTCAAAATTAATGTCCATTCTTGATTTTAATATTAAGGTAAAGACAAGGTGAGGATTTTATAAAGATTTTGAGTCCGTGAAATGGAGAGATTGTCCCTTTTAAGACTTATCTTTGTGGAATTTATGGTTTATCCATCCTTAAATCAAGATATTTAGCTTTAGGGTACTCTCAAAGACTTTTGTTTTCTTACTCTTTGAAGAATCTATTGATTTAAGATGAATGTTCTGTGTCTTAATAAACAAACATTGAAACCTCTTAATTTCCCAATGGAGAAAGAAAATAAAAACACATTTATTACAAACATTTCGTGTTACTCTACTAGCTTGTAGTTAGCAGTCCAAATTAGATCCATGTAACATGGATGTGAACTTTGACCTCTTCTATCCTTTTTTGGTTTATGCAAGCTAGTCAAGAAAATTTTGGAGACCACTCTATACGATAAGCCTTCTAGTTTCTTAGTTCTTGAATATAATTGTTGACTAATTGTGGTTTACTGATCTATTATGGCCATATCTATTTCCAAAGCACTGGAGTGGCAAATACCCTCCCTAACCCCTAGACAACTAAAGAAAACCATCAATACTAGAATTTCAAGATTTTATTTTGTATTGATAAAAAAAAAAGGCATGCTGGATATGTTTAAGTGATTGATTATTTTGTCTTTTTTGCCTCCTGGAAAGGGAGGGTCAATATATAGTCAAGAATATATGATTCAATCGGAGAAATTGTGCTAACAACTATGATCCAGCTAGAGTTTAGTATATATTGGCTATGATCATTTTATCTATTGTCTTGCACGGGGCGTGATCATTTGTAGATAATGAGAAATATAATTGATAAAAGAAAAATCATGAAGTCATATTTGTTGGTGCACGAGTCTCCCAAAGTTATCATCATCATACTTGCATTGGTTGACGATGTTCCATTTCCCCCAAAAAAAACTGTGATTTAGCACTCATGATGCACACTCCATTTCCTCGGTAAATTATATTTACATCCATTGATACTTATCCTTAAATAATTGATTGTTTATACTTATTGTCAATATTCAATAATCATGAGGAGTGGAATGGAAGTAAAATGTGGTTATTATTAAAATGTGGTTATTATTAATTTGAGGGCTGAAATCACGAAAATTCAAGATCAACAATTTATTTTAAATCTACCACAAGTCACTAACTCTCTGACATTAACAGTTTCAATTCCGATATAATTTAATGCTCCTAACTTTTATGCTCATTATGTATGGATAGTTTATATGGCTAAACAATTATTTCAAGTACATTAGTTTGTTGTAGTAATAGTAGTTCCTACCAATACTTCTACTACCTCATTGAAATCGCAATTCCGACTATTAACAAATTCTTGAATGAAGTCTATCTAATTCACAAAATAATACTTTAAGATTTTTTAGTTGCCGTCACCAACGTAATTTTTTTTAAATAATTGTCGTTCTAGCGTAATAAATTATGACTTTTCATTTTAATATCTTTTTAGTAACTTTTTATATTGAGCATTAGCCATTGATAATATATTTTGATTAATTGTACATATTTTAATGTCGTTTTAGTTATTTTAGTTTTTCGCTTAATAATTGTCACGATAATATAGGATCATAAATTAAAAAAACGTAGAAAGTAGCTACTACACCTATAATAACACAACCATAATTATTAAACAATGGATATCATTGAATACCTTTTGTGGGGTTTAGAATCTACACCTGAATTTGGTATTATAAGATTTTTTTCACCAACTCTTTCTGTAGCTTGTGTTGATTTCTATAACCACCGTGAAGGCGTTGATTTAATTTGCATTATTAAATGCCCAACTAGCTAGAAGTTGTGTTTCGTGCAAGAAATGTTACATACACTTGACTTTACAAAATATTTCCAGAGCTAGAAAGATTCCCTCCTTATGAGTTGTGATAAGTTGAGCATAATCTTAAATCTTATAAAATCAATAAATATATTCGAAGATGTTGAGCTCAATGTTTTGGTCATATTTGTCCGACGTGAAATTGAGAATACGCGGTCACTTTTACTATAGTTGTATTGTATGTATACTCATTGTTTCTATGTCACATTTTAAATTATAAATTTAAATATATTTATGTATGGTATATCATACTCAACGGTGAAAATACATAATATCTTTTAATATATTTAATATAGACATGATCATTTTAATTTTAATCAAATATATCACTACAACATAAATGACTTTCTACCACATATATTTTTTTCACGCTTAAAATAAATATGGTAAATAATTCATCTGGTTACATATAATCAAATCGTGACAAAAGGTATGACATTCACCACACATAATTTTTTTCGTGACCAAATATTAAAGTATTTGCCACGACTATTACAAATTATAATTATTTGCAACAACTTTATCATCAGTAGCAAAATATATTAATATTTGACACCAAAAATATGTTAAAGTGACAAATCTGATCTTGAGATGATTTGAAAGGAATTTTCGATTAGTTAAGTTTTCTTTCAATTATCTCATATAACATAGAAATTGTGAGTTGTGTTTCTTAAAAGCCTTTATTAATTCTTATATTACTCTTATTATAATATATTTTATTGGTTCAAAGCATGTCTTACAATAAAATTTTAAAAATGACTCTATGTGATTCAATAATTAATAAGTCACAAATTTTTGCCTAAATTTTTTTTAAAATAATTGAATATAGTTGGAGTTATCTTCTATTATAATGTGTAAATAGTTTATCGCTTTTATTATATTAATTACTGATATGTTCATTATCAATATTTTTAGATCAATTATATAAAAATATAAACATGTATTGTGAGATAAAATATTTGATATAATATTTATCTTAGATTTTTATTTTTATCATATGATAAGTAAATTGTTTTGTCTGATGAATTGATGCTAACAAGTACTAAATTTTATTGTATGATACTTATTCAATTATAAATTAAAAATAATTTTCTAATCCAAAAATTCTTATTAAAGAATATATCTAAATTGTATGTGATATTTGTATTTACATTTCAACGATTAAAATAAAAAAAGTATCGAGATACATACTCTAATACTCACTTCGTTCCGATAGATTGTCAAGGTTTAAATTTGGATTTTTCACAGATTAAATGTTAAATTCAAATATTTTTATTTCTATTGTATAATATTTGGTAAAAATTATCAAATAATAATATTTTCAAATTACTTTAATATTGACATTAAATTTTATTCAAATCAAAATTATGTTTGTCGATGAAGGAGTAAAAAGTTTGTGATTTTGGCCCAGCTTAAGTCAGCGTAATGATAGATTTTAATATCGATGGAGTACTAGATTTGGATATTTATTTTAAAAATTTTTTTATCATAATATATATATAACATGTTAGTTTCTTTAAATAAAAATATATTTATCTATAAATGATAGAGGCAATAATTAGTTATAATTGAATTAATATGAAAGAATTAAAAAAATTTAATCTTCACTTTTTTAATATTGATTAGTAATTAATAAACTAAATAAGATTATATTGTCATAATAATACTTATATTAGTTTTTCACTACTATATAAGAAATATAATTGTCGATATTATAGTCTAAAAATACATGTATGAATATGTATATATATGTATATAATCAAACTTTATTAATGAATATTCGATGTACAAATGAGTATAAATCGTCTTATTTGAATGGCTCTTTGTGACGTTTATATTAAGTTGTTATTTATGGCAAAATTTTAAAAAGTTTTCCATATTAAGTAATATTAATCACATATATACTATTGAGTTTGACTTTTATTAAAAAAATATTACTAAGATATACTTTTAAAAAGAGATATATAAATGCTATTTCGTTGATTTTGATATAATTCATTTGGAGTATTTCACATTGACAGGGCATCTAATGTATGGCACTCTTTTAGTTCATTTGTGTTTAAAATAATTGAGAGAATTCCATAAAAAAACGTGATATTATTAGGTTTGTCTGAATATTGAGGCAATCATCCAGTAAGAAATATATTAAAGCTGAATACATAAAATAGAATTGAATAGTGAAATATGAATAATTTATCTTAATAATCAATTGAGAAGTGATATTTTATGATAAATATGAAATAACATAACGTATATTTTTTATTAAAAGAAGGTGATCTTTTTAACTTGATAAATAAAATTACATATTAATAGATTCTTTTATTAAGCGAAAATGAAAGTAGTATGGTAATAGAAACTTAAATCTATTATATAAAATTATAAGGGATCGTATAGCGCCAAGACAAAATAAATTATAATATAAATGAAAAGTATAATTTATAGATTTCGTAAATAGTTAATTCTTTTTATTTATTATTATCTCAGAGATTTAAATATTTGAAGCTTGTATAAAACACGTATATTTTGTTTCTAAATATATTAAATACAATCTTCAATTATATAGTCACAAATCGAGTATTGTTCATCCGTAAAAATGTATTTGTACATTAATTCGTTTAATTTAAGAACAAATTATTATTTGCTGCCGTTAGTTATTTATACAGATAATATATATACCTATTTTTTTAAGCTTGGGCATTACTTAGAAAAATCAATTTTTAACATTTCACTAAATCGTATTAACGGAGTCTTTGATTATATGTTTCCCCAATTAAAAGTTCAAAATATTTCTATTGATAATTGTTTTTTAGCCATTTGCCCATTTTCCTCTATTTCTTTTCAATTGGACAATAAATTTCCCTCTCTTTTTATTTTAGATTAATGGTGCAGTTGCACTATCCTCACAATTCGGCTTTAATTGGGGCTTTACATTCTTTGTAATTTGTAAATATCACAAAATTGCTCTCTAAGCTCTCTCAACCTATCTTTCTCTTTTGTTTTGTTTTAGTAAGTAGGATAATTTTGATTAATGTGAGGTGGAAACAAATAATTGTTAGAATGGTATATAGTATCATTATTAAGTAGGATAAGTTGCATATGTTGTACTCCGTATATGAATTAAACATCCATCATTCTTGCAGGATGTGCTTTCGAGAGCCAACAAGATTGCATTCAGGGAACTGATAATATATGCTACATCCATTTTATTTAGTCGGCTTTATTATTCGAAAGTTAATTTCACTCATTTGTTATTCTTATTCATGTATTGTTTTAGAACAAAATATGTGCTGCTCAAGTTTAGAGATTGGTATCAGAAAAATGATGAGGTAGAAGAAGACAATGATGAGCAAGAATGAGAATGATGCCAATGAGTCAAATGAAGATACTGGGATTTGATTATATATATCTCACTTTGTAGAATGAATGAAGATGTATACAATGATGTAATTTATTTTTATTGTTGTAATTTTTTATATTTGATTTTTTAGATTCGATATTTTTATATGTGTAATTGAAAATAAGGCAATTCATAAATGAAAATGAATTTCTTTATTTTAGAGATGTAATTTATTTTTATGGAACAAAATGGATAAAAAAAAGTAGTCATCTTTATTTGTTATTTTATTTAATTTGTTTTTTATTACAAATTGTTACATTAAATAATAAATATAAAAAGTATAATAAACAAAAAAGAAAACTCTTAAATAATGAAAATTATACCAAATATAATTATTAAAGATACGTGAAAGATAATTATTTATCACGCCTTATAGTTACTCGTAACAATTGCATATGGTAATATCAATTTTTCTCTCCACATATATAGATATTTGTGGCTAATAAATTTATATACCAATGGATATAATAAGTGTGGCAAAATCAAGTTTTCCGTGACAAAAGCATCTTGTCCTGTTGATTACTATTCTTTGTATATTGGTTGTTTCATCCTCATCGCGTGACAAAATGGTTAATGTGATTTACCACACTTAAACTATAATTTGCCATAGTAAATTTGTAATAGTGTATGAATGTCAAATTTAAGAATTTGAAGTTTAATTTGTTAAGTAAATGTACACAGTGAAAATTTATTAAATAAATAATTAAATTGATTAAGACGAATTAATCAAATTAAAAATTAAATCAAATACAACTAAAAAAAGAAATGCCATGTGGCTGGGTTCTCAATGAACCTGAATTTAATCATAAAACCTACTCGATCGAACAAAGAGATTTGAGAAAATAATGCATGAATTAAATGTTCGTTAAAATGAGTTAAAATAAATTTATTAGGCAAAATGGAAATTTCGGAAGTCATGGGCTTAGAAATGGAGACAGAAAGAATGGGGTAAAATAAAGGCTCCCGAAGATGTTGAGTCGCTAGCTAAGATTCGAAAATCGAGGACTCCTACAATGAGACACAATACAGAGTTTTTTGGAGGAAAAGTCGTCTTTTGATCCAACGATTAGATTAAAAAGTCAAGTCGGCCAGTTAAGATCGGTCATACAAAAACAAGCCAAGCCGTCCGGGCGGCGTTGAGGCAGGGGCTATATAAACCCCGCTTTTGGTTGAAAGGGAATTGCACCGTTCGGAAGCAGATTCGGAAAATCTGAGAAAAGCATAAGTTTTCTGGTTAATTTTAAACCTGACAAAACACCACGTGGTGGTACAAACCTATCCGGGCAGCAAAAGAGGCGCTAAGTGGTGCACAAGCAGCGGTAGTGCTTGAGTTTGAAACCAAACTTTATGAGAATCGACTCGATTTCTTAAACTTCCGAATATTGGAGATTAAGCTAAATAGCTCCACGATTATTCAAAATAGCTGAATAGACTTACTGATAGATCTGGTTTGATTCATCGAGTTCGAATATGAGAAATACAACGAGCGTTCGGTCCACCTTAGTTGGATTCTAGAGGCGAGAAACCGTTCTTTAGACCTGTCTAATTATTGATCGATGTCGTCAACAATTTGAATATTTCATGGCCATCTTGTCGTCATTTCTGACAACAATTCTTAAAGGCCGTTGTATTATAAGCTAGAAGCGGCAGCTACTTCAAAGCCGTCGAGTCTCTGGCTAAGTATTTCTGACGATAATTTCTTAAGGCAGATTTGTGTCTGAGTAAACTGTATTGCTTAAATGACTTGATTCTGTCGGCTGCTGCATGCGGTTTAATTTCGGTCAATATACCAGAATCGAATCGCCGAGGAATTGAGTCTAAGGGACCTACGAGAGAGACGATGGCACCAATTTTATAAAGTCTCGTTGTAGAAGGTGACGTCATGTCAATGGCTGAAAGCCAAGGTCACTATGAATCTTTGCCTTCAAGTCCTCAGAGTAGGTAGAGAAGGTCGAGTCGAGGCCCAGATCAAGAGTCAGCGCGGCCAGAATCTGTGCTAATACTCACATTTCGGGCCAATATTGATGCAGACCAGAGTTTGATCCATCGAGGCCGGGACACATATAACTGCATGTCTGACACCTATCCCATTTCGAATCAGAGACAAAATCGGCTGAGTCAGGCCGAGGCTGCATCTTAGAGGCTCAATGCCGAGTTGAATCAGCGAGAAGTCGGACGTCTCGCGAATCAATCGTGATCTCTTAGGGACTGTGGTTTGGGCAGTCGATCTCTTCGATTTGATAAAGCGCCATGCAGCGAGGAATTTTTCTACGGTGAGTTTTATTTTAATAGTTTGATAAATAATAGAAATTATTAACTGCATTCTGATGCGTGGCGCTGGTGGGGTGTCAGCCTACTATGCATTTCTTGACTCAGAGATATTTCGAGGAGTTTATCTTAACTCCTCTCCGTATTTCGGAAAGATCACAAGGAGAATGTGATTTGTCGGATATACGAATCGGTCGAATGTCCCTCAGCGACCACGCTAAAGTGTCTACATTTAATGTATTGCTAAGAGCTCTAGAAGTCGTCAATCGCTGACAAGAGCGGCCCGGGCACATGATAAAGCTAAAGAACCTTGTCAACACACAATTGAAGACTCTGAAGACGAAGAACTAACTCCAGAGGATTGGAAGCATTTGCGGTTACGCCAACCTTTTTTCAAGAAAAGCACAATCAGGAGTATGGCTCGTTAACTGACTCCATGATCTTAGCACCGGTAATGATGGTAGTATTACCTCCCCCTCGAAACAGGGTATTTTACCCTACTTGAGGATGGTAAAGAGGCTTGTTGTAGAAGATGCAGCAATAAGATGACTCATTGCTCGAATATCGGAAAATCAGGCGCCGTGAAGCGACGAAGGCGATCATGAAATAGAGGCGCTATGACCTGCAGATGGGAGATGGAGCGTTCCGTACATCCCCAATGCCTCGAGTTCATCGCCAGACGGCGAGAGAACCTGATAGAAACTCCTATCGTTTGATTAGATGGAAAGATTACAGTAGCGCCCATTTGAAGGAGTACTCTTGGGGCAATAAAGGGCATGAACTGGAGGCACGCCGTATATCTACGTAAAACTCTGTAAACGGTTGAAGATGCTCGAAGGCTATCGATACTTTTACGTTCAGGCAGCCGATGGAATTGGGAACCCCCAGGAAACAACCACGTAGCCTACTTTGTTGAGACATGCGACAATGATGGGATTGAAGGGGACAAATGGTCAAGCAGTTAATTCGCTCCCTCCAAAGGAATCTTTTCGGCTAAATTATCTTGACTTGGAGCCTTCTCAGCGAATAATGACTCGGTAGGCTTCTTGCTGAGCAAAGAATAGCGATTCTGAACTTAATCCCAGCAGATGGAGAGTACGAACTTAAGAGATGCAAAACCCAGACTATTGAGTCATCGGCTATCGCGTAATACCATCGAAGAGCATGCATTAGGACTTACGTTACATCTATCTGAGGAATACTTCCAAAATCTTTGGCGATTGGCAACAAAGGCTACACCTTCATGGAGGCTGGCATTCTTACTGAGCAAAGGCGCGTACTTTCTATTGTGAAGTTAAAATGATTCATTCAGCTCTCGTGTTTAACTTTATACCATTGTGAGTAGTTGGTAGTTTGTCATTATAACAATAAATATGTAAATAAGAGCCAACTGATTCATCAACAATAACACCATCAAAATATGTAAGTAAAGTGGAGTTACCATTGCTCAAATTGAGAAATTATCGATAAGAAAATTTGGAAGAAGTGGTCTTCAATGAAAATATAAAGTAGAAGTGGATATATTAATTCGTATTGAAAAATTGTGCCAAACGCATCTCAATAAATTAGATATATTAATTCATCAATGAAAAGTTGTTGCATAATTAACATGAATCATTGCAAGAGCCAACAAAGTTTGAGCAGGAGAGGATAGTAGATGGTTTGGGGTATTTAATTCACACCAGGCAGTCAGAATTCTCAAAAAAATTGCGGCTGTATTTTGGGATAAAGCTGATGTTTTGACCATTTTTTACTTTTATTGTTATCCCTATCCTAAAAATGAGATTAAAAGAGGTTTTGAGTAAGCTGCTGCAGTTGCTCTAAATAACCTAAACCTGAAGCATAAATTATGTTCTCCCTAAGAAAAACTACTATGTGAAATGTTGAATTTCTTTCTCACAAATCACAATAATTGTATGTATCATTATGTGTGTATTTCTTGCAAATTGCAAAGATTGATTATGAATGCATAGGATTCCCTCCAGCTCACGGCAAGAAATGCTATTTCTAAATAGAGAGAGACCATATGAACACAATCCGGCCGGCCAAGCATGGGAGCAGCTGGATTGAGGGGTATTGGATTATTGTTGCATACAACATCAATTAATTCTTGAAAATAAACCATAGGGACCATTGCATGTCTACCATCTTCTGCATTTATTACAACCTCCAATATGGCAATATGATTGAAATGAATTAGTTCTCTCATTCTTTTCCTTTGTCTTCATTTTTATTATTCTCTTTGGTTCGTCTTCATTCTTTGATTATCATTCGTCTTCATACTCAATGTCCTTCAAGACTACCAAAAACGCACGGTTCTTTTCATTTGGCATCATACGAATTTGTTGTATACAATACCTACTTTTCATAATCACAAGAAGAAAAAGGGAAAAGGTTAAAAGTCTTTGTCGACAACTTACATAATACTCCGTAACAAAAGACAATGTGGTACACCAATTAAACGTATATAAATTTAGAAGATATCATATGACTTGTAATACTCCATTTACATGCATAATAATCAATTTAATTTTCAGACCTCATTGTCCAGTTGTCCTTTATTATCAAAACATTTTCTCGCAAAATCCGGGTAAAGACAAATCTAGTTGCAAAAAAAGAAAAATCATCAACAACCTTGTGTTCATGTGGCTTAGAATTGGATAGTCAATTAGCTAGTCATAGTGTGATTAATTTAGCAATTATTCTCTGTTTTTAGCTTGTGGTGTTGTCTCCTACAATACATTATATTTTATGGTACATGTTTTTCATACATAATCCAACCCTGGATTCCTGGTTATTGTTTCACTTGACTTCGGCTAGAAGTGTTTCTTTTATGGGTTGATAGTCAGTATTCTGATCGTCAAAGTTAGCATTTACGAACCAAACGGATTCAATATACTACATTCATCCATGACGATTTTCGATACTCGATATTAACAAATTTTATAGTCTTAATGTTAACCATTGTAAGTAAATTATATAATTTTAACAATTGAAATATATTAAATCAAAGATTTGACATTTACTCAATCGATTAAAAGATTGTGATTTTAGAAATCGAAGTAGAACTTTAACCGTAGTTAACTAATTATTCATTATTTTAATAAATATAAAATTAATATAGTTATATTCGTCTTTAAAATAGTTTCATAATATTATTTTTTGTAATATTTGAAATTATATTTTATAGTAATTGATAGTCGAGTCATCGATTTTCAACGGCAGTCATTTGGATTGGAAATATAATGAAATAATATGATCGTATTAATGCTTTTATTCATATATTGTTTCAATACTATATAAATGTCTCATACTCATCCCATTATAAATTGAAGAATATTGGCGTTAAATAACAACTTTCATCATATAATTAAAATAACAGAATACAATATTGAGCAGCCTTTATATTATTTGACACAAAACAACCTTTATATATTAATAGATGTTATGTTATTTATTCAAATTTACTATACAATACTAAATAACTCTAAACTTGATTTAAATAGAATGTTTCTTTATTTCTTGAAGGATAATATATCGAATAAAGATAATATATTAAATAATTGCCAAATCTAAATTATATCATAATATCTTGAAATAGTTTTTAATTAGAAATATATTTTATTGCCCAAAAGGATAATATATTATTGAATGCTTATGATTTTATTTATATATTATTTGAAGCTAAATAACTTGATTTATTATAAATAAATATATTAATAAATCATCAATTTAGCATAATGGTTCTTAACTTGCTTTTCTCTTACATAAAGATTAGATTCAAATCTAAATTCTTATATTTTCTTTCTTGGTAAAGTCTAAGGTTTAGAATAAAAATTATTTTTTATTTATTATGTCTTAAGCCTAAGATCCACAAAAATTTAGCCCCAAGCGGCCCACAGTTTGTTAAAGGGCCTTGGTGGGCTTGGGCCGGGCCGAACTCACCCACCAAAAATTTGAACAGGCTCGAGGCAGGCCTGGGCCAGAGGCCCAACCCATTGGCCCCCATCAATCCCATTTATTATCGGGCCAGGGACCGTTGATGGGCCTGGTGGCCGAGGATGACAGCTTGGAGACCAATGTTTAAAAGCTAAGTAAGAAATGGTGCCGAATATGGATCTAACTAGAGAGCACATTAATGGGCCCTCTGAGAAGCCCAGTCTGTTAAACATGTCCAATTGAATGTACTGTGGGGAGTGGGGGTCTGTTCCTACTGGCCCACCAGTCCATAAGCTTCTTGTTAAGCCACAAAAGAGTTAGGTGGGCTTTGGTCACATTATCATGGTTAGAATATGAGCCATACTCATTTATTCTCAAATGTCATGGATAATGATATTTACATTCTATTTATTTATTTTGGGCTTTACTCATTTATTTATTTTGTTCATAGCATATTGTAAGGTGTTAAAATGTCATTCAATGGAAGGTAAAAATCATTGATCATTCTTATTCTGTTAATGGCTTGTCTATCGGGCCGGATGGGCCCCTTATAGAAGTCAAATCAGACTTATCACGAAGTTCAAAGGGAGTTCAAGGTAGTATTCTTATGAAGCAATAAGATTGACCAGATTGAGAATTCTGTTTTATTAAATGGCTCCTTTTAAAAGGGGTTTGTGGCGCTTAATGAAATTTCTGGTGATTAATATTTAAGGTAGGCGCATTAATGCTAAATCCTGAGAACACAATAGGTTTTTGTGTCGAAATTAAAAATAATATTAGTGGTTGTGAGGTTTATCGGCCCAGGCACTCGAGGTAGAGAAAAATGAGCATGACGAATTAAGCCAAGCCTCTGGAATTAGTGTTATATGTTATCTTTATTAAACTTATCATAATAACTATTATAATTTATTTTGCATATTATAATTTTAGAATCTTGCTCATTGATAAATTTTGAGTTAAACTAATTTATTGATAAGCGAATAATGTATTAGATATACTTGAACAGGCGGAGACGTGAACCAGAACTAACGGAATGGGCTGTTATACATTAGTTAGTTTCGTAATATTTATTTTAAAGAGATAATTTTTAAATAAGAATAGTGAGTCGATCTTTCGTTTGATGATCGATAATTGAAAAGTTGTGTAGTAGTTACCGAAATTATCGCAGTTGCAAATTGATATATAGTGACATAATTAGTAGATCCCCAACTAAAATACATAAGCTCAGGCGTTTACTTTTAACATATAATGGCTCCGTCAAATTTGAAAACCAATTTATAATTTCATGGTAATTTCAAAGACCAATATGCAACTTTTAAACTATGAATAACCAAGTGACAACATTAACACATTATCTGGAACCAAACAAATTATACATTTACCTACTTACCAATATTTTAGTCAACTATTCTTTTAATCTCTTATTCAAACATTAAAAAGATTTTTTTTTATCATATTTGACACAACGTTATTTATATATTAAACTCATCAAGGACAGCTTTAACACGGGTAATAGATTACGGCTGGGCGGGGTTTAAACCCATAAATTTGTTCTAGTTTGTTATTTATGCATGTTTTTGTGCTATCTTCTTAACATGGCCGGGTCGGTTGGCGGCTGGTCGGCTAATAATGTGACACCTAATAATACGGAGAATATTCAACTAATAACTATTCGTATAATTGTGACACCTGGATGAATAACGAGGTTTGGGCGGTTTTGATAAATTTGATGTGAAAGTATATGTAGTTTTTTTAGATATTGATGAACCACATACTACTGCAATTTTATTTTATTTATGTTTTGTGGTAATAGAAGCAATTGGGATTTATTAGTTGTTTAAAAAATCATCTTCAAATGCATGGTGTGTAATTTAGCCATATTATATAATGTGAAAATTGGAATCATTATCTGAGTACTCCGTATTCAATACTGATACATAATACACTAGTACGATATGGTCACAAATAATGTAAAATTGAAGTTATAATTTGCGGTCTGCATGATATCTATCGAAATAGTGCGTGATAGAACATTATTGCTTCCCATAATAAAAAAATAAAATTGCACTTTATCCACAATTTTATTATGATGATGATCAATTCCGATTCACCATATTGGTAGTTTGGTACTAACAACCTTATGCCATTCATATATATAATAACTTATATATACAAGTTCAATATAAATTGGAGTTAAACCTAAGAACTAGCATAGCAATATTAGGAGTTGCTATGTTATTTTCTTTATAATGATGATATTATAATTTTCTTGATTCAAATTATATGTTTCGTTTAAATGTTGTTTGTATTGATTATTGATTATTTTTTATTTAAAAGAAATATATAAATTTGATATTAATAAATTTATTTTTTAAATATAACAAAAAGTAAATTTTATAATTTTTATTATATAATTAATTAATTATTAATAGTTAAAATTGAATCTTTGAAAAATGAAAATTCTTATATTACTAAATTGTACTATATGATAACTAGATGAATGGTTAAAAAGATAGAATATGCTACAATGATTAAGAGTAGCATAGCTAGGTTAGGTTATCAATTAAAAATAAAAAGATTAGTAGGTTAGGACAGACTAAAGAAAGAGCAGTGTGCAATTGAATGATGGCATCATGTGAGTGGGAGCTACAGTTAATAATTGCCAATAATATAAGTTGTATCATATGTATGAGTTGTTCTCCACAACTCAGGATGTTCTTTCCAGCAACACCTAAAGCTGGAAATCATTCCGTTTTGAGGGAGAACAAAAAGTTTAGACATTACATATAGGTTATATATTAACAGTGTCCCACTTATTATTCTGTTCAATTGTCATTTGTAACAACAATATTTTATTATCTTCTTCCTTTTTATTTCCTGGTATAATGACGGTTTAGAAATAAAAATGTAGAAAGTTTATTGTATTATATTGTGATTTGAAACCCCAATATATTTATATCTTGTCATTATCTTGTGTGTTTGGTTGATGTCTCTTTCTGCAACGGTCACGAAGAAAATGGATAATTCATTTTTTCTTGGCCATTAATAAAGCTTCGATTTCTTAATCAATCTTTGTGGTTGTAGCTTTCGCATTATAGAAGATGAATTTGACCTTTGAGCTTTAATTTAATTTATCAAGAAATTGCATAGCTGAGACAACTTGACAATAAAAACAGTAAAAAACTGGTAGAGATGATTCTAGCTAGCTAGATCATTTATTTTAATACCCAAACAAGAACCAGTCATGGCTAGAGTGATTTTTTTGTGAATTACATTGAACATCATGAACATTTAAGAATAAAGTACCTTGATAATTATCTTTAAAACCGTTTAGTTGTTCCAAGTACTCATGTAAACTGTCACAATTTAGCCCTTAATTTTATCGGGGATATTTTAGTCTACTCACTATTTCAGTGTTCTAAATTACTCAAACTCTTCTATAGTGACATTTACCACCCCTTTCTTCACTCAATTCCATTTTTACCCTAATTATTCTTTAATTATTTTAATAATTATAATTGAAAGACATCCTAGCCCACTGACTGACCCACGGCCATCTTCTTCTCATACACAAATTGGTAATGTTTAACAAATTACCGATTACAAGAAGGAATCTTTACTCGATGATGAGTCATTCGTAGCTTCGAGTTATTGATGCATTTAGGTTTCTGAACACTGTTTACATTTGAAGGATTCGAACATTGGAGACTGTGACAGCTATCTGGGATTTTGCGGGGATGTGGAGTGTGCGGGTTGAGATGGTTCGGCTTGGGTAAACTTTAGGTATGGCCTCTTATACATGAAGAATGTGATTGGAGTGTAAGTGTCAGCCAGAGTAATTTTTGAAGTGGCCACGTGGTATTGTGGGCAATCCCGTGATCGAGGATTGGTAATGTGGGGAGGTATTTAAGGAGGTAATAAGTATGCTTAGGAGCCAATGAGAAGTGGCGTTATTAGGTGGTGTTGGGGTATTTATAGAGTCACGGAGACCCACATGCCTGCCAAGTTTAAAGAGGAACATTTGTCCCCTTAGGGTGACTCACAAAGCCTTTCCAAATAGTGAAGCGCGTATACTCGGGGTAATTTGAATCCCAAACAGACAGTGACTCGGAAGCACTACGCGTCGTTTGGCGCCGTACTGTGAGACCGAGGATTCCCGATCAACAAACTAATAATACGGACCGTTACTATTTAATTTTTAGTATTTATCGATAACTTGAAGATTATTGATATTGAAATTTCATTCTTATTTAATTAGCTTAATTAAATAGTTCCAACTCGATGTGACTTCATTGTAATTAATAGCAGACTAATAGAGTTAATGAGTCAGTATCTTAACGGGTTCTTTATCGGGGTTGTTTTAACTGGCCACATATCATGAACTTTAGGATTTTCATCATAAGTTTTTGAAAATTTTATCACAAAAAGCCTAAAAGTAGCCCCCCAGGCGAAATTCTCGAGAATTTTGGGGGTTTTGTTAAATCCTCGTTCTTAGCATAAATTAGTTGATTCACGGGTGTGGGCCATTAGAGATATCATCACGATTGATATTCTGACAAAGAATTTGAAGGGAAGTCAAATTCACGTTGTGAATTTGAAGCGTGTGGAACTTTAGTGGAATTTACTCCGCTGCAATGTAAGTACTCTGTTTATTCATATATTGTAAATATATGTTTTTTTTAATAATGTAGTATGCACTTTAAGATCCCTGGAATTATGGATTTGTATTTATACTCCTTATATCCCATAGTATTTATTTTCCATCAATGGCATCATGAGCCAAATTAAAGTTGCTTTACATTATTTATTTTATTCTGTTTGTTTTTATCAATTTTTTTATTTGATTAATTCTTATTCTATATTTAATTGATAAATATATGACGAATAAATCACCATGTTCTTGATTATTAATTTACATATATGTTACAAGTTTATGATGATGTATTATCATATTTTGTTAACATGGATTTTGTTTCATAAATTAAAAGGGCAATTTAATTAGTTTTATTTCAAAATAGTTTTTTTATAAAGCGTGTTTGGCGTGTAAAGTTTTGTAAAATTAAAGACTAATTTTCTGGAGCTAATCTTCTTAGAAGATCTCAAAATTAAATTTAATAATTTTGGATTTTTCTAATTACCTCGAAACAATTTTGATATTTACGGACTGTTTAATTAATAATTAAATAGAAATTTATTTTAATGAGCGACCAGTGGGATTTCAATAAAATTATGAATTTTAACTTGTTCTAATTTCATAAATTTTTGAAAATTTTTAATGCCTCCAAAACGATTTTACAAATGAATTAAATTAAATGCAGCAAGGAGTTAAATATGGTATTATTACCATAAATCGGCCGACCGACTTCCGGAGACCCTACGGGCGTCTGAGCCCTAGGCGGTGGGGCAGCGATGTCGATGGTAGAGCATGAAGTAAGCCGATCGTCAGAAGCGTTATGGCGATGTCTTTTAATTTTGAAAAGCGCACAATTAAATTTATTCGACATTTTGGTTTCACAAAATTGTAGGACTAGTTATATTTCGGTTATTGATTATTTGTCATTTTAATCATCTAATTGATAAATGATGAGTATGTGATGACAATTAATTGTTCTTTATAGCTATATATTTTAAATGGCTTAAGAGTGATATAACATTTATGGTAACAATTTTACTACTTAATATATTTTAGAATATATTTGTGATGAATATTTTTCTATAATATGTGTATGGTTAATAATTATTGATAATAATTATTGGTTGACATGTGTATGATAATTGAGTTTATATTAATTAATTTTAATATGTGTAATTACATGGATTAATTAATTTGATAATTACAAACATGCATTTTCCAATGCCATTTAAAATATTTATTAAGTTCATTTAGCATGATTTAATAAAGTGCCTATATTTTGTAATGGTGATTGGAATGGAGTATATAGATATATGGCGAATTTATTTATTTTTCGATGCGAACCGTAATGTTATAAATGACCTTCGGTCATATTTCTTGTATTTATTTATTTCTTTGTTTTTACCTACAAGCTTGCAAAAATTTGTCTTAGATGGAGTTAGTATATAAATATTGTAACAGAATGAAGATATTGAAGATCGTTTAGCGGTGGTGAGTACTTGGTAGGCTGGGATGGATCACGGAAATACAAGATCTGAGGAGTGGGAGCTTTATGTTAATATTTGATAAATGTATAATAAATTCTAGGGGCCATATCGTATATCTCTTGAATGTGCACGTGGATTGTTTATTTTCATGTTGCATGTATTGCTTGATTATGTGCTAGTATCGTGAGTAAATGAAAACAAAAGTAATATCTACTTAATTAAATTTGGCAAAAGTATCGAAGCCAATTTTAAAGTTGTGCGATCAATTGATCAGGGGTGGGGCGCGCCGTGATGGCGGTGTTACAATGTTGCATTTGATATGACAATGGATCGTATTGAAGTGATTTCGATAACGTTGTGGGCTTTTCGGATAGTCGATCAAATGGCAGCTTTGGTTTAATTGGTATGTAACCGGTTTTTCGGAGATACAAATGTTGGGTAGCATCTTGTAAGGATACTAGTGACTAAGAGTTATGTAGTTTCACGTAATTGGTTGACAACTCTTATTATAAGCTGGATTCAAAATGTAGCAGCATTGAGTTTGAATTTAAGTGTAATAGGTCTTGATACTAATATATTTAGGTGAGATTTGAGTATTAGTATTTGCTTTACAATTTAAAATTGTAAGTGTTTTAGCATGATAGTTTCACGGAGTGCATTATTTTATTTACTTATTCTTGTGAGTTAATATGGCTACATTATTGCTACTCCACAGAACTACCTTGACTTCGATCAACTCATTTAAATGTATGATGGTGCAAATTTTTGAGGCGTGGTCTAAGTGAGTTGAAAAGGTTGTCTTGATTTGTTGCAGGGATTGAATAAATGCTTGTATAAAGAAATTCTATAAGACCTTAGGGACAGCGATGTATGCGCTGGAAAGAAATATGAGTTGCGTAAGAGGACTCTCTAGCCTTGAGGTAACTATTATCTTTTCGGATGGAGCGAGTTTAGGCTGCGTATGATGAGTATCACGTATATGACATTGCTCGGAAGCTCTTGGAGTGAATCGAAGGAGTGTCACGAGGAATATGAGAAATCTGAAACTTTTAGGTACTCTGGGTATTTGCGTCTTATTTCTGGCGATTGATTGTGGCTTGAGGTGATGGATCGGCCAAGAGGAGTCTGGAATCCTTCGGGATGGAGATAAGCCCCAGTTAGAGTTCTTTATCTTCATGAGATCTGCTTTTTGAGTCGATATACAGGTACATCGAGGCTATAGCCGAGTCTGAATCGATCGAGCCTGTTGAGATTCGTAAACAAATAACCATTGCTAATCTTCAATGAATTTTGGATATGAGCAGTCTTCGACCTAGCATGCGTTGCCTCTAGCGGTAGGCGTCGCTTGAGGCGGAGAAGGGCAAGGAGGTGTCTGCGGATGACATACGCCCAGCTATTGCGAGCTTCGAGGTCAACTTTGGAAAGCTGACTGTAGGAAATTCAATCGAGATAGGAAAAATGGTTTAATAAGCACTTTGACCTAAAATTGTGTATGTTATTGAAGTTTGTACAACTACAAATTTCTCTTAAGTGAGTCTTTAGACTTGATTTAGTTCTACGTATTTGTCGTAATGTCACGAGGAACTCAAAATCGAGTAGAGAAGACTCGAAAGAGGGGGAAATGGATGCGTGTGGGAAGTAATGGCGCGAGTTGCGGCCGCTGCGGTGGGATCCGTTAGTTTAAATTGTCCACGGACTGTTTTTGTTTATCTCGGGTTTCTTATGTACTGCGATTTGCAGAGGGATTATTATTTACATTTTGTGAATAATGATGGTTTTATTTCAATAGATGGATAATTTAGGATACTTCGGGAATGGGGTAGTATTTAGTACGCCTCCGCCAAAATGAATTACATCACGTTTTAGACATGATTAATGAGTCATATAAACATAAACTTAAAGCGGAAGGAATAAGCCTAACGACTTAAACCCGAACATACATGACATTTAGAGACTATGTCGCGTTAACGAACCGAATCAGAAACTCGCTCAGGTGGAGATAGCTTGAAGGTTTAGATTATGAATCATCTGATAAGTGTGAGTACATACACGGGCAAAATGACAAAATGCCTTTCAACAGAGCAAGTAGAAGAGGCGGAAGTGATTTATTGGGGATCATCTGTGATGTATGTAGGCGATGAACATCTCTTGAAAGGAGGTTATAAAGCTGCGTGACTTCTGATGATAGATACGGTTTTGTGTATCATTGAGACACAAACAAGTCTTTGAAATTCAAGGAGATCGAAATGAAGTACAAAACCAATTGAACAAGACAATAAAAGATTCTCGATTCGATAGAGAATTGGAGAATATTTGAGTCACGAAGTTAAATGCTAAATGTAGAGAGTGGTATTGTTTACTGACTTCGGCTCAGCGAGGCATACGGCATAATGGCGTATCCGAAAGGAAAATCGAACCATAACGGCATGGTTCGATCTGCTGATGAGCCTATCGATCTACGATTAATTTAAAGGGGATATAAGCCTGGCGAGAAGTGACTTACATGCAAACGGATGTCAACAGGTACAGATAAAACTCCCATGAAGCGTGACGGTTTGGGAAGATTCCCCAAGTTGGATTTTCTAAAGATTTGGGGAACATGAAGCTTATGTTAAGAGATTAACAAAAGATAAACTTGCGCTCGGAAATGAGTAAATGTTATTTCTGGGATATCGGGGAAGCAGGTTAGTTCTTATTTCCTCTTTGAAGCGGGGAGAATAAAATCTTGTTCTTTAGAGGCAGGGAGTATTCTTTGAAAAGGATTATTTGTCCGGAAAGGACTAGAAGTAATGGTGTTCGTCTTGATGAGCTCGAGTTGATGAAGTCAGTAATCGATGCATCTAATGCGGAGGCATCGGCCAACGCCACTTAAAGTGGAACCTTAACCACTTAGAGGCCGAGTTAACTGATCCTTTGAAGCTATGGAAGAACCAGCCATAGGAGATCCAGCGGGGATCGCCCCACGAACAGGCTATTTGGTATGGTGAAGCTCATCATTGAAAGTGAGCCCCACTTCTTCTGAAAGAAGCAATGAATAAGCGAGGATGTGACAGGTAGAATAGCCATTCTGATCTAAGATGGATTACATGTACTGAAAGCGAGTTTGGTCACTTTGTTGGATTTACCAAATGGGGCTCGCCCTATTGAATGTAAATGTGTATTTAAGAAGAAACATGATAAAAACGGAAACGTTGATGTATTCAAAGCTAGACTTACATGGCGAAAGGTTTCAAACAAGTTCACGAATTGGTATGGCGAAACTTATAAATGGGTGGCTATGCTTAAATCCATCGGATAATCTTAGCCATTCTTGCTGACTATGAAATATGGAAATGGATGTAAAGACGGCTTTCTGAATGGAAATTTAGAGGAAGATGTGTATATGGTCCCGACTCCGAGGCTTTCATGTCTAAGGACCTAGAAGGTATGCAGAGTTGCGAAGTCCATTTATGGTCTTAAAATGACATCCCTTGATTGGAATCTACGGTTTGATGAATCAATCAAAGAGTTTAGTTCATCAAACTGAGAAGAAAAAGAATCTTGTGTGTATACAAGAAGGTAAGTGGGAGTTACGTATCGTTCGCCCAGTCACGTATGTCGATGACATACTTATCATTGGAAACAACGTAGAGTTACTAAACTCAGTCAAGGATTGGCTGTGCAAATGTTTCTCAATAAAGGACTTAGGCAAAGCACAATATATACTTGGAATAAAGATCCACCGAGATCGAGCCAGGAGGCTGATTGGACTTTGTCAGGATACTTATGTGAATAAGGTACTTTCTGAAGGTTGACATGGGTAATTCCGAAGGGTAATTTCCGTGAGACATGGAGTTGACTCGGCGAGCCGCAGTGTCCCGCTACTAGTGTTGAGATGAGCGAGAATGAAGAGACATATGCGGCTTCGGCTATAGGATCCGTCATGTATGCGTATTTGTGCCCTTTAGACATTATGTCTTATCAGTACAGTATAACGGTAGATACGAAGCTAATCGGTGAAAGTCAACTTTGGATTGCGGTGAAGTGCATCTTGAAGTATACGAGAGAAGAACTAAGATGCTTTCTTGTATATGGTGGAGATGAAGAGTTACTTGGTAGCGAGGGTACACAGCGCCGATTTCAAAGCGTGACGGCCATCGTTCCCGATCACAGGTATGTATTTTGTCTCAGCCCGGTGGAAAAGCGATATCTTGGAGGAGTTCGAAGCAGTATTGTTGCCGATTCTACCACATAATCGCGAGTACATCGCGTGCAGAGTCGCTAAGAAGCATGTTGGATAAAGAAGTTGACCCGGGCAATTGTGGTACACTAGCGTTGAGGACCGGTGGGTGCTTTGTGGCAATCTTTGGAAGCGATGGCGCAAACTAAGGAACCCGAGCACATCAAATCAAGCACGTACTCGAAAGTATGTCGCTTTACGATTAGAGATATGCTTGATAGAGGTGATGTCGAAGTATGTAAAGTAGAAAGCAGAGGGGGCCGTCTGGCCGACCCACTTTAAACCGCTGAAGTCGGTGGCATGATGAGCATGTCGGCGAACATAGGTCTTAGGCGAGATGTCGCCGATTAATTGTTAGGTTAAGTGGGTATCAGGTATGTATTTATTGTGTTATGTGAACAAATATTTGAATATTATTGCTTCTTATATTTTAATATATTTGTTCTTTATCTTATCTATGTCTTAAATTTACATATAATATACATGTAGTGTATCCTCGATGAGTGAAAGGTTAAATCCTGAGTTGATACATGTTTTTCTAGAGTAGCATGGTATTAATTACACTCTTGACCTAGAAACATAGGATAGCCAAAATGCGCTTGAGTGAGATCATTAGTAGGCGACAAGAATCATATGAAGCCCCAACGTAGTGTTTGATTGAAGTGATCAAGATTGATCACGTTAGCCACCAGGACTAGATCGATACATTAATTTGCCCGATGCAGTGGCTGGGAGGCTGGTATGACCGAAAGCAATTCAGAAGATATGTATGTCTGTGTCCTATGGCGTTTGTTTAGAATTCCCAGGTTAGATCCTTGAACTACGATATATAACTATAAATGTTACTCTGAAGCTACATTACTTTGACTATGACAAACGTCTTAAAGCGGGGATTATAGCGGCGTATGTTGGAGTGTACTTGATGAGTCATAGCGATAGATGTTGATATGTTAGGAGGATTTGTCGATCATGATATCTGAGGAAGATCTCGGGGCACAATTGCTTGATTAGTCTTGATTGGTTTATGGGGCGATAAATGCTTATTCGGTTCATACTCGAGAGTAAAGAAAGTTGTGGAGTCTTAATGGCCTTCTTTATAGTTAGCCTCACAGATTAGAATCGCGTGATAAAGGAATTGTGATTCATCGTCCAAGGGCAAGTGGGAAGTGTTGGGGGAAATCAATGAGAATTGATTCCATTTATTATCTTAATTCGACAATTATTAATATCGATTCATTTACGGTTGGGTTAAATGTGATTATGAGGAACTTAGTGTTCGACTTAGTAATTGCATATTCTTTGGTGTAGGTTCATGATAATTTAAGGGATTATAGCGATTGCTAGATGCTGCTTTCATTGTCGTTATAATAATAGTAATTGGTCAATTATTATTATTATACAACTTACTAATATCTACGGCGTGAAAATTCATACATCTGATGGCCGATTGAGTTATATTTCATGTATGAAATTAAAGAAATATATAATTGAGAAATGTATTTCTCGGAAATTCTGAGTTCACGTTTATATAGAATATGGATTGAACAAATAGAATCAATTAAATAGTTATTTAATTGATTCGAATGTTCTTCAGTATTTATCGATAGCTTGAAGATTATTGATATTAACTTCATTACTATTTAGTGGCTTAATTAAATAGTTCAACTCGATGCTTGACTTCATTAGTGTCTTAACGAACTAATAGAGTTAACGAGTATTATCTTGGGTTGCTTATCGGGCTTGTTTTAACTGGCCTATATAAAATGAGCTTTAGGATTTTTCATCATAAGTTTTTGAAATTTATCACAAAACCTAAAATGCCGTTGCTTCGCCCACTTTGTGGCGAAATTCTCCCAAGAATTTTGGGGTTTTTAGTTTTGTTAAATGCATTTTCTTTAGCGTAAATTAGTTCTTGATTCAGCCCTCACGGTGTGGACCAACTAGAGATATCATCACGATTGATATTCTGACGAGGAGAATTTGAAGGGAAGTCAAGTGCGTTGTGAATTTGAAGCGTAATGGAACTTTAGTGAATTTACTCATTACCTGATATGAAAGTACTTCTGTTTATTCATATATTATAAATATATGTTTTTTGTATTTAAATAATGTAGTATGCGCTTTAAGATCCACAGGATTATGAATTTGTATTTATACTTTCGTATATCCTCAAGTATTTTCCATCTAAATTAAATGTAGTTGATCCATCGACCCAATGAAAAAGGTGCCACCCCGGACCCAGTTGGATAGTGATAAATGCTAGCGGATTCAAATTATCCTGATTCAACCTTTTTTATGGGAACGGAGACCCATTAAAGCACTTAAAAGGGTTTATTGCCCACATGAAAATAACATCCAATAATCCCGATGTATATGCGAAGGCATTCCCAAGGAATAAGCCTCATAGGAAAAGCTCTTGAGTTGAATTGTAGCGCTATATGTGAGACATATTTCCTTAATCGCTTGACATATGAGTTGAATTATACAATATATAAATAAATTTGCATACTCTTGAATAATATATACCCTTCGGGGTATAATTAAAATGTCAATAGCTTCAAAAATTAACCTTCAAGGGTATATAAATAAGTTACACACATGATATATGTAACATCCCCGATTATAACATGTAATATTATATCTTCCAAATGGGTCAAATAATGATGTTTGTATATTCCGTTTTGTTATTGTACTTTGAGAGTATGATATTATACAATTAAAACATGATGTAAATCAAATTAGGCATCTTTGAAGACTCCTCTTGAATTCAAGAGTAGACACATATTTAGATCAAATATAGTAAATAACACCTTGGCATTAATTGAATTCAATTAAGTAAGAGTATTCTGGACCTAAAAAATTATATTACATTCATTTTCTCCAAATCGTATAGGTATTGAGTCTATGATGGAATTCATATTCCGTATGAGTGCTAAATGAGAGGGTATCGAGATAAATAAAGAGGAAACTTAAATTGCGTATAGTTTTATGCAAAATAACCGTCATAGAACCTTTTAATCTACCGATACTCATATTAATTTTAAAATTGAGTCTTGAGGCGAGATCTTAAATTGAGCTATATTTTCCCATAAAGTTGTGAATAATTTATTACCAATAAAATCTTGAGGATTAGTCTTACAGACTAGTGATAAGCAACAATGTTCTCCAGCTACATGTCCAGAGTCTTATAGATTAGTTGCTTAGTATAAAGGGGAGTAAAATAAATATTTTTTTCAAGACTTATGGACTAATTGATAATAATAAAATTCCACATATTGTGTAAACAAAAATCTTAGAGTAGTCTTACAGACCAAGACTCGTATTTATAGGCGCTACATCAATATTTCTTCGAGGAACATATATATAATCAATAATTGAAATGTGCATTTGTTTGATTAGATAATGTTAATGAGAATAAATGAATGTACCTTGTTATCTTCTGGACAAGAATATATATCAAATATATTCTTGAGATTAATATATTTGAAAAGTTGAGATGAGGCATCTAGCCTTGTAGTGCATATATATATATAATGAATATATTTCAAATGTATTCACCGGATATTAACATGAATATCAATCGCGTATTAAAATAGCGAGGAAATTTCAAAATCAAAATATTATAAATGAACAATCAAATATAATCATGTATGTACTAGAATGAATAAAACTTAAATAAAATAAAATAGGGTTGATCATGATAATTATATATTATATATGTTAATATATAATTGTACATATAAACACAATAAATATATCAAATTAATCATTAATAAATTTTCGAAATTTAGGTATTTGATAAATGTCTTCCGAACTCATAAATATGTAAATTTGATCAACAACATATCATAGATTATACGTATAAAGATTATATAACAGAAGACGACGCAATTAAAATGATGTAAGAAAGCAAACTTTCACTTTTGTCAGAACCTATTCTGATTATTAGAAGTATTCTGCCTATTATGCAATAAATCTCTATCCATCATGAATGAGAGGACTATTAATTAAACTTCAAGAAATAAAATAATAACCATGATACATATTAGAAGTAGAAAATGACGAAGTAAAAGAAAAGTTGTTACGGTTACCATCCAAGATGAAACCTTCATTGTCGTATCTAGGCTTCTAACGTATTTGTGTTATTTCTTTGTACAATTAATTTAATGAAGCTGTCATCTTGATAACGTGTTATGAATATAATTATAAAGAATATAAATAGACAGAGAATAAGAGAAATAAGGAGAATATATTTTTCTTTGTTGTATATATTGTGTTATATCTGTCTGATAGTGTCGATTTACAGAACTTCCGATATATAAATTCTTCGTAAATAAGTAGTAGCGAAATGCTTCAATAAGCTTCTGTCAGTCATATTTTTATTTGTTGAAATAGAGCATGTGATATTTGTAATAGATACTAATTTTTTAGTAATATGTTCTTCATCAATCACCGGCCATTCAGATATTCAATTCTTAGTTAAATCACGGATCAAGTATTTCTTTTTGATGGTGAAACTACTCATTTACCCTTTATTAATAGAATTACTAATAATAAATTTTTTAATATGTGCCACTTAGGGCCTGAGTTAAGAAGTAAAGTAAATTAATAATATGTGCCTAAGAGGCGCAGTTAAGTAAAAATAGATATAATAATAAAATATATTTAACAAATATTTCTATATCAAATTCGGATACAATCTTGTGTCGAAGATAGTTTCCTTAATTAACTTAACATATCCTTTATAGCGCATATTAGAAAAAATCGCTAATAATATAGATTGGGGTGTTTGTTAAGCTGGGTCATAACTTAAATTTAATTAATTAAGCACTTAATTTATTAAAGCTTGTTTATTAATGAATTATTTTTAAGTGATTAATAAAGTCAAATCTTATCAAAATCCTTAACAAAAAATTAAGTTAAAATTCATAACTTATTTTTTACCTCTTAATTAAATAATCTACTTAATTCTCCACGATTCTAGCAATAAAGGAAAATAGCATAACCTCGCTTTTCTTGGCTACTACATTCTTAACTTATAAAATTTAATATAAGTTAATAATTTATTTAGAAATTTATTTATATTTTAATATTTATTTAATCAAATTATTATATTTATACTACTATTTATAATCTAATTAATAAGATTTATTATTTTATTATCTATTATAGTATTATTTATTTAATATATGAGCTACGTATATAGTAAATGAAGTAAAGTAAAATGAAAGTTATCAAGCAATTGATTTAGTCTTTTTTTAACATTTGTTATCGAAGCAATTAAATATTTTAGGTATTGAGAATTGATAATTGATTTTGATTTTGATTTGATTTTAAAATTTATGAATATCGCTACTATGGTAAGTCCATTTGAATATTCTCGTGCACTCTACTTCTAACGAGACTATTCTGGTAAGCGGGACATTTGGCACTTTTCCTACCTTGAAAGAATTCAGAATTAAACAAAATCAGAGTAAATGAATATTTGCAATCTAAAATAAAATCCTGCAGTCTAAAACTAATTAAAGACACCTACAAATAAGAGAAAGACAAAATCAAACGTCTGTCAGAAAATCCCGATTATTATTCCCATAACTTTAATATGTTAAAAACATTTTTTAATTATAATTTTATATTTTATAGATCTATAAATAAATCAACAACGTAGCCAAAGCATCATCAATAATTATCAATAAACCTAAAAAGAAAAAAAAACATTAGTACTTAATTATTCCGTTTATAAAAGTTATGATACATTAGCTCAGCCTTGTTTTGAATTAGAATTACACTTTTAATAAAAAATAGGATAAAAATATTATATTTTGATATATATTTTCACAAAATAATATAACGTAATAAAAATATATACAGATCGAAATTTAAAATATTTATCAAATTTATAAATTGGACGATGTTTTAGGAATATATTTGGACCATGTCTGGTTGTTAATTGTTATATACGCCATCAAATAATGTATTTATTTTTAAAAATAGATAATATAATTTGTGTTCCTATTTTTAAATATAGTAATTGAAATTATTTCAATTAAAGATAGAATAATAATTTCATATCTAAAAAATATTATTTGATAGTCCATATAGCATTTCCCTAGCTTTAGGTATATATATGGAGTATTTAATTATCAAATGTTATGAGATATCAGCTATAAAGTACCCCCTCAGCCTATCCATTTCCACACCACCTCATAACTTTACTCAACTTTACTATCACTCCTTCTTTGAAAATCCATTAAAAACCAGTAGTTTCTGGAAACCTTTACTCAAGAAAGCAACAATAATGGCAGAGAACAAAGAGGAAGATGTTAAGATGGGAGCCAACAAGTACACAGAGAGGCAGCCATTGGGCATTGCTGCACAAACAGATAAGGACTACAAGGAGCCACCTCCAGCTCCATTGTTTGAGGCAGGAGAGTTGTCCTCATGGTCGTTTTATAGAGCTGGGATTGCTGAGTTCATGGCTACTCTGCTGTTTTTGTATATTACTGTGTTGACTGTGATGGGAGTGAATAGGTCGGATAATAAGTGTGCTTCTGTGGGGATACAAGGGATTGCTTGGGCTTTTGGGGGGATGATATTTGCTCTTGTCTACTGCACTGCTGGTATTTCAGGTAATTGAGGTTACATTTCATCGCTTCATTTCTTTCATACATGTTCTTGGTTGTTTATGAATCTTTAGCTTATGAATTGGAAGATCTGCTTATGGAAGAATATAACCCCTTCATTATAAATGCAAATGGTAGATGGCGATGGTTCAAAGTTATTTATATAGTTGAGATAACGCTTAGAACTACCATAGTGCTTATGTTAGACCACTTTTTATTGTGCTATTCTAATTTGACTAAGCTTCAATAGCGCATACTTAATCGTAGTTCCTGGTCTAATATAGCACATAAAAAAGTGATATCTAAGTGAAACAGTCCAATAACTTATTTTTATTATATCTAATTTTTTGGTAATTTCTAGTATCAATTAATATCATGCTAGTGTGGAAATATAAAGAAGAAGGATCAAACATATAAATTTCATTATAAATTAATTAATATATACAATCACTTTTATAATTATAAAATTCAAAAATCAAAATTACAAAAAAAATTAAAAGTAAAAAATTTCAAGAAATTCCAATTACTATTATAACCATAAGTGTTAGTCTAATGTCTATGTAACATTAGATCCTATCCTTGTATTGCCAATGTCAAGGGTCGAACTAAAAAAAAAACTACTAGGATTTTTGTTTTGGAAGAAAGTGAAAAAAGCTCACAACCTCATTCTTTAATCTTCTACTTTTTGTCCAATTAATTTCTTCAACTGCACATCGTTATTTAAAGATTCACTTTGATTCTTTTCAATCCAAGCATTTTTTATTTTTTGTGATGTTTCCAATACTAGCTTATTTTGAAGTCCTCTAGATGGAAACTATAAATCTGATTTTCTATCTTCTTGGTATGGTTAAACAGGAGGACACATCAACCCAGCTGTGACCTTTGGATTGTTCTTGGCTAGGAAACTTTCCTTGACAAGAGCCATATTCTACATTGTGATGCAGTGCCTTGGTGCAATATGTGGTGCTGGGATTGTGAAGGGATTCATGCAGGGTCCTTATCAAAGACTTGGTGGTGGAGCTAATGTTGTTAACCATGGTTACACAAAGGGTGATGGTCTTGGTGCTGAGATTGTTGGCACTTTTGTCCTAGTCTACACTGTCTTCTCTGCCACTGATGCCAAGAGGAGTGCCAGAGATTCACACGTTCCAGTATGTTGCCTCTATCTAACTTCTTTTTCGTTTTCATTTTTTTTTTTTGTCATTGTTGCCTTATTATCTAACTGTTGTAATAAGGGGCAGTTTGGTTATTCGAACGTTACTCGATTTTCAATGAAGTGATGAATGTGCTTGCAGATTTTGGCTCCTCTTCCAATTGGATTTGCAGTGTTCTTGGTTCACTTGGCCACCATTCCAATCACCGGAACTGGAATCAACCCTGCCAGGAGTCTTGGAGCGGCCATCATCTACAACAAGGATCAAGCTTGGGATGACCACGTAAGTCATTCGACCCAAACGACATACTTAATATTTGTATTTACCATTTGAAAGTTATAATGTGAGTATGTGTTATTTGGAATTTGCAGTGGATCTTCTGGGTTGGTCCCTTCATTGGAGCTGCTCTTGCTGCAGTGTACCACACGATCGTCATCAGAGCCATGCCATTCAAGAGAACTTAAATCAAATTATTTCATGTTGTTACTAAGTGGATTGTTCAACGTTTCTGCTATCTATTTATATGCAATGTGTGTAATTATCAGTAGATTCTGTAATCTGTATCAACAGGAAAGCTTGTTTCTCTCTATCCTATGATGAATGAAGAATTCTTTTTTTCCTCTTAAGTTGCATATCATATTTCCCCCACCAATGATACAATGGAGAATATAGTGTCTGCACTCGATTCTTATCTATTATGAAGTATTCCGTATTAGATAGTATTTGAACTTCACTCTTAGATCAATTCAGAAACAGTCTACCTGTTTCCATGGTGTTAAGGCTATATACTATCCGACTCCCTTACCTTGCTTAGACAAGAGTCTCTTGATAGGCATTGTAACATGTCGATGTTTTATACAATGAAATTCTTGCAATTGAAACTCTAGCACAATTTCAATTAATTACCATACTATTTAGTTTTTATTCTTATCAATAAATCATAATTTATAAAACAAACTGATCATTCTTCCACCAAACTTGTCATCCATAACGACTATGCTAAATAAGTTGGCATGAAAAGGACTTTGTTGTTATCCCTTTGTTTTGCTTATTACTAATACTTATCCATTTCTTAATTTAATTCCTGTGTGTTTAAGAAAATGCTCAGGGAATCCGAATATTTGTAATGGATATGCCATCACATGCATACTCATTGTCCCCATCTCCTTGCTTCTTGATAATCTTGAAGAGCATTCATTATGACTTCTAACAACATTTGTTTACAGAAAGCAACAAGAAGTTACTAATATCCAACAAATTTCTAACAATGTCAAACAAAGACACATTTGTAGAGTCCTAGGAAATTCAGTTTATTCAACAAGTTCCTAACAATGCCTAACAAAGGGACACATTTGTGAGTTGTAGCATCCCGTACTTTAGTAAATATCCATTATACCTAAAGAAATACGAACTTTTCAGGAAGCTAAGCTCTTTGAGGCAATTTCAAACACATTCTCTGAAAGTCCCTCTGCAGACAATATCTTCTCCAATTGCTCCTGTGAATTTCTCCTTGGTACAACTAAAAGATATAACCGAAGTGGAAACTATAGCGCAGATGTTTTTCAGGCGATGAGTTTACCTTGGCAAGAGCTTGTCGGGATTTGTCATAATGTTGCCATCTTGATAAGGCTGAAACCATGCGAGATGAAACCTATGATCCATAGATATCTTAAAGATGTAAGGGCAAGTAGGAAGAAAAACAGAAACAAATTGTCTTAGTAATAACTGGTTTAACGAGTCAAGTAAATCTCATATTTCAACAGACCTGAGGGTTTAATCTGTCTAGCTGCACCACCATTTCACCCAAAAATTTGTAACCTGATCCATCTTTAGAATGGAAATTCACGGCGGACCCACAGAATCCTCCAATAAGAGCATATGCCTGGTGATTCTTTATATTTATAGGCATCACAGCTTTGAAATGAAGAAGATCAGGGTATAAGCTCGGTAAAAAGGATTCTACAAACCTTATTTGGATTATGCATGTCAAAAGCTGGATGGTTTAATAGCTTCCTGACGTTCTCAACGTTCCCGGGAGTGTCTGAGAATGCTTGAATAGCAAGCCACTTATTTACGACCTATAGCACAAAACATGTTTAGCCAAACAGCCTTCTCTGTGATCCACCAAGCACATTACAGATTTGCTGTGTCCTTCGAAAGAAAAAAAAAAGTACCGATCCAGAGACAAGTTAATAAAGTAAGAAATTTTAGCTAGGTATAAAATTAAAAACTATTCCAATGTACTTTCTGCTCCTGAAGCAAAAGATTGATCCACACTACTAAATAATTTTAGGTGTACCAGTAATCATGTTTCCTTGTGCTAGAAATCCTTCAAAACTTCATCACGGGTTTTGCCAGGCGTCATCTCAATGGCCAACAGAGCTGCAACGTTTCTGTCATATTTGTGGCTTGAATCATGCACTTACATTTGGTTGCCGCCTCACACATATTTATTCCTGCATTGTATAATTTCTTTCCTATTTCACCTGATCACGGAAGACAGTCGGAAATTCCTTTAAGCTCAGCTGGAACCAATCACGCATGTTACTCTACAAGTTTGTCAGTTACACTCCAGTTCTTAAGAAGAAGTTGAAATTTATATATAACAAAGGTTTCTTGTCCCAGAGAGCATAATGTTGGCATCCTGTAACCGTGAGTTAAGATGCACATGATTACTGATCATAAAACTTTCAGTTGTCTTTACAGCATGGGATTGGGACTTATATTAGCTGATTCACATCAACATGTCATTGACCTTGATTTGAATCAACTTTAAGTCCTCTCCATCCAGAACTAATGGAGAAGAGCAAACTATTCAGAAAGAGAAAAATTGCTTAAGATATCATGCAGATATACATCCATGTCATATGGAATCAAAATTTCATATTCTCTAATTTTCGGTTCGAGTACAATACGGAGTAAATCAAATGGGTCATTATCTTACCTATTGTTATGCGTTGTGGCGTATTCGTAGATAGTGCTGATTGTAGTGGTTCGTCTGATCAGAAACTTTCTTTATCATAACTGAGCGAAACTTTAGAAGTATGTTTTCATGTTGTTGTCTTGTTTGTGTCATTAAATATCATGCGTATATAAATGACAAAGATATAATGAAAAGTGAAACAAAAGCAAAACAAGTACGCCCCATTAGAACTGGAAGGTCGGTCGGTTGGGTTTCGGGAAAGCGAATCGAATCAGCAACTCAGGTTATTTTGGGGTGGAACCCGGCAGGTTCGATTCAGGTGAATCGGTTCGGCTGTTAAAGTTTGAAGTTCACCGATTTATTTTCAGTTCTGGGCCTCAAATTGGGCGCAGAAATTTTGGATTTGGATTTTTTAGGATTGTTATTCGGCACTTAGCATTTATTTAATGATACGTTTTTAAGCTTGTCATTTTCTGCTATTATTTCACATCAGTTTACTTTTATTAAAATAAAATGAAAACGAATTTAAAAATTCAGACAGGTCCAAATAGAAAAGAGGTGAACAAATAAGATAATGCGAATACAAAATTAGAGCAACTTTCTGAATAATGCGAATACAAAATAAGAAAAAGTCATAATAATCAATACAAAACAAAACAGTCACAATAATCAGAATCTGAAAGCAAAGAGCAATCTGTAATTCAGAATCTGAACAAAAGCAAGTAGTAATAGTCTGAAAACAGATCCGAGATAGTACGATAAAGCTAAAGCGAAAGCAAGGATGATGGAATTCGCCCATCTACAATAATAAACTATCATGTCAAAGAATACCTGAAATATGAATAATCATAAATCTAATCGATAAACATATCAAAATATAATAAAATAGTTCAATAAAATAGCTTAGTAAATTTTAGGCAAATAACTAACATTATTCATATCAATAATCATGTGCATCTCGATTTCAATAATCGATAATACAGATGTCGGAAGCGATTTAACAAATCAGCATCTTAATACCTCCGAATTTCCGGGGCGATTATTGAATCATAGATGCGAGCGATTTTGACTTTATCCATTTTTCCTGCTTTTTGATTAAACATGATAGCGATAATTTCTCCTCCCATCTCAATGATAATCTAAAATAATCTACATTAGAAAACTACATTCTACGATTCTAACATTAGTGAAGCAATTCTAATTACTAGCTATATAATTTCAAATTTTCTAAAGCACTAAATATACTACAATACCGAGAACAATAATGGCAGAAATAATTTATTCAGGATGAGTGGTGGGTAGTGGTTGCTCGCCGGGCAGAAGTGTGTGAAATGGTATATGCTTTGGGAAATGAAATTTAAGGTGATTAGGTTTAGGTTTTTGGTGGTTTATATATATATATATATATATATAAACATTACTATTTTACTTTTTATTAAAACCATTAGGTTTTTGTACTGGCTTCATCGGTTCGGTTTGTCAGTTCACTTTTCCGATTTAGGTTACTACGATTCCGGTTTCAGAATGAGTTCGGTTCGAGATGAGTAAGAAAAATGGGAGAAGCGTGATCTTCAGACAAACAATTGCTCACTCCTCACACCTCACCCAAAGAGAATGCCAAGTCCACCTCAAATTGGTTCCATAAATACAACACATGCAACACAATGACAATTTTATTTGCATTATGATCTAAGACAAATATACCGTATCAAAGAAGTATTCAGGAGGCTTGTAATCTTTCAAAAATATTTTTCTTGGAGAATCCATTTTGGCATTTTCAGTTTGCTTCATTAACCCACTAAATATCTGGCCTAAATTCATCAGATCATTAAGAAAAAAATATGAATAATTATTTTAGAGAAAATGACTATAATTCATTGAAGTATGGTACGTGTTGGAGCTTGTTTAACCTTGGTAGTGTGATCTGTGAGGTGAAAAACAGAGTTATCAACGAAGATACTATAGTGGTAATTATAATAGTTAAAATAAAATAAAATGTAGTTTTGAATTCTAAAATTATTATTTGCATCTTTCGAGGATCAACGATCTCAAATATCGAATTGTTCTAATGGTTATAAAATTTATATTCTCACTAATACAAGTGAGCGAATGTTTTTTTAAAGCCAATATTATTAGCGGAAGGAAACATGAAATTGCCACAATAGTTAGAAACTTTCCACAAGTTTAGGAATACTTCATTCGATTCTAATTGATACAAGTGAGTGCTTCTCTATAAAGGTCGCCCTTAATTTACTCTAAATTACTTTAGTCTAATGTTACGTATATTTGATCAAAATGGAAATGTAACATATTTGATCAATTTATTCCTATATGTACACATTTCAACTTATCTAAATTTACAACTTTAACATATTAATACAAACATTAACCTCCAGTTAATTACAAACATACATTTTACAAAGTAAAGAAAGTATTAAACCCAACATAACATTTCTAGGATTCACCCTCTTGGGTTGCCTTGAACAATTCTCTGAATTCATCATCAGTACTCTTGAGCAAAAGAGGAAGAGGAACATTAACCCCATTCTGTAAAACCTCCATATGCCTAGGCTTAATTCTCTTCTCCAAACTAAACGTAAAATATTGAGGAAATTCTCTCAAGTCCTCCAATGTTCCCTTCATTTGATCCACAAAATACTCAAACTTAGGCTTGAAATTATTTTCAATGCTGAAAGTGAACAAGTCTGGACATCTTTTTACCATCCCCACTACATCATTTCTTGAAAATCCCAAACTTACCAAATAATCCAACTTAGGAATTAATGTCTTTTCCACGCTGGAAACTAATAATATTGGATCTTGATAAGCCAATGCATGCAAATCCTTAAAGCCAAGCCTTTGTAGATAAAACAATGTTGGCTTCAGTTGATCTTTAACACTGCAATCTAAGAGTCTTGGACATTTATTAATGATCTTTCTTAAATCTTGGTCTGGAACTTTGAGGTCGTATGAGATGAAGTTGAAAACTGGATAAAGGTTAGTTTTGATATCTGATGTTAGGATTCTTGGACACATGCCAAATATTCTGCCCAAGTCTTTTTGTTGGATGCCTTTGGATTCAAGAAAGTTTATAATTGAGTGGATGGAATGCAGAGAAGCTGTGTGTAGACATGGGTTTTGAGCTAATGCTCTGCCTGAATCAACCCCCAAGATTTCAAGGCATAATATTTTTTCTTTGAATTGAAGGGATATGTTTTTATGGGTTGGTGACCATAGAGGATGTTTGTGAAGGAGACTCTTGGGGGGTTGAGATGTTGATAGTGTTGTTGCTTGTTCTGCAATTGGAGCTTGGGATGATGATGATGATGATGAAGATGGTGATGACTTATGAGTAGAGAAGCATAGAGAAACATGGAATGCAGCAGAAGCTGCTGCTGCTGACATTGAAGTTTTTGGTAGCAAGTTGAAGGAGAGGAGGACTGAATAAAATGGTCAAGTTCGTAGTCTGAAGAGTTCAAGTGATGCATACTTCATCAAAACAAAAGAAAAATAAAGGAAAATATAAGTTAGTGGTGTAGATTTAGCTATTGTAGATAAAAATCCTTATCCTTACAGAATCTGTAAACTCCCTGTATAAGATTCTTTTTGCACTTCAGAATTCCATAATTACAATTTAGTTTTGGCTAAGAAATACTCCCTCCAACCCTGAAAGCTTCGCTTTTAAACCACCTGGTTGGTAAAGTGACTCTAGTCGGATAGTCCAGTACCCACTCTAACTCGATAACAACTTCCAAATGGTGATTTCTACCTTGGTCGTTCAAATAAGAGAGCATTGCAAAATCTACATAAAAAATACTACATTACATATACATATACATCCAATCAATATGAACTAATATGAGCAAATGATCTATTGATCCATGATGCATCAACATACTGGAAAGTAAAATTAAACCAATCAGACTTTTGTTCAAGGGATGAAGAAGAGGGCTTTCCAGAAGTGCTGGCGAACTATTTACTAGAACCAAGAACTTTTATATACATGAACTATTGCTAAATGTTTAAGATATTCATTTTTTTGCGGGTTTAGCCTCACTTTACACATTGACTCCAAGCCATGAAGCAAATATTAAAATAGAAAGGAACAAGAGTCTAGCCATAGTATGGATGTCTTGTGCATTTGTTTTGCATACTACACCTGAACTAGCTAAACAAAGAAAACAGACATCAAAGAAATAAAAGAATTTCAAAGGACCTGATAATCTTTCTGACAAATCTCAGATTTCCAAAGGAAAAGAGGCTGAACTGTAGAACACATCATATACAATATATATTCAGTTATCTCTTGATGGACAAAGTAGTCGGATGATGAGTGCACCTATCCAAAGCGCGCTAGCAATCTTTGACGTTCATGATGCAAGTAAATGACCCCTTTAACGTCCACACCTTTTACTCCACTGCCTTCTCCTTTTACCATTTTGTGTCCCATTGCTGAGAGTAGAACTATAATTAAGGAAATAAATCAGCTAAAACAACTGCTACTAAATACAAAATTCAGCTGAAATCATTGGGTTGAAATGACTGGAGACATCTCTTGAGCAATCACCAGGAACAAACTATGTGCAAGACAAACCTCTAACCATTAATTAAATCATCAAAAACCATTTCCTGCAACAACAAGAAATACTGTCAAAAAAAAAAAATTTACAAGCAATCATGTAAGTGAATATACAAACATTATCATCTAAAGAAATCTTTATCTAGTACTAGAAAAGCGAGGCAAACCTGGCCACAAACAGGACAATTATCACTTCTTTCCAACCACTCGAGTATACATGACATATGAAAATGATGCTCGCATTTCGTCATAATTTTAGGGTTCTCTTCATCATATTCTGTCACAAATAGAAAAACAGTAATGAGAAATTGGTTCATAATCATGGGAAGAGAAAGAGTCACATGGCATCGATTATATTCCACCTTCGAGACAGGTGGGACACTCCTCCAGGATAAAATTAGTACGCTGACTTGATTTTTTAAGTTCTCCAGAGTTTTCGATCTCATCTTCAACTTCCTTTGGTGTGGAGAGCTCATTCTCAAACTTCGCATTGTTATCAGACCCCTTCAAGTCTTTAACTGTAGTTACCATATCATTTACAGAGTTTGCTTCACCTGCAAGGTCCAAGTTTATTGGTTGCACTGCCGCCTCAGAATGGCTACCACTGCTTTCTTGATTACCTGGAGGTGGCCATTGTCTTCCAGTCAACACCTCATATGGAATTGGAGCAGGAGGTGGTCTATAAGTGTCTGGGATCGAAGTATCGAGATTAGTGTCAACCAAGAGTCCTGTAGATACCGCAGAGATTCTGCCACGGTGAGATAAGGGTTCCCGCTCTTCTGATTCCCTGGGATACTGCTAATAAAGAGTTTAATATCTTCTTCAACGAGTTCGAAACAATGTATGTCACTAAAAATGCTTCTAAAATAGTTACTCCATACAGCATTAACCTTCTGATGTAAAATTCTGAAACAGTTTTTTAGCATAGTTTCATGATTCATCCTTGATAGGCGATATAATGTAATATGAACAGAGAATCAGTCAACCAGACAATATTTTAATAATGAAATGCAAAAGAATAACGCTACAAAGATATGGTGAACTGTTTGAAAAACAAATTAAAGTTCGATTGGAGTACAGGAGTCAGGACACACACTTACAGGGTACAGTGGTGACAAGTTACGGATTTCTGCTTGTCTAGACGCACAGCAACAGCAGCAACCTCCCATTTCTAGTTAAGATTGTCGTTATCCACCCGAAGCTCTGCACAGTTTGACCATTTTCCCTTCAAAGAAATGAATATATCTGAGGATGCAATGCTAAGACAGACTCTCTGACTGCATCCTTTTAAAAGCATAGTTAACACATAGCACACTGGAGCAGTCGAGCAGAGACTGGATAATTTTTTAGTTTAGCCAAAATAAGAATGAAAATTACATAATAACTCAGCAATCAACAAGAAAACATACTCATGAGAAGATTGGTCTGGCAATAGAGGTGAGCTCTATGAGAAATTTTCTTTAGAATCGGAAAATGTAAAAATTATTCTGTAAACTAATGTCAGAGTGTTAATAGGAGGATAAGTATTTCAAAACAGACTTGAAATCTACAAATTGTAAATCTGAGAATTTAAAATACTAACTTATTGGAGTAACGGTTTGAAGTTTGATATACATTTAAATTCGGTAACGCAAAAAAGACATTGGAACAAATTGACAGAGTTCCAATCCGTATCTCACTTGGACATGCAAACACCGATGGGTTTAAAGTTAAAACCAAGTATCAAACTAATTCCTTCCAAATTCATCCATTCCAAGGCAACCTATTGTACCCATTACCTAGCTTACGGAGGGCTGTAAGAATATGGTTACTGCCCAATTTGACGATACATCAAATGCGAAATAGATATCCAACTTCAAACTAGAAGAAACATGATATATGATCAATAAACAGTTAACCACAACATTAACAAGGAGCTAAAAATAAGTGAAAAAGTATTTCAATTTCTAGAATAAAATAGCCATTCACAACAAAGAAGATTCAGATTCTTTCGAATTCCACCTTTCGAAAAAAATACCCCCCCCCCCCCCCCAACAAAACCCCCTGCTTTAGGCAGCTCATCCAATCATAATCTGTAATTGATAAAACCATCTTAATAATAATGCCCCTTTATCCAAAAAGCATTGTCGAAGCTTTTTAATTTCCACTTCGCTGATTTTAAATTCTGAACTCTATACTTTTTTTTGTATATGTTTTACAATTCGGTAAAAAATATATCAAAAAACTAGTATCTTGTCCTACTTTACTATTAACATGATAACTTCGATTACAATCAAACCTATGTGCATCAATTAAAGCAATAATCGGAAAAATCAAACTCGAGGTAGTATTAAAACCCAACTACAAGTTGAATTTTGTGCTCAAAACACGCTAAATTAAACAAATCCCTCAAAATAACTAGGCAAAAATTACCAATAATCGGAAAACTTAAACCCTGAACAAATATATCAATTAACACTAAAACCCAAAAACAATATTCATAATTTAAACTAAAATAAAATAAAGCAAGCAAATTTAAGCAATGAGTAATAAATTAATAAGCAAGAAATAAAAAAGATAATTAGCTAAAAATAAATATATGTACCTGTTGAATTATAATTTATTAGGGAATAACGAATTTATGTGTGTTACATATATAGATATAGAAAATAGTATTAGGTGTTTGCGAAATAAAGGTACGAGGGAATTATTGAATTGGTGGAGACTAAGTGGAGATATGTGTTGGAGTACAAGACTTGGAATTCAGGAGTCCAACTCAAGAGGTATTAAAATAATGTATAGTTTAATAGTCTGGTTATATAATATTAAGTGACCTATGATTTTATAAAAAGGTTTCGATTGTTATTCAATATATGTATTCGTAATTTATAATATTATACACCGTATTTCTTTTTATCATTAATTTAAAAAAAAAAAATTAAAATAATGGAATTTTTGTATGTTATAATTAGTAAATTTCACTAGTTAATCATAAGGTAAATACAATTAGTAGTTGCAATAAATGTACAATATTGGTGTGGTTTGATTATTATGTTTAAGGAGTGGCTGTTTTGGCATATTTTAGTGATCTTTTAAGAAGATACCCGCAACCGCCGCAGACGGATAGTTAAACTCCCCAGCTAAACGTAATAATCGCAAATCATGCTGGTCTGGTGAAATCACACGGATAAAATACGTGTCACGTGTTCGATCAAAAAAGTTAAGCCAGAGAGTATCAAACTCATAACCTTAGAACCACAAGCTCACCTACTCCATCAACTTGGTCATCCACGAATATTTTGGTGGACTTTGAATCTTGGCTTAAACATGATAATTAGACTTTCGATTCCTCGCTACCATTTCTACGAAACCGTTATATGCCTTCCTAATGTGGTATGTTTACTAGTCGACATAGTTTTCGTGCTATTACGCCAAGCCTACCAACGCGCAAAAAAAGAAAAAAAAAAACTGTTAAAAGTTGATCAATTTTTCAATAGATATGTTGATGGAGTAGCAAAATTAGTTGTGTATTGGTATCCTCCGCACCCAAGAGATAAGAGTTTGGTGACTGGTTTTCCAACTATCTCTGAGCAAAAAATTCCATCATTTTTCTCTCCAAACATCTCTAGATTGGTCGCCTTTGACATACTTCAACCGTTAAAGAAATTTCGAAATAAGTAAGATCGTGAAGAGATTTGCAGCTCTTCATATTAAAGAGCTCGAAAAGGCAGCATCAAAGATTTTATACTTCCTTCATACGACGGAGTCTCATCTTCACGCAAATAACGTAATTTCATATCAAGTTTCGCCAGTTAAAAACTTAAATTCTCCTCGAACATCAGTTGATCACGATTTATCCTCTGTAAACTATTTTTAAGACAAGAGCTTCAAGGAAAGTTAGGAGGACGGATTCATTATGTCCCTAGGTTGGTCAAGTCCATACGCAATTTACCAAAAATAGTAATTGAATTGTCGACTCACCTGGAGACGTGTTGAATCATAGGTCATGAATCGAAATGTTCAGTTAAAAACGTTTTTAGACAATTTCGATTGCAACCGTTTACCTCAATGTAATGTGATGTAGAATTTTGTATAGAATAGTCAATCATAAGATATTATTGACAGCCGACTCTTGTTTAATTGGTTTAGGTGTTTTATAGGTAGCAATGCTTATTGTTGCTAATTTGCTACCAAAATACATCTTCCTAGACTATTATATTGAGAAATTTGATTCACTTATTTTTTCGAAATTAGACATTAAAGTCAGGTATGTATTACAATATTACATTACTGAAGGAAAAAACGAGATAAATGTTTCATTAAAAGAAATAAATAACTGTAAAATACATGGGTTCACCAATGGTTACTGTTCTATGTTTCGTACTTCAATTGGATTTCAAATACAAATATTATGGTCTAAGTAGACGTGGCTAAGGAACCGTTCCCACCGGGCCGTCCGGAGGTCCAGCCCACTTATTCCAGTTCGACCGGCCCCTGTCCAATATCTCAATGAACGCCCCGTCCGGCTTAAGAAGTGGGACGGACGAGGGTCAAAGGATTGGGTCACAGCCCGCCCGAGCCTCAAAATATTTGGGCGAGATTCTGAAGGGTTCGATCTCACAATTTTAATTGTAGATAACGTGGTGTCAAGTTTAAGGTGAATAAAGCATCACGCTTATCCCTGAAATGTTGGACATAATCTAGGATAAGCGTGGTACCGTTCCACCTTAAACGGTACCACGTTTTTATTGTAAAAAACCTAAACCCCGCATCACAAATAGCCGTTACCATGTGTTTTCCTAACACATTCACACCATAAGTCGACAACACTCAAGAACAACTTAAACTAACACTAAAATCTGCTTAAAAACATTCACAACACAACAAACTACTCAGCAATATCATATTAAAACATACGACAAATATAGTTAAAACATAACACTAGTAACATAAACATTGTTCAAACGTACGACAAACTAAGCTTAAAACCAACAAGTGCAAACATAACACGAAAAGTAAATCGTTCAAACATCAAAGTACATAAATGAAAACATTGTTCAATAACCAATACATCATACATGAGAAAACATAAACACATTCATTCATGTGTTTCTTCACTTTCTTCTTCAATAGGGCCTAATGGCGCGCGTGAGTATGGGGCATCATCCCGAGTCTCAATTAGGGGTCAGCGGAGCGAGGTGGAGCTAAATGTGGTGCGATCCTCTACATCAGACAGCAATCCACCCATATGGATCTCATCGCCGCCATCTGCTCAACATCCTTCTCCTTGTCCTTCATCACATCGATTTTCGCGCAACCCGGTTATCTCTCTCTCGCCTTCATCCCGCTAACCTCATTCACAATAATATAAGTTCACGCTAAGCAACTTCTTCAAAATATCAACTAGGAACTCCATGGCGCTAACATCGGCCCTGGCCGGTTGTTGGGCAGGTGGATGCCTCACCTGAGGAAAATTGATAGATCTCCTCCCCTCGGTACTGTACTCCACCTTATTGGCGCCGATCACTGGGCTTTACATCTGTTGTACTTCCAAACTTCGTTCCTCACTAACTCATATGGCTTATCAATCTCTCACTTAGAATGCAACGCCTTATCCCACAAATACACTTCAAATTTAGCCATTGAGGGTTTTCCCATTCGAGTCTTCGCTTGCCATCAATCTCACTTAGAATGCAACGCCTTATCCCACAAATACACTTCAAATTTAGCCATTGAGGGTTTTCCTATCATCGAGTCTTTCCTAACATCGCTTTTGATGCATTCCTAAAAACAAAAGGACTCCTTCGACATTCACCAACAAACGCGATAGGATCATGCCATATCAGGTGCCTTTTATTTCTATGATAGGAAAATGCATTCTAGGATGTAATATGGAGAATACTCAACCTTTCTCCTCATTCAAGAGAGAGCCCAAGTAGCCAACATTTGCATCAAGGCTAAGTTCTTCGCGCCTCGACTAGTCGAAATAAAATTCTTGAACCACTTTCTAATAATAAACTTTCCCCAATCTCCATCTAAATTGTACTGAGAAACTAACTCGGGGATCGACGGCTTCACGATTATTGTTTAGAACCTTAGGACAACCATTTTGGTCCGAGAGGCCAATTCAAGACACCACCCCCTTGTCGGATAATCCTTAACACAACTTTACGTCCTCATACCTAGTCATACTAAATAAGGTTGTCAAATCTTCCTCGGTTATCATCCCTTCTACACCATTGACATTAAAAGTAAGTCCTATCATAGGGTCACCATTATCTATATTTGCCTTATGATCCATTCCCATCGACTTATAAAATTGCACAACTATATCCGGATACTATTCACTAGTAAACGTGCAAAATTTACTAAGCTTAGCCTCATTTAGATAATGGAACAAGAGATTACCCGTGAATTGTTTGATCTCGACTTCATCGAGGTACATGCCTTGTCTAGTGGTTGTGAGAAACACATCATGTTTTCTTCACGAATGGGTGGCGTGTGGAACGTCACAACATAACCTGTGGTGACTTTTTAACTTTCAGGTTTCACCATGAAATGACCGAACGTAATCATTATATCGTGCATTTTGTTGTCCACGCTTGTACGCCATTAGTGGGTTTTCAAGTAAGTAAGTATGACTATTGTATCTTTTAAAACTACCTATTTCCGAGCTATTAATAAATAGTTATTTCTTTAGAAACGTTATTTCTTCAATTCGTCATCAATATTCAATTTTTTTTTGTAATAAACGGTACCTAATTAAATACAAACGTGGGGACGTTTAATGAAAAAAACACGAATGGGATAAACGTAGTAAATCGTTAATACCAAAGTGGCACCATGTCGGCCCCCCATACACGACCTCGAACCGGTCAGGGCCCAATAATTCTGAACGGGCTGGCTCAACCCAATTCAAGGATCACCCCTCGATCTTGTGACCGGGCCGAATTCGGTTCAATATACACGTCTAGTCTTAAGTAAGTTAAGTAGGGGTGTTCATTCGGCCGAAGATTGATCCGAGTCCAATGTCATATAATTATAGACTATAGACTAGTATAGAGTATGCCAGTTTGGCTTAGTAGGAAATGTGATAAAATTTTATTAGTACCCGGCAGGCCGGCACCGGCACAAACGTAGGACAAGACTTGGGCTTCAATTTCCAAACAAATTGAGTATTTTGAGTCGGAGTCTCGGAGATTTGTCTCATAATAATCAACTTTCTTTTGCATTAAAAAGGTTTGTATGTAATATATATTGTTGTAAGTGAATTGAGTTGGCTATGTAACTTGATACCGCTACATAATTAAAATTGATTGAAGTTGAGTCATTATTATATTATTCAATCGATCCAAACCATCAAATTCATTCCATATCATATTATGTTAAAATGATTAAAATATTAGAATTATCAATCCCTAAAATAAAATGTTTTTAATACGTTCGTTAGAAGTTAAGATTTTAATTTCTTATTCAATAAATATCTATTGATATTACTTTCATATTATTTTTAAATTTGTTTTCATAAGATAACATAAAAAATTGTTCTTAGTCCAAATTTTATATTGATAATTGAAAATATCTATCAAAATGAATTGGATTTAGTAAAAGCTCATAACAACCATACCTCACTAGAACCTGCTAAATGCAAATAAAATTTTAACTCCATCTAGTGGCATAGTGCATAATATTATTAATTCCGTGTCACTTGATTGCCAAATAACATGGAGTGAGAAATAAGAGAAGACAAAGTGTATTTTACAAGATAATGATGGAAATAATTTACTAAAGCGAGTGCCATTTGAATGACCTAGCTAGCTATCTAGCTAGTCCCTAGTGTTCCTTGAATTATTTAAGGTTCGGTTGGGAATTGGGATAGGCCCCAAATGGTTGCACCTTTGACGATCATAATGGCATAATAATGCAGTCAAAGGAACTCTTCAATCACAGAATGAGGTACTGTGATCATTTCCGAACAGTATCAATTCGAATTTCTAAGTGGTTGTATTTGATGTCTCTGTTACAATCAGCACCTTCCCCAGGGTATTGAGGGTAACTCTCAACAAGATGCTGATTTAATTTGTCTTATATATATGAAAGTGTGTAGCTTCAATGAACAAATTATAAAATATGTCACCATCGTCTTAGTAGAAGTTGAATTGGTGGAAGTGATGAGTATGCTAATATTGGAGTTAGGATTTTTGCTATTATTATTCGATAACTGATATTTAAATAAATACATAGTAAAAATACACTAGAAATGTGAAGCTTGCAATGAGTGGAACAACTCTATGAATTTTAAAGTATGAGTATTAATTTTAAAGTGTTACAAACAGTTTGTGTCTATGAATACCCACAAGTCATAACAAGATATGACATGATTAAATTTTTTGTAGTATTCTCGTGGAATGGACGAAGTTTAAGATGATATAAAAAAATTACATAATTTTAAAATATAAACAAATATCAATTTTAGAATAATGGTGAATGTTTCAATATTCCAAATACCCACACTAAAGTATAGCATGATTAGAACTTTATTTGGTAGTATTATTAGAGAAAATGATGGGGCAACTTGAAAGAGTGTTGATAGTCATCTTTATGGATTCTCAACACCTTGGAGGAATATATCTGTACTTAGCTAATACAAAGACTTATCAGTTAGGACCATTAGCCCATTAGCTAGGCAATTGACTTTCTCATTAGTCATATACTCATATTCCCTAGTGCACTTCCCGTACCATATTGCCCTTATTTGGGTATTAATATATGCCTCCACCATTATTATTATTAGGTACACATTTAAATACTCATTCGTTTCAAAATATATGATTATTTAGAAATTTTTAATTTTTTTTTTCATAATAGTTGATTGTTTACAATTTTAATATAAATTTTTACAATTCCAATATAGTTTTTCACAATTCCAATATAGTTTTTCATAATCTATTAATAAAATATTTTTTATTTAAACAATCATTTATTTTGAACCGGACTAAGTAATAAGGGAAAGTTGAATTCAATCAGTATAGAACTATTCATCCTAACCTATTGGTCTTTTAAAGCCAAAACAAGAAACCATGAGTAGACTTATTTAACTGGATGTGACTTGAGCTATATTCTAATTCCTACATAGTGGAAACATTCTGATTAAACAATTTGCAGTAAAGATGGACTAAGCAGACAAGTAATACAATAGTCCCAGAAAGAATAACTACTGCACTTCCTATTTAGACGAATCTACCTTGGATGTTTAACCTATTGCAGCGAAAGGTATGGCTATTGAATTACTACTAGTTATACATATGATGCCTGGGCTGTTAGAATTGGATGATTAAAATCTAATGATTTTTATATCTCATATTTTGATTATAATATAAATGTCGCTATTTATTATTTGACATTCAAAATAGAAAAAAATGTGTAATATTTATTACTTTCGAATACCATACTACACATGTGACAATATCGGAACTAAATTCTTACGATAATACTAACAAGGATCAAATTACACCAAATTTACACTATCTAAAACTATAATAGAAAATGTTTTCTTACCGTGCAGTCATACATACGTAACCTATTTTCATATTTGTAACTCCTATACAGTGTATGTAGTGTACGCACCAAAGAGGAGCTAAAGGTACCCCCAAACTTAGAAGAGGGGCTAATTTTTAACCTTAAAACTTTATAAGTTTATTTCATTCTCCATTAGAGATTCTAGTTCCTGTCAGGTGGGACTAGGTTTTACTCCTCATTCTGTTAATTAAGATCAAATTGCAATTTGGTTCCTAGCAGAACAAAGGTTGAAAATTAGACTGAAATATTACACACGCGATTGCGTACATTGATCCCTAAATTGATGTATCCTTTAAATGGTAAGGCAAACTCAAGAGTGCACACCACATAAGGTTAAAAGTATGTTTGTTGTAGTGAAAATATCAGTGGCAAACTCAAGACTGCACATATATATTGTACTTAAAATGTCAGTAATAACATGTATAAGACTACTTAAGTTGATCAGTAGCCTAATAAATCAGTTGTGTAAATTATAAGCCACACCAGAGTTCTAATCAGGTTGGAATGAAGACATTTGATAGTTAACCGATCTTGGTGTTGTAAGATGAGCATTATTACAGAATCCGTAACATCTTTTTATTCTTTATTTTTGTTACAAAAGTTCAAAACATACATTATATTTAAAAAGAATTAGCGATGAAAAGTACGATTACATAATATTGACAAATAATTAATACCCTTCATCCTTACAAAGATTGCCCACTTCGACTTTGCTCATTCTTCTTCAACTGAATTATGATATTTTTGTTTGTATCAGATAATACTTCGATTTAAAAATTATATCAATGAAAATTACATTTCAAACTATTTCCATCGATATATTTTTATAAAAGATATTATACAACACAAACAAATATATTTAAGGCCAAAAGCTCAAAAGCATTTAACAAAATTTAAAAGCTCTGACACACCATGGCATTTTGGTGTAAGATATAAATTCCTAACTAAACACAATTGGTGATGTTATTACAAATAAAATATAATACGTCAGAATAAAATAATTCAAACTTTCTTGTGAAAGTTTCTGTGGGATTATATTAATAGCCTATTGAGACATGTCTCAATATTGAAAACTGCTCCAAGTATAAAGCTAATTAAATTACAACGCGTGCACACTTCTTATTCTACTATAATATTCTTAAAAATAATTTCGATTGATCATATTCAATTGAAAGAGAATCAAAATCTTGTAATGGACCAACAACTCCCTTTCCAAACAGTTATTCAAAAGGGAAAGGTCAGTCGACAACTTTTCAATTACTGTATCTTTCTATTTCGTTGTGCCAAATAATCTTCTTAGTGTAATATGCCATAAATAATAAATATTTTGCCGGGTATCTCATAATTTAATTTTATCAACCAATCATATTCTAACTTGTATAGGTGCAATGATATAGGATGTTGAAGTACTTATAAATCTTAATAGACAGATTCTTCAAAATGCTTTGGTCAAAATGGAATCAATTTTAGTTGGATGCTTATGATCATAGATTAAATTAACTTTCTTCTACATTCTGCTCATGCCACTACCCGACATTTTTCAAAGTGACAGAGTAATTAATTTGGTATGGCAATGATAACTAGAAAGAAACTGGAAGTAGAAACGATGTAGGGTAATGTTTATATTTGTGAATTAAAAGAGGCCGTGACCTGCTATTTGTCGCTATTTATCGTTATTACATGCTATTTATCGCTATTTTCCGCGACACACTGTATACAACAATCGCATCGTTATTTATTGCTATTTATATTATGCGCCCGTGGTTGACCACTTGAGTCTAAAAAGTTTTGTTATCATATTAAATTTTCCCAATTCTTGTTGTTATTGAGCATTTGAGACCGCCCCCAAGCTTATCTAAAATGCATTCATAAATACTACTTTTCTTATTTTGTGCGCTTAACTTTATGTAGCTTATTTCTAACAACTTCTATTATTCACCAAAACATAAAATCAGATTTCAAGAATTTAAAAAGAACGTATAAATAATATAGGGAGTCAGAAACGGGTCGGTAACTATCACCCATGCTAGTTATGGTAACAAACTTTATAAATTCTAAAGAAGCCACTATCCTAAAACCAATTTGCTATAAAAAAGCTTTTTAGCACTCTCCTGCTTATATAATAATAACTTCTCCTTATTTTTCAACGTAGACAATCATACGCTAACTTTTGGGTGAGCCAAATCTCAACAAGTGCATAAATTTGTAGACGCTATGAAATTTTTGTGCGACTAAGCTATTTTATGGCATCAAAAATATCATTTTATTAATTTTTAATTTTTTCAACCCTTAATATAATTTTTAGAGGAGTTGATACACATGCTCTTATGATATTCAATTATAATGAACATTGGCTCGGTTCTGCCATAGGAAATTCCTGGATTCGCACTATATAGCATAGGGTACAGTGCTTCTGATTTATGTTCATGCATATATAATTAATTTTTTTGTGATTTGTCGAATGCAAAACTGATAAGAAAAGCTCTGTATGGACGAGATTCGGTCTGTGAAAGCCATTGAAGATGCTTCTTGTTTCTTTGATGGGCTTCTCTGCACTCATCTTATACGTATACCGATATACACAATATGTGTCAGTACTCAGTATGATCAAGAACTCGTTTAGATATTCTTTCTTGCTGGTTTTTAATGTAAAACTGCTGCACCATTATTTTTTATTGAAAAGCAGCTCAAGATTAAAATAAAGCTACTTATTTAATCAAGGAAAGAACATGTTCTATCTTGTGTGAAGTCGTCAAATGTACGTACTAAGTATTGATATTGTTGATTATGCAAAGATCTATTGCATTTGTTAATGGCAATGCTGCTTTAATTTCTGGGGGTGGTACTAAAAAAATACTGGATCCCATTTACATGTTAAACGTAACATTCAAATTGCCGGTATCGATGAAGAATATTCAAATTGGCCGGTATCGATTTAAGAATACGTTACTAAAAAAGCTTAAGACACACAAGAAATTTGAAATCCGGTAAGTAATACTTACTCCGCTTTTATAGTTGTCATTTTAAATTAATTTTTTTTTTGCTTTTTTATAATAATGCTTTAAGATAATAAATATCATTTTTACATTTTCAATGCATTTCATTAATTTTTTCTTGAAATGAACAACCAACCAATGATACGTTAGGGATTAAGACCCTAAATCTCTTCCTAGCTTCAAAGAATCAATAAAAACGATGTAAATTTGGCGAAATAAACAGACACAAGAATTTTATACGTGTTCCCCTGAGATAAAGGCATTTATCTCCTGGCTGCCGCGAATCCACTAATAAACCGTAAGATCATATAAGCCCTACCACTAATATAATCTATGCTGAAGATTTTCTTATACACCGAAATCTCAACCACAAAGTTCTAATGTTAATAAAGATAAACTCTCTAAATTTTTCCAAGAATAAAAACTATGTTCTTCTGCACAATATTAAAGACTCAAATATGCCCTAGCATTTAATTTTTCTCTATTCTAATGTGATTCAGCTGATAAATAAAACTCACGAAATCATCCTATATTTATGCGCTAACAAAACCTAGTAAAACTACGTCTTTCTCCAAGCCTTCAAACCCATTTAAAAATAAAACCTACGCTTAAGAATATATCCTAGCTAGACTAAATTGTGAATAATTGTGTTCAAAATCATCTCAAATTGTGGTCTTCAATTCCAACATGATATTGTTTCAATTTTATTACCATTCACATTTTCAAATTTATTTTTCGACTATTTTTTCTTTTTATTAATCTACAAGCAAAGCTGCTAAAACGCCAACTAAAAAAATGGAGGAAATACTACAAACTTCTACCAAGAAGTTATAATTTTTTGCAGGCTTAAAAATGATGGCTACAAGCCTATAATTACAAAACTTTCATTATCATCTGGATTATTTACTTAATATATATATATATATATATATATATATATATATATATATTCCCTACCTACGAAACTGATTATCATTAGAAATATATAGTCCTGATGAAAATTCCTTCACTATGTTTTTAATGGTAGGCCCCAGTTCCCCGACCTTTATCACTCAATGAATTCAATTGCATGTTGTGCTTTTGTAGAAGTCATGCTTTCCTAAATTGGAATGCAGTCAGTCCAACTTGAGAGTATTGATCCCTATTGAAACATTCATATATATTCATATTTTTTTGTTTGATAGTTGAAATAATAGTTTCGATAATATCGAGTAGCGATTGCGGTCCTCCGTTACAAAAGAATTTCGATTACATGAAAAATGATAAAATCCAGTATACATTTTAAAAAATTGTTCAACGCTATGTATACACCAATTTCTAAGTTCTCAACAATGATAATTTGGTTGCAGATGTATTTGTAATTTGTGTTATAGTTGCGTTATTGTAAATTTAAGCTTATCGAAACCTAAAATGGTTCATCAGTTGGTAAGTTGAAAGGTCACATTGTGGTAATTGGACCTGTGAGACTAATTAGGACGATTACAATTCAACCACTGTGACTTTCATGATGATTGACATTGTTATAAGTTGCAAATTCCAAATTGATTCAATATTAGTATGCACTATGAGTGTCGTTGACACACTGTTATGCCCAACGCTGTTTAAAGTCATAAAACCAAGTCCATAAAAAGTAATATCAGTAGTAATTTCTCAATACCGTGTTTACAAACATTTATTTATGAATGGTACGTAGGACTACTACTCACATGCTTTTAAATCAAAGAAAATCAAATTAGTGCATCAATTTCTAAGAGGGAATTACCCAAATGGTCCATACTACTATGTGCGATCGGGTTATTGTTTGGCCCTCAATATTTACATAATTACATATAGTCCCTATTTTTACAAAATCATGTTGCTCGCCTGTTTAACGAGGAGGCTAGGACATTAAATCGTAAAGGTGTGTGACAAGAGTCCAATAATTGTAGGAGCAAATAACTAAATAATCCCTTTATCAATCGTTAACTGTTAGCATTTTAGTTTCAAGTAGTGACACGGTTTTTATTCCTTAATTTCAATAATTTAAAAAATGAAAAAACTCATTCCAGCTTAACATGTACTCCGTATATAAGATTGCTCTATTGCCGTAATCAACTGCCATGTTAAGTTAGGGTGATGGGGTCCCTATATACATTGCAATTTGATGGTACACTATTTTTGATACAATTGTGGCACTTAAACGTAAGTTTGTGATTCTCTATGGAAGACCAATCTAGAGATTCACTCAACAAATACTCACCGCCTAATTTACATGATGATATAGTTTAAAAGTATTTTATTAATAGAATAATTAATTTACTATTTTCAAGAAAAGAGAAAATTATAAACCAATGAAAATAAAAATATTAGAAGACAAACCAATGATGTTAAATAATTTTAAAAGTTCAATGTAAAAGATTGCATTGAAAAAGTAAACAATCAAATAAAAAGGAATTAAATTTTTTTTTTCTAAGTAAATAGTAACGGAAGAAGTATTATTACGCCCTCTAATTATGTTTATCCACCCAAGTAATTGTGTAGTAAAATTTATAGACTTTGGTGAATGGTGACATTTTTAATTGATAAGTATATACATATTGACGTTGACATGCAACAAAATAAACATTAGTAGAAAAACATACAATAAAAGGAAATCATAGAAAACACCTAGCAGCCTTCCTAGCTACTATTATAGTACAATGGAGGAAAATATCTCAACGACCCACTATCTAATGGAAATATTATTATAGTACTAAGATTTTACTGTATGATAATCATACTACGGAGTAATAAAAAATTAGGGCGCCTCCAGACAAAGCTCCAAGGTCATGTGAACCCAACTACTACTGAAGCATATATGATTCTTGATAGTGAAGCTTTTATATCATTCATCATGGGTAGCTGTAATATTGATGATGATACTTCTGTGTCATACTATTAAAGCTGCTAAATAATGGTGCACTTCCCATCACCGGTCCATTTTCTTCTTCTTCCTGAAATCCTTCAACCTGCATTTTCAGTATTTTCTTGCACCATTAACAACATGTGTCAAAATGTAATGGAGGGAGAGGGGAGGAAGGGGAGGGGGGTGAGGACATTCCTGTAACAGACAACTAATGAAACTTTCTTTGAATTTGTGTGAAGATCCTAATACTTCCTCCAATCCACTTTAATTGAGTCCCACTAAAAGTACACCCAAATAGTAATAAAAACAGGTGAAATGACTATTTTGCCTTGAACTGAAACTTCCTCAAACACTACACTTGCAAATAGGGGACAGGGGGGCTAAAATAGTCATTTCCCATCCTTTTTTTGCTACTGTTTGGTTTTGCATGATTTTTCGAATCAACTTTGACCATTAATTATTAATGTAAATAATTTGATTCGTTTTTAAAATATTTTCATAATATTAATTTTTAAATTTTAATAATATAATTAAAAAGTACTGAAAAGATCAAAAATTTATCTCGAGCATGCAAAAGTTCATTAAAATAATGGGCGACACCGATAATGTTTCCAGCAATGCAATTTCATTAATTTGAAAATAATATTCAAGCTTAATCCATAGATAATTACCAAACGCGATTTCAGACGATAAATATAACTCATTTAACGATGATCTCATCTTATCGATAGAATAAGACCTTCTAAATGAATTATGAGCTCGGTCCCTAGATGAGTTGCAAAGCATGATTTATATCTTTTGTTCATTGATACATGACATTACAAATTCAAATAGTAACAAATAGTTTTACATAACAATAGCAATGAGTAGAACATTACCCAAATATCATCTTCATCTTCAAACCCAAACCTATTAAACATTGCAGTTTTGGGAATCTCTACAGGTTCATCATTACGTGCGAACCTACCACGTATTCTTGGTCGATTGTCCGCTAGTGTTTTCCGACATGCATACTGTTGATAAACATTCACATGACCAAATTTAACAACATTATAAATATATTCCTTTTTCCTTTTTCCTTAAATAAGTAATTAAATGTGGAAAAAGATTAATTAGAATAATTACCTTAATTGTCTTGTTGAAGTTTCTTTGGTTCCGCTTTGCTCTGTACCTATCAATTCTTTCTTTTCTCTCTTCTGCACTGTATTTCCCCACTTTCATATTTACTGAATCCTCTATAAATGACCTTTCTGTTGATAATGGACTTGAAGACAAGACATTTCTTGTCTGTGATGTTTTCATGTTCTAATTCCATAAACAAGAACAATTAAAAACATACTATGTTAGCAACTATACAATGTAATGGTAAAAGTTTCAACTATACTTTTATTGAATTTCAGAATTCGAGAAAACTACTACTCCATTAATATTCTAAATTGAAAAAAAGGTAATGAAGTACTTCGTAATTCTAACTACTAGGATTGTTCTAGTGGTCATACATATTACTCGTTGATGTTTCGATTTTGAGTAATTTTGAAAGCAAAAAAAAAATACTTTTATACTTCTAATAGACATAACTACTCACATGTAAATCTCCAGTACTGCAAACTCTTCTCATCTGATTAGAGGAAAAGTTACTACTTTCAGGAGAACTAACAAGATGGTTTTGGAAATTGGTTGATTCCATTAGTGTTTCAAAGCAAGGTTGAAACAAGCAATTTGGTTTGTTATCAAAAGAGTTACTACTATAACTTCTCTGCATGAATTTGTCTGCATTGTCAGTGGTACTTAAACCCAAATATCCTTGAGGCACAAGCAATGAGGAGTTGTACCCATAGTTAGCTGTGTCAAAAGAAACATGAGATTCCTCTGTTTTCACCTCAAATGGAGAAAATTCAGCACACCCAGAATCCAAACTTGGACAACCGTTTTGGAACAAGCTTGGATTTTGATAAAGTGAGAGGTTTTGAAGCTGGTTACTTGGTGGTGAAGATGATAAAATAATAGAAGCAATTTCATCAAAAGAGGTGGAACTTTCAACTGGGGTAAGTTGAGTATCTTGGACTAAGCTATTTGGTAAGCTTGCGAGAATATCATGGTAATGATTAATGGAAGAATCATTCAAATCGGAGAAGAAAGAATTGTCAAAGATGAAGAGCTCAGAAGACATTAGAAAAAATATTAGTAATTCTTTGTATCAAAATTGAACTTAAGTTCTTTCAAGTGCAAAAAATATTAATTCTATATATCAAAATTGAACTTAAGTTCTTGAAATATGATGAAATAGTGTTAAAATACAAGTTGAAATAGTGTTCTGTTTTTTGTTTGAGTGTTGTCTACTCCGTATGTTTTATTACAGAGGAAGATTACAAGAAACTTATTTTTCTATAAAACACACTACAAAACAGAGGGGTCTCTCTTTGAAATTGCTTAAGAGGACAAAAACAAGAAGAGTTTAGAAGAAATCGGACGTATATAAAGGGCATGGACATTGCTTATTGACCCCTCGACTTTATTTTATTGCACAACTTTCCATCATTTTCTATAGATTGCTATTTGACTCTTTGGAATGTTGATTGAGTGGAGTGAAAAAATTCATATCAGAACTTTGACTATGTTCTTTTGTTTTTAGTTTTACTTTTGGATTGCTGTTACTTTTTGGCCCTCTTGAAATTGGTAAGTTGATATGTTTTGCATTAATTTTGTTTTGCCCCGTGAACTCTAAATATTGCTCACTTACCAATTTCACTTTTGGAGTACTTTATCGAGTGAATTAATTATGCGATTAAATTGGATATTAAGTAGATATTTAATATAATGAGAACATCGAATGACCTAGTGGTTAGGAGGCCTTCCAGTGACTTAGAGGTCCTGCGTTTGATTTTCATTGTAAAGAGACGGTGGGTGAGGTTTAAAAAAAAAAATTAGATATTTAATATTCGATTATCATTGACGGGTAAACAAACAATATTTAGCCCTCGGCAGGGTCAATAGATGATCGATGAGGCTCATGGCCTAGCTTGATTACCTCCATTGCATTTTGGAGGAGTGTCCGCCTAAAGGTCCACGCAAGTTGATCAAGCCTATCTCAACATAGAGTGCCTGTTTTCTCACATCCCCTATAAAAGAGAAAAAAATCCATATTTTAACATAAAAATTGACCGAAAAATCAAACTCGACTAGTATTCGAATTCGATTCAAACAAAAAATTGTTAGGATATCCAAGCCGTTAACCACCCTAATTAAGACAGCCCAACAACTAATTCAACGACAAATTCGAAGTTCAAACTCCAAATGTTGTCTAGTTGGTCCAATCAAAACAATGAAATCTAATTTCTTCATCCTCACTCCTTAGTCTACTCTTTCCAAATCTTCAATTTCAATTCTTCTCCATTTTCCATAAACTCTTCATCTTTAGAGTTTTTTTTTAATCAGTTTTGAGAAATCCCAGAAGAAGAAAATAGAGAAATGGGGTCTCAAGAACACTTAGACAAAATGCAGCTTCGTCAAAACTACAGAAATTTATGGCACACTGATCTTTTGCGGACAATCCAAGCTGATACTCCTTGTATATTTCTCCACATTCATATTTAATTATCATTTAGTTTTGAATATCTCATTTGATTTTTTATTTTTATTTTTTGTTGGGTTGTCAGATTTTTTATCGTATTGTTTGTGAATGTTTTGCAGATTGCTGCTTAGCTCTTTGGTGGTAAGAAGTGGGATCTTTGGAATTTTGGATTTTGCATTGGTTTTGTTTACTGCTCCCTTACTTTTTAATTGTCTTCCGTTTCTTTTTAATTGTGTTCCTAATCATTTGCACATATATTAAGAAAATAAAAAATTAATCAAAAAGTATATTGAAAATATAGAATGATAATTAATTGAAACTATATCATTTGTTGGTTGATAATTTAATAACAAAAAGTAGATAAAAAGTACATTGAAAATGTAAAATTATAATTTTCTATGTTAGAAAAAAAATTAATATGAAACAAAAAAATTTGCATAGAAAGACAAGTAAATAGAATGTAAATAGGGAACGGAGTTTATGTTAGAAAAAATTAATATGAAAACAAAAAAATTTAAGATAAGCGACAAGAATGTAATCTAAATAGGAAACGGGAGGGAGTATAATTTTTCTTTTGTTGATTTTTTACTTTTGAATATGTTATAAGGTATTGTTTGGTTGCGGGAATTAGTTTTAACTAAAGCCATATCAATAAGCTGCCATCTGTCACAGACGAACTCCAAAAGCTATACGTAACACTAAGATAGCTTAGCTTCAGAGTTTTTCGAATTTCTTATGCAATATATAAATATATATATGACAAAATATTCTAATACTCAGAACCATTTACTAATTTTTCATTAACAACAGAAATTAAAGTAAGCTTTAACCAAATTAATTATTAACATATTAATTATAAATGTATCTATGCAGCCAGATTAAACGTAACATATTATTATAAACAAATTATAAGTTAATTATAAACAAAAAATAAAGAAATTGAAGCAAAATATAAACATAAATCAAGAACTCCAAAATATATTATGTAAACATAAATTAAAACTAGAATTAAAAAATAAAATATAAAAATCAAATTATAGGACCGTAGGTGTCAGAGGTGATTTTATTTTATTTGAGGGTTTGTAAGATCGATAATAAAAACGTAAGGAGAAAAGAAGTTTGAATCTTTAACGACGCCAAGCTGCAGTAAAACGAAAGGCTTCGGTAGAAAAAAATGTAACGGTATCGAGATCGAATCAGGTTTAAAACAAAGATAATAAACCCCATCTTCACCCATCGATAACGCCGCGATCGCGACGCCGCTATAATGGGAAATAGCAAATATGAGGCCGCATTGAGTCCACCGCGACGCGACCTACTATGGGCCGCTGGAAAGTCACCGCGACGCGTCATGAACCGAGATACGCTTATTCACAAACTATATTTTACACTTTTACTTGGGTTGACTTGGAAGAAATATGTTCAAAGTGTTAAAACTTTTTAAGATTGGTGGGTTTGAATTTTTATGTACTTTGATATATAATTGACTTATGGTGTTGCTTGGGAAATTCATTGTAAAATGTACTTAGTTTTTGCACAAGTTTTAATTTTTTTCCTAGATTAAATTGTGTGTTTCTAATTAATAATTACTTAACGTTTGTTTCATTTCCAATGCATTTTTGGGCTATATGTTCCTATTGAGCCACTATTTATAATGATTAAACATTAATGTCAGTACAATCGTTGAGTCATTAATACATGTATTGATTAGGGGCTTACATTTAGAACTCTATAATTGTGTAAATGTCTACGATGACAAGTATATAGAACCGGAGGGAGTATATGCTAAGCGACATTTTCTTGTTAGATTGATCGACATTCGAAATGATCTCCTTCATTTGATCATATCTTGACCTTTTGCTTAATTCTTAAAGTCATGTTTTTAATATCAATTGTTCATTTAGTTAGGAGAGATCACTCGTACAATGCTGGTGGTACTTCTATTTGTGAGGATTTGGCGGTTTTATGTTATGCTTAATGGCTATCCTGTTTTTTTCAAGAAGGAGGAACACACTTTTGTTTCCTCATTTAGCTCCCATTACAAATGTGCTTAGTTCTTATTATATGTCTTTAGGATGTATGTACTGATATTGCCTCGTTTTCTTCATTACAAAGTTAAAAGTAAACTCGTGCTATGCATGACCAATATGTTCATCGTAGTGTCATGACCTTTCTTACACATATATATTCCTGAGAAATTCGGATAACATTTTTACAGTGCACCTTGTGTTTCGTATATGCTTCGGAAGCGTGCTCTATACAATGATATGTCCAGGTAATTTTTTATTCTTCACCCACATGAACTTTGAGATGGAGATATTATTGTTATATAAAATGGGTTATTTTTTTGCAGGTATGTGTGCTGTGCTGGCTATATGCCTTGCAGTGGCAGGTGTGGGGAAAGTCGGTGTCCTGAATTTTGCCTTGCAACTGAGGTGTGACTGAATCTTCCCCCATTTGATGCCTCATAAATGTTAACTCTTCCCTATAAATGTTACTTACTGTGACTGGTTTCCCTAGTATGCTAATGTTACAGTAGTTTGTCTGAGGTTGTAGCTGTGAAAAATTAGGCCCAAGAAGAAGTACCTCTTTCTTTCATACACAGTTTTTAATAAACCAAACTAAGATCTAAAAATGCCAAATTTGAATTGAGGTACTTCTATTGTTGCTGTCTCACTGAATCCTTGTACTTTTCCGAACAAAAAAGAGTATTCATATTAAGTAGTTTATGGTTTTTTAGCTCTTTGAATTTATTACTTTTTGTGTACTTTGGAGTGTTGCTTGATCTGCTTATCATTGGGAATTCTATATCATTATTGACAATTTCATACTTGACAATAACTCAAATTCCGCACGTGACGACAATAATACCAAACCGATCATATTTAATAATTAATTTATATATGACAAATGTAAAAAATTAACGCGAAATTAACCGCATTATGCGATTCTATCCTCGATTTTCCTTAAACGCCAGCGACATTCAAATTCTATCAGATTCACTAATAATATCACAAGATTACACGACTCAGTTAACCCTATTCACGACATCTCAATTAATGTTTTCACACTAAAACTCCGCGCACGAGCCTCATACATGCTCTTCGAATTTTTCAATGACTCTTTTCACATCACCAAGAATTATAAGAAACTCTTATAATTAAGAATAAATTTTTCCTATTTTAACCTATAAGATTAATTTTCAACCACCATTGATGTGGTGGTGTTTCCACACAATCATATAGACTCCTAAAACTAACTTGTACTCATGCATATAAATCTAAGTTTGTAGTGCTATTGCATCAATACCTCTGCCCTCATGGTATTGTTGTGATATGTAAGCTTATATCGAGTCCTGATAATGTAATCTGCTTCGTTCAATTTCAGGTTTTCCTTTGTTTCGGAAATTCAGTTGCCTCTACACGCTTTCTTTTGCAAGATGAGTTCAACATACAAACAACAAAATGTGACAATTGTATCATTGTACTGCTTCTCTCTATTTTAATGCATATCATGACCTTTTAATATGGCTGAAAAGGCTTCGCAGCATTGGTTCAAAATTATTTTCGCTTAATTTGATTTTCCCCTGACTTGTAGGGATTTATGGTCTGCCTCCAACAAGTTGCTTGCATTTTTTCTATTGTTGCCATGATCGTTGGAAGTGAAGAAATTCAAGAGGCGTCTCAACTGCTGTCCTGCTTATCTGATATGGTCTATTGCTCGTAAGACATTCTTATGCTCTTGTCGTTCTTCATTTTTTTGTGTTAATTCTATAATATACTAATTTCAATTCGAATTTCTGTTTCGTTTTGCAGGGTCTGTGCATGTATGCAGGTAGGTCATCTAAACAACAAATAAATTTGTTTACATTAGAATGCTTTCACCATCTTTAGATGAACCTTTTTACTGTATTTCAGTTTGTCTAAATACTGAACTAGTTCCATTATACTTTACCGTGCTTCTGGTTACATTGTAAGTGATTCAGTAATCTATACTCCCTCCGCTTCAAAATACTTGATGTTTTAGACCAAAACTTCTTTATTAAAAAACTAAGAAATTTTCCTCCTTTGTCCTACATTAATTAAAGGAAAAACTTTGGTGGGGACAAAATGGTGAAGATAATGGAGAAGTGTCATAGGAATCCTATAACATATAGTAAAAGAAACAAGACACATTGTCTTAAAGGAATCCTATAACATATAGTAAAAGAAACAAGACACGTTGTCTTAAACATCAAATATGTATAAACGGATGTTGTATTATGTTTGATATTCTGCTTTCCTTTCGCTAATTAATTAGAATGATTTCTGCAGACACAACACAAGGTTGAAATGGACAAACGAGATGGTAAATTTGGGCCGCAACCAATGTCTGTGCCTCCAGCTCAGCATATGTCTCGCCTTGATCAGCCTTATCCGCCAGCAGTAGGACATCCTCCTGTCTATGGCCAGCCTCCTCCTGCTTATGGACAGCCTCCTCCTTCATATGGCCAACCTTACAGCTACCCACCTCCTCAAGCTCAAGGGTATCCGGCACCTAGTTATCCACCTGCCAATTATCCCCCTGCTGGTTACCAAAAGTAATTTCTCAATCGATGCAAGCAATATTATCAAGGAATTATTTATTTGGTCCGCCTACAATGTCTTTGTCTAGCTACTCTTAGTTTTTCCTGTTTCTGGTGATTTCTCGGTAAATGTATTATATCCTGAAGATACACATTGCTTCCTGTCTTGAAATATTTTCCTTTGTTCAAGCATATGCCTGAACATGTGTGTGCCTGGTAATATACATACAATGTTATTGCCATAATTGTCATGCACATTTTTGGTGTCTTTGTTAACTGCTCTTTAATTGTCGTGCTCACCAGCTTCTGAATGAAAAGTTTTGATGTTTGAACTCTACTAATAAACTGGGATCATGACGCACAATATACAACGATTTCTTAAATATTTCGATATATTTTTACGTTTAATTCGAATCATTCTAAACCATGTGGAAGTACTACCTCATTCTCGAATTTTTTCTAATTAAATTTTTATTTTTCACAGATACTTTAATCACAAATAATTATTTAAATATGATATACAAAATTATAATAAAATATGATCTTCAGAGAGATTATATGACACTGAGATATCCATGTTAGATTTAAATACTTAACAATTTAACGTGATTGACTAAAGATATCAATTTAATTAATCATCAATATAAGATCATCTAATTATTTTCTTTTACGTTGGTTAAATTGCATCATTTAAATAGTATAATTTAAATTTTGTGGATCCTAATATATAAAATTCATATCTACATGAAATTAAAGAACAATATTAATAATAATAATAATAATAATAACAATAGTTCTACATAATAATAATAATAATTCTACAAAAATATATGATTATTTAACAAGCATCTATTATAATAATAATAATAACAATAGTTCTACATAATATTAATAATAATAATAATAATTCTACAAAAAAATATATGATTATTTAACAAACACCTATTATAATTATAAGAATAACAATAGTTCTACATAAAACATATTATTATTTAGGGTTAATGACACGTTCGATCATACATGTTTCAAAACATTCACCATTAGATCACACACGCTTTAAAAGATCCCACTTTGGGCCATTCCTTCAAAATCTGATGTTGCTTTGATTTTCTAACAAATTGATGGGGTAAACCGTCCAACACTCATTTGTGAGATAATTTTGCCAATTTTAATAAATTCTGTGCCAGTCATTTCTAAACATATGCGATCGAATTCGCTAACTTCCGCGAAACATATATTTATCCAACGCACATTACCCATTATTTAACTAACACCAATTATTAAAGATCGAAAGCGATAAACGACGGTAAAATCATATCGATAAAAAAAGAGTAATAAATTAATAATATATAATATATGAGATATTCTCGCTAATCAATCACGAAAGTATACATGCAAATCGAAGAAAAATAATCATATATTCAATTTATTCTCAATAATTAAATACGCACTCTGGTATGTATAAACAAACTTAATTATAAAGTGACGCACGTAATTATAAATATATATGTCAAATGTAATGCTATTGTATCATCTTCAAATCGCACGCATGCACATTGCCTAATCGATAATCTTACATATACAGAAGACATATAAAAAGATGCATTTAATACTTAATATTACCAACTTTTTATTATTTGACATTTTTCGATATCGAGTATTAAACTGACAATTAATTACTACTACTTATTATTAATGAATGTAGTGTTATATCATTAGATTGGCTTCAAAATAATTTCATAATATTATTTTCTTATACTTTTAACATATAGCTAGTTAATAATTTATAACAAAGCTCCATCTCGATATACCTAAAACGCCAAATAAAAACAGCGTAGTATTTAATTCCTATTGTAACTCATAACTTTTATTTTAAAGAAAAGCGATAATTTCAGAATTACAATGCAGTTTTTAAATAAACACAACTATTATTCACACTTTTATACGCTACATGGATCACGAAAAGCTTTTTGATAAAATAGTACTACGTACTATATTTTTAGGGATAAAATGAATAATATTGAGCACAACATACACATCAAAGAGCCACAGTGGGGGCAATGTGGAAATGTTGGCGGAGGACAACCCTAATTCAGTGAAGTCATAGCATTAGCCAACACTCTTGCTTCAATTCAAGTTTCACGAGCATTCTAGCCTAATTTATCACAAAGATATTACTTATAATAATAATCTACCACATTTAATGAATCAAGACTTAAATTTAATAGCTTATCACCCAGCCTTCATATATAAAGTTATGCCTTTGATTCAATTCACAAGTGTTCTAAAAATATTTTCTTGAAAAAAAAAAATTCTACATTCAATGAAAAAATAAAAATCATACCTAAACACTATTTTTTATTGTAACAGTTTTTTACTTTGTCAAAAAATTTGAGTGCCATTTGAGTGTGCTCAATATATTTTCTTTACTTGCAAAGTTCATTCATGAAGATTCATATCTGACAAACTGCACTGGAGAACTTTAAAAATTTCATTATTGCTGAAAATCCTGGAATGGAGGAAACAAGATCCGGTTTTATAGTGTTGCAGAAAGGAATCAACATAGTAGAAGGAGAGTGTGGTAATAGATCCTACATTTGTGATATAGGAGCATAAGTAAAACTATAGTAGTATCTTTGCTGAGTATTCAATCAGTTTTGAATAGATTTGACTTTTGCCCACAAATTTGGAGACACCAAGATTAATATCAATTCAAAGTATGCCTCTATCTCCATCCTTTAAGTAGTACATCTATTTTAATTTAGTTGAGATGATTGACTTATGACTAAATAAAATACTATATTCATCTCATAAAATTATTCATTGATTTTTATTATACTTCAATTTTGACTATAGATATTTTTGCTTGTGATTGTATAATACTGATGGTAACTATACTTTAAATGAAAATACATTCCAAACTCTTTTCATTGATATATTTTTTTATTAAATATTATACAACACAAACAAATATATTTAAAATTAAAATTTAAAAGTTACAACTATAAAAAAAATGTACAATTTTTGTGGGATGGAAGGAGTAACTTAAACATAACAATAAATTATTCTTATTTAAATTATTTTTTTGCATTCAAATATCTATTGTGTAATATCCAATTATGAACATCTTTTAGTGTAAACTCTAAGTTAATTAAATGAATTTTTGCTTCAAAAAATGGGTTGATAATTTATTTAAGAAAACCTCCCAATTAAATTGGAATGGATTGGAGGTAGTATAAGATAGATAATTATAATTAGCCATTATAATATGTGATAAAATGCATACATAGTAAATAGTAACTTCAATCCAATTTAATTAACATATTATTTTTAATCTAAATTTGAAAAAATACAGTAATATTTTTTCATAATATGAACATTAAGCTCCCATGCTAGAGTTTAACTTATAGAATAATAACTACTCCCACCTCCTTAAAAGATCATCCAATAGGCTCAAAATTAACAATTTTATGGATAATCTTATAAAACTAACTGCTCTCTCTATGTATTAATTGGGTATTTTTTGCAGTATACAGCGAAATGCATGTTTGATAAAACAATAGCCTTTTTTTTCCATGAATGAGGAGCTGGAAACCATTATCGAGTATTTGCATAATTGTTTTTTTGTTTTCCATTGAAATTGAAATATATACATTTGTCATTCATTTGCTGAGTACTATAATACATCAAATTATCACCTAACACCACTAAAAATTCATTAAAAAAAAAAACAGAAATTAATTAACAACCTCAACTACTACAAACCATAAGAAAGAGAAGAAAACTCTCCATAGAAATCCGAAATTCCTGAAGCCAACCAAAGCCTTTCATTAAAAGCATGTTGCATATCTTCAGGAACAAATTGTGTCCTACAAAGCGGACATGTTTTTTGATCATGATCTAACCAACGGTCCAAACAATTTTTATGAAATATGTGTACGCAATTTCAGCCGTCGGATCTCATCGTTTCCATCAAAGTCGTACAAACAAACCGCACATCTCTCAGGTGGCTCGATAATGTCCGAATATTTCATAACCGGGAGTAACTCGAATGAATTTCGTTAACGAGTCGTGTTTGGGACCACCTGGTCGGGTTGATTGAGTTTTCACTCGAGGAAGTCCCCGAGTCCCAAAAAGGCTAGGAAAGTTGAAATGAATTTCCGGAAGAACGATAGGAGAGTTAGAAAGTGGACTAGTAATTTTGGGATGTAAATATCAGTGTAACCTACGGGAAAACCCATTGTGTAAAAAAGGGAAGTTGGAAAGTGGACTAATATTTTGGGATTTTTGGAGTAGTTTGGTGTTGGAGGTATGGAGAGGAAGGGGGAGATTAAATATATAGAAGAGGAAAGACGTCACTCATCAGGATGATGTGAGGTGGGGGATGGGAATTTGTGGCGGATTAATAATTTTTATGTAGAATGGAGAATTAATAGTAATTTTTTTTTAAATATAATTCGTATATTTCAATAACAAAAAATTATTTAAAATTTTTCCCTTTTCTCCCTCTAGATTCACCATTGCTGCTAGTGATAAGACGGTATATTTACCAATCGCAGAAAAATTAAACGTTAAATATTATTACTCTCGCCTCTTCACAGAACAACAGATGCTCAACCTCACACGGAAATGGACCAGATCAGTTTCGCTTAAATGAAAACTCTACCCCCTAATCAATCGAGACATCCCACGATTAATTTCTCCACGATATTCAAAACGTAAATCTCGAAGACTGCTAGCTGATTGGCTTCACACTTTTACCATTAAGGCAGAGGAACGTGACAGCAAAGGATTAAAAAGTTTGATAGATTATTACATATCATAAATTTTAACCAATAATAATAATAATACACACATGTCACATGTCCATTTAAGTGTATCCATCCCTCTAATCTTCCTATGTAATTGATGGTTGAAACTGATTATATATATATATATGTATTCTTATGTATTCCACGCACTTCTATGCCTAATAATTGATGTTTGTATTTCGTGGTAAAACTGTAATGAATTTGAAACATGGAAGTGAAAAAATTCCATCAAGATTCGGAGGTGGTAACAGTGAGATAGGGAGATATATATCAGATACTACCTCTACTTTCATAATTAATTGAACAATTGTTCCCTATTAATGGGATATTATATATATGGTATATATTTTATAATCAAGGACGTGAACCTATCCTACCGATCGACCCTGGGCTCAAAGTCCATCCGAAATCTGACCGATTCTGGCCCCGATCCAAAGACGATCCTAGATCCGAACCTGATTCTGTGACCTACGATTCGAACCCATCCGTATCCAAGAATTTAAAAATAAAAATAAAAAAACTATTACTCAAATCAAGTCAAAAAGCACGAATTGTTATTTTTTCTAATTGTTATTTTTCGTATTTTTGAATCGTTATTTTTGGCAAACAGAAACGAGCTTTTAAATCTACGAACGAAGCCTGATTTTGTGCGTATTTTTTATTTTTTGTATTACTTAATTTTTGTATTTTCGAATTGTTATTTTTCAGATTTTCGCAGATACTATCTGGATCCGAAGCTTATATCTGATACTATCGTGAATCTGACATCTGGATTCCTGACGATTCCGAAACCGGACCGCCCGGATGACCGAAATCGGACTCATTGACCGATCCGTCCTATCCGATTCCTAGATCTAAATCGTTTCGTCCGACCGACCGACACCGTAACCGGTTCAATAAAAACCGATCCTGACCGACCTAACAAGACTATATATGTCACGTATAAGGAAAATACTGAGCGGTGACGTGACTTCAAAGGATAAATTAAATTAATTTCTATATTTATTATGAAATATGTATGACGAAGAAAATTTTTATTATTTAGTACAAGACCGACAATAAAATTCTTGCGAAATCTTTCAAGCGATAAAAGATATTTATCAAATGATCGGATGCTCGAATTATCGCCTAGCTTATCTCCTACGCATGACGCCTACGACATAAATTGATCGATACTGACTCGAGCTTCCGCTTGTAGCTCGAGTCTCAGTTGATATATGTCCCTCGATGTAGTCCGGGATCTATGACTCTGGGCCTTCGACTTCAGAGCATTGGCCCAAATCTAAAGGCCAGCCAGCCCTCGATCCCGCATTTCATTGTTCTGGACTGATCTTTATCTCGACTTCGATCCTCGAGACGCTGGCCTGATTGGCAGGACTCCTGAACCCTTCCAGCTGACCGGTTGTGTGACTACCCATGAATTGACGCCTTCTCCGATTTGATAAAGTCACCACTTGACAGCTGACCCTTCGACGCGATGCTGCATGTGACTTCTCATTTAACCTTATAACTTCGTAATGGCTTTTTAACAAAGAAATAATTTATCAACTTCCTCAGATTGGATGTCGGACAGTGAAATAGGGTTTCAAATACATGCTCCTTACTGATCAATTTTGGCTCATGGGAGTAATGGCCTAAGATATTATTATAAACGTTTGAATTTGGTAATAATGCTTCTAAATGAAATGAATATGCTTTATTTATATGTTAATTTCTCTTAATTTTCATTTGAGCCGTTGCATATCTTTTGCATTGAATTCCATCAGCCGTTTTACTCATTTTCTCGGCTAGTCTTTTACTATAAATTGAGGATGGTCTGCCACTCTATCATATATCACAAAAAGCCAATCAAGATATGCAATATTCGCTTAGCTTTTTCACTGTTTCTCCGTCAATTTCGCTTTTATCATTCTCGGGTTCCAAATTGGTTCCAAGCAGACGCCCATTTCGATATAGTTCCAGCCTTATTCTTAATTTTTTGGGTATTATTCGTGCCTTTTCCAAAGTCATGCCACGAAGCGGACGGTTTTTACCGCAGCGCAGTTAACTCGGGAGCTACAAAAGAATACGACACTACTCGCGTCGCTGAAATTGCTTTCAAGTCAAGAGTTTACATACCACGACACAGCTTGAATCGATAAGTTTTGTTATTATTTATCATTGTTATTTCATTTCAGTTTTATAATTTGAAAGCAATTTCCTATAACAATGACACCTAACTCAAATAATGGAAGTAAACCTGATTTGTCTAAGTTGGAACCGCTTGATGGAAAAATTATAAATGTTGGTCTCAAAAGGTTTTAATGTTTTTTGAGCTAATAGAAGTTGATTATGTTTTGTTTAATGATCCACCGGTTCCTATTTCTTTGGTCTCAAACGATATCATTTTCTCCGATCGATGCTATAATTAAGAAAACGATAAGATATTAAGAAATAATGGCATGATAATAAAAACCTGCTAACCTCAAAAGCGTCGCCTGCATAACTCTCAAGCCATTGTCAAATACGATGTCATCACGCTGTCAAGCGAATTTGCTGCCAATGCTACCAATCGACGCTCGGGAGCACGAGCTTCCAGCATTCGCCCAACAAGAGACGCTCCAAAACTTCAGAAGTCACATACTGAGAATGCTGCCTATATGGGTAACTCTACTATCGCTACAATTATTGGTAAAGGAAAGATATCCCTTAAGCTCACCTCTACGAAAACCCTTGCCCTTAATAAATGCCAGATGCTCCTGGCCATCAAGGCCGCAAATCCCAGCTACTGTGCCCCCGCCGAAAAGCAAGTTTAAAACTTCGAGGTCGACAAGTGTCAGAATCACTCGCAATGGGGAATTTGTGGGGAAGGGCTATCTTAGTGGTGGTTTATTTCTTTTGAATGTTGATTCAATTATTAATAAGAACGATCTATTTCGCCTATATATCGACTCTACTTCTTCTTATATTATCAACTGCATGTACGTACGGTAGATTAGAATATGTTAATATCGATTCAATTAAAAGGTTTAGAAAACCGCCTAGAATTCCGGTAATTATCTTCCATCAATTTTCTAAGCGCTGGCCAAGGCAAAGTTTACAAAGAAACCTTATAAACCTGCAGAATCCCAAGACAATCTAATCTACTTGACTTAATTCATACCGACTTAACTAATTTTAAGAACACTAGGAGTAAAGGAGGTAAATATTATTACATCATTTTTATTGATGATTGTTCAAGATATACTAGAGTGTATTTACTTAGAATAAAAAATGAGCCAGAAACAATGTCTATAAAATTCAAAAACGAGGTAGAAAACCAACTTGATAGGAAAATCAAGAGAATAAGGTCCGATAGATGTGGAGAATATGGGTCTGACTCTTTAATAGATTTCTATGAAAAGAATGGAATTATACACGGCATGCTGCTCCCTTACTTACCTCAACAAACGGAACAAATTAACGTAAAATAGAACTTTAAAAAATATGATTTAATGTTACGCTTCTAAGTTCAAATCTTCCAACGAAATACGAGGAAACAAGATTTCTACCTCATATTCTTAACCAAGTACCTCATAAGAAATTAGACAAGACTCCCTATGAGATTTCTAAGGGTTATTCTCCTAACTCAGTTATCTTGCAGCCAGTTTAGCTAAAGTAGGCTCACTGACCACGAAGACTAACATTAAACCCAAGACTTATGATTGTGTGTTCATAGGTTATGCTCAAAATTCTATTGCATATAGATTTATGTATTTGTGTGATCATTCTATGTCTGAGGCTAAGGATGCTAAATTTTTTTAGCATGTATTTCCTTTAAAGAAAGACGTGATTTCTCCTGTATCATCTGATGCTCTAGTTGATTTGCACACACATGCTAGTAGCTCTACTTCTAATATTCGTATAGATGAATCTCGTAAAGAGTAAAGAGGCATGTAATCAGAAAAATTCGTGGGAAATGATTTTATTACAAACTTTATAGTCAAACTCACGTGTTAATTCTTAACGACGAAATTGTTTCTACTACTAAATAAAAGAGATCCAAAAAACTTATGATGAGGCAATGAAATCCATCGATGCTATTTTTTGGAAAGAAGCTATTAAAAGTGAACTAGACTCTATAATATCAAATCATACTGGGAATTAATTACCTGCACAAAGGTAGTAAACCGATAAATAAGAAACGCATCCGTAAGAAAAGATGAGAACTGATGGTACAATAAAGAGGTTTAAGGCTGGGATCATGGGACATATAATGCTACACAAAGTTAAGGATATCGATATTTTGACACTTATTCTTCAATCGACCAAGATAGCTACCATAAAGAGTTTCTAATAGTTTTAAATGCTATTCATAATTCGCAAGATACCTCTAGATGGACGTTGAAACCGCATTCTTTGAATGGCGATCTGTATAACAGATATATGTCTCAACCTCGGCGTGGCTCATGATCGGTATCGCAGAATAAGGTGCGTAAATTGGAAGGTCTTTGGGCGGCTCCAAAACAAGCTCCTAAACAAATGATATTTGGTAGTTTAATAACACTTTTAATGTAGTAGATGGCTATGTTGTTAATAACTCTTTACTGTATACCAAAAGCGTTACGACTGGGATTGTGTGATTATATGTTTATATGTCAATGACATGTCGATTCTGTACTTCGATTATCAGGGTAAATAAAACTAAAGAATTTTATCATCACAAATCGAGATTTAAGACTCAGAGAAACCGATGCTATCCCAAGAGTTGTGAGTAATTGTAAACTCGATGGAATTTCCTCGAGTCAATCTTATTATGTCGAGAAGTTGTTAAAGAAATTTAACCTCTTCGACGCTGTACTCGCAAGAACTCCCTATGACTCTATTACGTGATCTCACTAAGAATGTAGTGAAAGCAGCATTCAAATCGAGCATGCTTAAAATTATCGGGTAGCTGTAATATTCCTCATGAACCGCACTCCACTGCATATCAAGGTGATGTCAGAAGTAGATTAAGTCGATATACACATAACTCTAAGAGTAGTCATCGGACCGCTTCATCAAGCCAATAAATACCCGAAGTGACCTCTCGATTTATGCTTCATTTCGTAAAATTTCCTCGTTGTATTAGATACTGGGCGACGCAAATTGGTTTCGTGTGGCTGATGAGACAACTACGAGCGGTTATGTTTTCACCTTGCAGCTGCTATTTCCTCAAGATGCAAAATGTATTTCGAGATAACTCGCCCACAATGGAATTGAAGCTTATTGCCTCGAGTTGCAGTCGCTAAGCCAGATTGCCGTAGAAATTTCCACGGGATGTACATATCATCATGGAGAAATATGGAACACCAATTTTCCTTCATCATGACTACAGCCTATCGGAGTGGCTAATGTCATTTTATAATGGAAAGAAAAGACATATTCTCAGATAGGTACGGTGTCATAGACAACTCCCTTAAAAATGAAGCTCGATTTCTTTAGACCATGCTAAGTCCGAAAATTCGCTGAATCCTTTGCCAAAGTGGTCGACAAGAAAAATTATTCTTGATATTGCGGAACGGGGCTCAAGCCACTAAGTAAAGTGCAATACGGGCGATACTCACTAATGGGTCAAATTAAGTCTTATGAGTTTTAACCCCTACAAGATGGGTTGTAGCTGATAATTCATAGCCATTCTTCGTGGTGCTTCAGAAACGACTCGACGGGTTTAAAGTTTCACGTCCATACCAAGCGCTTATCGAAGACTTGATGGATTTTGATCACTAAAATTTATAGACATTTTTAAGTAAAGGACAGGCGCATTTCTCCATGAATTTTAACTACGATGCTTCATAGCCGCCTGTAGCGCTGAGACGACTTGACGACGCGTTTGATCACGATATCCATAACCACTCTCAGCGGCGCTGGTGACGCACTTCGATGGAACGTCTGATTTTTGTTGCAGAGGTTGACTGTGGTCCTTATTAACTGGAGATGGGGCCAAGGTCAAACGTACTATATAAGCTACCTAAGGACTATGATTGTATGGCTCATCTATGAAGACTTGGGAAACCTTTCCTAGAACGCTCATTACCCGAAAGGCAAGACGGCCTTTAAAAAGCGCTAAGAAATTATATCGAGGAACTTGCACGATTATGAAGGATGATAAGTATGCCATGCGGCCCCAACTTAAAGTCAATAAGTGTTCAAGAAGAAATACCATTAACGTATGTCGTTTCCCCACTTCATTTATGTATCAATTCAAATCGAAAGATATTGATGCTTAAGTATCCAAGCCTTCATATACCCGGGAATTCTTCTTCCATATTCTTAAGCCGTTTTTCGCCATTACTGGGGGATTGTTGGAGTAATGGCTCAATATATTATTATTAATGGTGTTCAATCTTTTCAAACGTTTGAATTTGGTAATAATGATTTAAATGAAATGAATATACGTTATGTATATATTAATTTTCTTAATTTTCATTTGAACAATTGCATATCTTTTACATTGAATTCCATCAGCCGTTTTACTCATTTGCTTGGCTAATCTTTTACTATAAATAGAGGATGGTTTGCCACTCTATCACACATCAAAGCCAATCATCATATGCAATATTCCTTTTAGTTTTCCAATTGTTCTGCGGTCAATTCTGCTTATCAACATTCTGGTTCCAAATTGGTTCCAGTTTGTGACGCTTCCACTTCGATATAGTTCAAGCCTTATTCTTAATTTTTCTGCATCGTTTGTGCCTTTTCCAAAGTCATCGTCACGAGCTTCTGACGCGCTATTTGGTCACAATCCCTTGGGAGCTACCTAAGAAATACAATTACGTAACGCCTCGTTCGGCGCGCACCGGACGGGCTGCTATTAGGATTCACGGATCGACTCACAAAACCACCACGAGCCTTTCCAAGACGTTTTTGTCCTCACTCAAAGCGCCACCGAACTTTCAGCTGGTCACCCATCCTAGACTACCCTGTGTCAAACACGCTTAACCTCGAGTTCTTGGCGAGACGGAATTCGAAAAGAAATTAACTACGGTACGAAAGTAGCACTCAATCAAATCATATCAAACATATCACACACACATTTCGCGTCGTATTACAAGCAACCTCCTCCACTTAAATACTCAACATCCTCATCGAGCCACAACACATTCAGATCCGCACTCATCCGTATGGCATTCTATACGTTTCTACGGCCTCAAGAAAAGGCTCCACACTTCACAACAGATAACACTTAGTTCTCACAAGCCCGACTCGCTCTGGCCTCGATACCATTTGTAAAGATCGCCCGCCGCACCCAAGTCAATATAAGCATTAGATTTGACGGATCGGGCTCATTGCATCACCACGCAGTCTTTCCAAGACGTTTTTGCTCACTACTGCAATATCAGAAAACTTCCCCAGCTGGTCACCCATCCTGGGACTGTCACGTGTCAAGCACGCTTAACCTTGGAGTTCTTACGACGAAATTCTAAAAGAAGACGATCTTCACGGTACGAAAGTAGGCATTCAATCAAATCATATCAAACATATCACACACAATAATATTTTCGCTGGCCTGCACATGATTACCACCGGCGTCAGCGCCGGCTGCTCGCCGGCCTACATACCACGACACATCTTCAATCGAGGTTTTGTTGTTATTTGTTATTGTTATTTCATTTCAGTTTTACAATTTGAAAGCAATTTACTATAACAATGACACCTAACTCAAATAATGGAAGAACCCATTTCTAAGTTTGAACCGCCGATGGAAAATTATAAACGTTGGTCTCAAAAGGTTTTAATGTTTTTTGAGCAAATAGAAGTTGACTATGTTTTGTTTAATGATCCACCGGTTCCTATTTCTTTGGTCTCAAATGATACTAGTTCTTCTCCTATTGATGCTATAATTAAGAAAAATGAGGAAGATATCAGAAATACATGATTCATAAATCTTAATGACATGGTCGACAACTTGTTTAATCTATAATATTCATAAATCAGAAACTTATTCGGGGAACTTGTAAAGTAAAAAGATGGGAAGATGATAATCGAAAAAAAATATGTAGTTGGAAAATGGTTGGGGTTTAAAATGGTTGATGATAAGCCTATTATGGATCAAGTTCATATCTTTGAAAATGCATGCACCGATGTCAAGTAACGCAGGGTACGGGGTACCGGATGATATATCGCTAATGTTCTTTTGGAGAAATTCCTCTCAACTCGAACGACATAGAATCTCGAACACAAGAAGGCGACATACCTCTCCAAGAAATGATCACCACACGAGATCGGCGAGTAAATCGTCTCAAAGACAAACTTGACTCGGTGGCACAAATTTCAACTAATGCCAAACTTAGTTGAAACCGGCGGTCCTTCCAATGTTAACAGGTTCAAAGGAAAAGCTGTCATTTAAAAGTGGTAGCCCAAGAAACCGAACTGCAACAAGTTCACCAAGCCGACGCCAAAATCGAAAAAATGTGAACCTCTTTATGCTTCCGACATTGATTCATTTTCAAAGCGGACTACGACTAATCGCTGATTGCTAATTCAACCGTCGACTTGGTGGAATAATATTAAAATAATATTATTTTGGAGATTTGGGAGCTGCCTTTGAAAATTCACTTTGATTGATTTGCACTTGTAATCATTACCCTATTTTCGTCCATTTCATTTTTATCGACCTCCACTTTGCTCGTCATTTGGTAGACTGATTTTTATTTTGGTTTTTTCCTCTAATTTATTATTAAAATTCCGTAAATTTAGGGAACCCTATTTTATTGTCACATCATCATACGAGGTATAAAATTAGGTTTAATTTAATAATAAACCCTAATTTAGCTCGGGTAATTAATTTCGCATTTAAAATATCGTGAACTCTTAATTTACACGTGTCCGGGTTCGATTGAGGTCTGTCGAAACCTTAATCAAGACATGTAATTGTGTGATTGGTTGAGGATTAATTAAATTAATAAATTCATAAAATGAATTTTATTAATTATTTTCACTATCTACAAAACAATCGAATAATTTTTCGTTTTAGAGTTTTGTAAATCTACATACTTTTACAATTAAAAAGTCTATTTAATACTGTATTTGATAATTTTAGGACAGAAGGAAGCATTATTGTATATGGTAATTGCAAAAAATTAGAAAGGAGATACGAACGAATGCCCATTATTATCCTTATTTGATCAAGAACGTATATACTACTAGTTAACTTTTGGCGATAATATCATCAGATCGATTCTTCCATCCAATAAAATTGAATGAAATGCATACCCTTCAATTGAATATATCGAAGTTGACTAGCAATCTAGCATAGTTTAAAAATATACTAGATATCGAAGTTGACTAGCAATCTAGCTATGAAAATAGGAAAGTTATTGTTATGATGTTATATATCATCACCCTAGCTATTAGAATTATATTTGCCAATTGTGTACTAAAAAAATATAATAGTTAGCGTGATTTTGACGTTAATATCAGATCGATTCTTCCATAAAATAAAATTGAATGAGATGTGATTATTAACCCTAGTTCAATTGAATATAGCAAATTGAACTTGACTAGCATAGTTTAAAAAATGAGAACTTTTACATATTTGCTATGAAAATAGGAAAGTTATTGTTATGATGTCATCATCACCCTAGCTATTAGAATTGTATTTGCCAACTGTGCAATTCACGATAAGACATTCCCTAATCTGGATATCGGCCGCTCATGGCCCTCAAGGCAGACGGCTACAAGCTCGATCCCCTAAGAAGAAGAAGAATTGTCATTGAATCCAGGCCAAGGCCATGCTATCTACATTGGCGTCATAGATGGGTATACGACTGCCTCGAGACATCTCTTGGACAACCTCCCCATATTTGCAATTGACTATCCTACATGGAGGCGCTTCTACGCTGAAATGTGATCAACGTATATTTGCTAACTGTGTACTTATTGCATTTTTTAATTTCATATTTATTGACTTTAATTTTTATATCTGAGTTCTCGTTCTTAACTAATAATGAAGATTTAATTTAGGGGCTTTAGGGTAGCAAATGCATGCAAGTGCTTGATCTTACTGTCATGACAACCATACATCTTCTAACCTTGATAAGACATGATACATGTTCTTAATTAATATGATCAATGCTTTTCATATAACGAGCGACTACTCGACTTTGCTGCGGAGTCGATTGCAACATTTCAGCAGGGCAGAACAAGTGGTGTGTACAGTGTATATATATAAGTCGTTACAATGAAAATGTGTAATTGTGTATATTCCATTAATTTTCATTAAAATCTTTAAGAGATACTCCTACGATTTTATATATTTTACATTTTAGTTTAAAAATTTTGTTTCAAATTAATTACAATTTTTTTTCTATGGTTTTGGATATATATATACATATATATAGACAGTCGAAATTTAATAAATAATGTTAATTAAATTCGATTTTTAATTGGTGAAATCGATTAAATAAAGTCTACCATACGAGTTACACGTGAAAATTAGGGTTTCGATTCAAGTTCTAATGAAAGTCGAACACGTAAAATAACAAGGCTCCTAATTGCTCTCGAAATTAATCAACTAAATAAAGGTTATACATTAATTAACCCTAATTTTTAAACTCGAACATGGTTCCCAGAAAATAGTCCCGAATTAATGTCAATCAAATTAGGATCGAAAAATCCCACTTTTATTACATTACATTCGGCTATATGGCCAAAAATGAAAGTCTTAGTTTCCATGCCATTAAAATGGCACTATAAAAAGTTAACTGATTTAAAAACGAAGACTGTGAAGTTTGGGGTTGATCTAAAAATATGTTTAACCTAGAAAAGGATCCGAAATCTTCCATTTTCTCAAAATGGGCGCCCATACGCTGACTGGTGTAAAGTAATTTGCTAAAATCAACTGCTCGTGTGTCGAGATCATAATCCATGTAATCGTGGATCAATCAATCAGAAGAAAGGCCGAAAGCCTATAAATACTCCCCCCCTATGGTTCGAAACTTTCATCACAAAAAACACAATAAAAAATACAACAAAAAGCTCCTAAGATAATTTAATATAAAAAAACAACTCACAGATTTCTTCATGTAAAAACCTCTCAAGATCGTTGTTTTTCTGCGAAAACCACCACAAACCGCCACGTAACCACCACAAAACCGCCGCCACGTAACCACCACAAAACATATAAATCTTCAACTCCTCCACCACCTAAAGCAAAAACACTCACATCTTCATCCTCCAAACCAAAATATGCTCTCAAAGCCAAGAACGGAGACAAAACAATCGGGGAATCTTCAACCTATAGCCTAAATAGGCTGGCCTATAAACATCCAACCAAATAGCGTTTAATATTAAGAGCCAGTAGAATTATCAGAGAACGCAAAGAATTTCAAGATCAACATCCAAAAACCGATGAATCGATCAATCTGCCCTATAAATCAAATTACTGGCTGTGATTAAGCCACAGCGCCCCGTAGTAAATCACAAAGTGCGATATAAGTCAGCATATTCCTCGCCTTCCAATTGGGCCGCTAAACACCGAGTGTGTTCGCCATGCACCTTCGACAATAATGAACATATCCAAACACTTCAAGACGTGAGAAACTGCTAACCACTAACTCACCAACCGCATTTTATCGCTCTGGCCAAGTGCACCCAAACTGGGGACATAGCCCAAATCAAGTCTCAAGTCCCACACTGTCAAGAAATATCAAGATCAAGTCCATATACCATACCTGGGAAAGAAGTTCGCTATGCATCCCTACGACCATATCCAAGCCAAAAGACCAAGTCCAAGACTAAGTCTCCTATCCTGTGACGATAAAGTTCCGTGCTCCTATCCGCCTTAGATCATATAATCCGCTTCCAAGACAAATTCAAATGTGATCACATAACGGTTCAAGACAAATCCAAATTTTCATTCCAAATCAAGCACTAAGTCCAACCAAGTCCAAGACTACACCAAATCCAAAGTTCAACATCTCGCCAATGACAATCTATTTAGAGAAAGAATAGACCGATAATGATCACAATCGCTCGATAACCTGCCTTTGCACTTTCGAGCAGATTTTCCCAAAATGATTTTATCAGACGTACAAGACATACTCATAAATAATGATTACAGAGCCCATATTAATAATGATTATGATTTGTGGATTGTGGAATAAAATCTTTCTAACTAAGCACGAACCCATATTGATAACATTAAATAATAGTAATACCATAAATTAGTCATCGATATATTCACTAATTATATAAAGAAGCTTACATGTAAAATTCTATTGATCTAAATAATTGTATGTGCAAATTGTTACGATGAAAAGTATATAAAACTTGAGAATAGGGTCAATGAACTTATCAAATGCTCTATTCATCCAAACTTTTTAAGAAGCAAGTTACAATTCATTTAATTAAATAATCGCAATTAATTAATTAACTTGCGAAGAAGTATCCGAGTTTTAAATGAAAATATGTTAGAATTATCGAACATATGACATATTCAAGTCTAGAATCATCTCCGCATCGTCATGAACGAAGGTCTTTCAACGTGCTAATCAATAAACTTTTAGCCAAAGGCTTGCAGAGTGTGAAAGTGCCACAAAAAAGAATTAAGGACATGAAAAGTCAGTTGAGAAAGCTTAGTAGGGATGTACATGTTAAGAAAAACAGTTTATAAGAATTACGTAAAATATTTTAATGCGCTCTATATACTTTGGGCCCCTATACTTCACAGAAATAAGCAGTGACAAAATAGCCATTTAAGCTTTTTATCCGAAAATTAATTTTAAATTTGAAAAATGGGATGAGGGGACAATCGGCATACAATACGGAAAGCATGCGAGCAAACCTAAAAAAAATGTGAAAGCATAGAATGTGCTCGACAAGATCGTGAAAGCTCGCGACAAACCGAACGTGAACGCATAGCCAGGCCCAAACGACTAATTAGCCTATGATGATTAATTAGCTTAGAAGTCGTCATCATGCATATAATGGGAGTATGGGCCAAAAGAGAATAGTCAGTGAGAAATGAAATGTCCAAATCTGGACTCAATTTCTAGGACGACTGGTACCCACAGGCCACAAGGCCACAATTATGCATTTTAGGTTCCCACTTCCCACACACTCAAACCGGCACATAAATCATACGGATCATATGATTTATATTTAATTTATTTTAATTGATATTATTGTCAAAGATTAAAAGATAGTAATATTATTCAAATACTTTTAAAAATAAATACAATAATATCAATTCATGCTTCATATTCATTAGAAATAATGACTAAAAGTCAATTTATATTGGTTGAAGTAGTTTCGTGTTGAAAAATCAGATATGCATGCAAGATAATTACAGCTTCCTCCATACCAATTTATTGTTAGCTTCATAACCTCCATTCATGTTGATTTCTCTATGCGTTTATTATACTTCAATTTAATTGGGTGAATCACTAACGTGTGGTCGATTTATACCTCAAATAAATTAAAGTCTTGTAACATTTAATTTATTATTAGAGATTCTATAACATCTTGTACCAATTGGAAATGTTGTAGAAATATATAATTCAAGATTAAATAAATATTCTACTCCCTCTGTCAAAAATTAAATTGTTAAATTTTAAATTTTAGTGGTTAAATATTTTAATTTTGAAATTTCTTATATAGTGTATAAAGTTTGGTGCAAAATATATCAAAAGATAATATTTTTAATATATTATACTATTAATTAACATAATAATTTTTATTAAAATAAAACTTTATATATCAATTAAGATAATAAATTTAAATATTCTTAATCATTGAAAATCAAATTCGATAATATATATTACTACTGAATGCTAAGAGTGGTATTCAACTGTGGCTTCAATAATTGTACACTATCATTACGTTTGTCTCTAACTATCAAAAATTAATTATTTTTCATTCCTTATTCTAATAATTTTATATAACTATATACGATATCATTAGATTTGTCATTAAAAAATATCTTCATTAATGTAATTTTAGAATCAAACTTTTTCAATTATTAATTATATACGGCATTAAAATTTCATGTTAAAAAAAACTTCAATTAAATTGAATGTCATAATATATAATATATTTATGCTTTATTCTTGTCACCAAGTGATTTTAGCATCAAACTTCTTCAGTTATTAACATCATACTATATGGTTAGCCATTTGCTTATAATTCGCCACATATAACCCATTCATGCAAGTCAAAGGTTTTTTTTTTTCTTTTTTTTAATATTTGAAAATGAGGTGAGTTTGAAATCCAAAATATTTTGGTTATTAGAAGAGTCTTTTTCATTAGAGTACTACTCCGTATTTGATTAAATCGAGCGAGTCATAGATCAGATTGGATACAATTGTTAGTCGTCAAATTTGTACGGCGGTCAACATATTCAAAGTTTCTTGTTTATAAATAATCCAGAATAACTCATTGGAGATTAAAGATTTCTTTCTGGCATGCTTAAGGTTAGACTAACAGTAAGAATCCTGCTTACTTCAACATAGCTTCCTTTCTAGACAGCAGATTAAGTTTTAAATGGTTAATTTGTAGTCCAATTAGTCAACTTGACTTAATTAACAAATGTTTATGTTTTTTTTTTTAACAATTGAAGTTACAAATTACATACGATATCAGACATTAATTAAATTTTAAACTAAGCAAATGTTAGCCTAAGAGTGATTGAAATTGCTGAAAGAACGCCCGAAAGCCCCACACATGGGAATTGCATTTTAAACCTAAGTAAGTATCTATAAGATACTCCTCTGTCATGAATCAAACCCCGACCTCAATAGAGTGCTCGCGCCGCCACTACTGCGCTATTAAATTCACTGCAGATTGGTTTATGTTTGCCAGCCGTCTTTGATACATATAATTGTCATTAACTATCTTAAACAACAAATTGGTTTGGTCATGCTTAACAAGTTTGAATTAAATAAATGACACTTTAACAACTTAATTATTACAATCTCTTTGCTCAGAACTTGCCTCCCACAAGCTAAGTAGACTTAATCTGTTCATCACTACCACTTAAACAACTGTTAGAGGTGGTTAAAAGTGGTAATAACTAACATTATGAGTTGCTTGTCAGAAGATGTCTACAGATAACAACAAGAGAAGGGAGCAGATTAAAGAAATAAAGAGGTAAAGTGCCACCAATGTTCTTACATCCTGTGTACTTATCAGCTTACCAAATGTGTTAAAAGTACTATTAACAAAGATACTATAGCTTAATTAATTTTGTATAATTGTACTCAAATCACATTCTTGTACCGATTTTCAATATTAATCCGATGCTTAAGCTTTTATTATATTTAAGATGATTAAATTATATAAATAAGAATAAAATTGATTAATATAAAAATACATCACTCATATTAATTATTAGACATCTATAAACGATACGATTCTTATCGGAAATGCATAAAGCCTTTTATCTTATTTAATATACTCATATAACTTACTAAAGAAACAGATGCTAGCATTTCCAAATAAACCTAATTCTGCTTCTAATTTTATTAAGAACAACTTCTTAAGATCATTATTTGGGTAAAACTTAACCTTCACGTTTCGTTTGACACTTAAATTTTTTATTTAACATTAATTAATTTAATTTAAGTATTTTGGAAGACGAAATGCTGCTACACCGTATGAGCGCACTTGTACATACTCAAACAAATTAAGACACTATCTCTGGCAAAATTATGAAAGAGAAGTACAGTCCGTGAGTTATGATGATAGCTCTTTATCTTGGAGCTGCAGAATCACAACGAATTTTACAGCCATGCAACAACGTGCTATTGCCCACTTGACCCCACCCCCCCATGCAGCTTATTAATCACGAAGTGCTTTAATTACTTCTAAAACATGTCTACCATTAGTATTGAATCTTGCTTAGTGACCATATTGAATTCTTAATTCTAGGATGATTATTGTAGTTGTAAAGATTGACTCCTAACAGCCCAAGAAGCTCACACGCGAAGATTTCATATCAAAAAATTAAAAGTTATTATTTCATTATATGTCAGTACTCCACTTAACACCAATTGATTTTAGAACTTATAAAACAGACTCTTTCTCCTCACGCGGCAGGGGATCTAGAGGGAAAAAATCCAAAAATATGTATTAATCATCTCCAAACTCTGCTCGTCCGCAGCTATTTCCACTTAAATAATTGTAGTATAATTATAATCTTGACCCTTCCCTGGACAATGAAATTCTGATTTTTTTTTTGAACATCAGATTAAACCTGACCAAGATCTATCCCCAGCCCACCACAATTTGGTGAGTGGCTCTATAATTGGGCAACAACCCTGTCTGTTAAGAGTTTGTGGGCTTTAGACCCATGTTTGACCCCGAAAGTGGCTGACTAGGTGGTCCTTTGTCACACTTTTTATAAATATGTCACAGTATCATTTAGGATCAAATGGGTGTCCGTTTATCACATTTTTTTATAAAAGTTTGATAAAAGGGTAGCCGTTTTGAATTAAGTGGTTACACTTAAAATTGATAAATCACCAAAATTCTTTGGCAGATTTATTCATTAAGAACTTATCACCACACCTCATCTCAACTAACTGGGGAAAATACTCTCAGTTTGGTAGATCTCAGATGAAGACATGGATCAACATGGATTTGGTCCATTGTTCATTCTGTTTATGAACTTGACTTGGGAGATTGATTCCTTAAACTAGGGAAGGCTTCCTAGTTCCCTCACCATTTTGTTCTGTTTTCTAGCATTATCAAGATTATACTCCGTATGATAGTAAAACATCCTCACTTGAACTACCAAAACTCTCGAAAGGTCGAACGCTACTGATAGTGCCAAATTTATTTCCTAGGCGATTGAGGAGGCAGGATAGTAAATAAAAGGATCATAAAACAATACCCCGTAGTAAATAATGGGCAGTAGCAGCCCCTGTATTGTCACTCATGTTTAATATCATTTCAGGTTGTAGTACAAAAAATAGTTGCACTATTAGCAGCATTGCAGTAATACACTTCACCAGCTTCAGAATGCAGTGACCCAAATTCTTTCACACTTGAATGTTGTGATGTTTGTTACTCAAGGTTTATGGTCATCATCAAAGTGAGTAAAGAATGATGGTCCAGTTAATAGGCAATCATAGTTCAATTCACCCGGCCTCGCTATATTCTGCCTGCAGTTAAGAACCAAATAAGCATACTCAGTTTAGTCATGATTTATACTGAAAGAAGCACTAAACATTAGTGTAGGATTAGAATAGTATGTTACCATTCTTGATCAATAAGCATTTCTTCGGTTAGACCAAATGCTTTCAGCTCTTCTTTATTGTGGTGCATTAGCAAGCTGTATCTGAATTTAATGAGCTAAATTTCATCATCAAGGTGTGGGTAATAGGCAGAGTTCCTTTCCAAGGAATTTGAATATTTGTACGTAGTCAATCTAGGTCATTCAAATTGAACGAGTAATATCAGAAAATCGTTGATCATACCTTCCGCCATGACCTCGTTCCATTACAATTATTTTGCCATTCCCCATGTTATAAAGCCCTTCGAATTGCTCTACTGTCCATTTATACCATCTCATCAAGAAAACTCGCAGTGTTAGACCATGTGATACGAGCACTAAGTTCACGTTGGGACTTTGTTCTCCAGGCGGTTGGAAGCGCCCAATATCTATATCAGTTCGAAGTGTCTCCCTAAACCCTGCAGCATTGTTTCAGTATAAGATCACTTACAGAACAATCCTATAGACTGCTGGAATGAAACGAGCAATTTTAATTGGCGCCTCTATTTACCATTTGACATACAGAATGGAATGGAACGAAATGAATAACGAAAGGTTACATTCTTATTTAGCTCTACCTGTTATTCTGTCATATACATCTGCAGCTGATTCCCATTCTAAACTGATGAAAACTGCTTATATCAAAGCTCGAAGACCTTTCTCAATCTTCATCTGTTGTTCATCCTGAAAATTCCCTACACAAGACGTTTATTTTGAAAGCAAAGACAACCTAATGCTACCAAAACTATTGACCCAAAATTGAAAAGATAAAAATCCTATGTTTTCATACCAAAGTCTTGTTCTCTCAAGCGAGGTTCTTCTCTTATACCAGCAATTCTTGAACGTTCAAAAGACTTTGCTAAACTTCTCACTGTTTCAATCGACCTTCTATAAGGCGATACATAAAAGTAGACTTTCCAATCATCAACTCCATCGTCTTTCTCAATCATTTCCTTAATTTTTCTTCCGCATTCCTCTGCTTCTTCTACTCCTTTCGGTGTTAAACCAATCTTGGGATCAGCCACTCTAGTATAAACAGTTTCATCAACATTTCCTTCGCTTTCTCCATGTCGAACAAGAATGATTCTTCTCGGTCGAGGAGGCTTTTTGGTGGATGGATTTGAGTGCAGATTCTTTTCAGGAAAACTAGCCAACCCATTGTTGTTATTGTCTTGAGGTTTTGTATTCACTCGAGAGAAGTTAGTTGAACATCTTATTTTGGAACAGCTAGAAGAGTGAAGATTTTTGTGTATAACTGGAGAAGAATAGGTTGGGGAAGAAAGGCTAGGCATGATTTAAATTGGATAGATAACTGAATAAAATATGTGATGCAGATGAATTTAAAAATGTCAATTACACTACTTAAAACAAATCTCGTTTATGTATACAATGATAATTCATGTTTTGGCTATAAATGTTCAGTAGATTGTATGAATCATTTGGAAGCTAAGAGATCAGCAGAAGAGAGGTTTCAGTGGTTCACAGTACTCTACATTTGTAACATTAGCATTGTACGGAATAATTAGCCAAATTGTGAGGTCCAAGTTAGAAGTTCATCACTCTACAAAATATTGATTGGGACTTGCACATCAATTGGAATAGTTCATTTTTTTTTCTGCCAGGAGGAAGCTGAGACATCCCATATTTTCCTAACATGAACTTTAGCACGTCGATTTTGGTTTGCTTCGCTTTGATAACTATCACTTGCTTGGCAAGAGCTCTCATGCCAGGACTCGTGGAACATACATGACAAAGGCTCAAAGGTGATATTCTTAAGGGTTAATGAGTTAATAGGGTGTGTCATTTGGCTTGTTTGATTGAAATAAAACCGTTTGTCGAACAACAAAGACAAAGGAGATGGTATATATTGCTGGCCGGAATCACAAGTCAGCGATTTCTACTGGCCGTAGAGGGCATCTTAGAATGTTTCGAGAGATCACGGGTCCCGAACTCGGGAGAGCTGACGCCGGGCGATTTCATGAGTAAGTTCGGACTTGCCTCAGGGTCCTAATTATCTCAACGGGGATACAGAGAGAGTTCATTTTGAAAGCAAGGCTTTAGACTTTTGTTTCCAAGTGAATAACTTAATATAGATGTTTTCCTATATATGTGAGAAAGCGTTTCATGAAGCCAGATCACAAAAATAAACATCATAAACAATCTCGGCATTATTATCAATCATCATCAATAATATCAGCAGTATTGTAATTGAGTAATACTAAATTATAAGATACTCAATCAGTATTCTAGCTTGACAGTTATCAGAACGATCTCTCCTGGATTTGGTTTTTTAAGTGATCAGCAGTTAATCAAATGACGCACTTTCACATCATGGTAACCAAAGATAAAATCGCAAGTTGTTTATTTTCCGCATTTACTCTCTGTCAGCATTACTGGTTGCTAGATTGCAATTGAAATCAGGCCTTAAATCACACACACTGCATCGTAGGTGTTTTGATTGAAATACGAGATACAATATCGAAGAACGTAAGGATGATAACATTACGTTATAGTAGGAAATACGGAAGAGATAGATTTCTCGCATCGATGTGTACGTGAGATTATTTTGCAATGGAACAAGCTCTAACAAACCGCTAACAGTTCTGGTAAGACATGGATTTAGAAAGACGGAAGGTGTTGTGGGATGCATGTGTTCAAGGATCGACCACGCTTGTCTAAAAACGAGTCAAGTTAACGGCAAAGCAAAAGAGATCATTTATTAAAAAGTGGTCCGACGTATGTATTTTCTGTCCAGATGAGAAAGTTCGTCTCACAAATAAAGAATTGCTTCGATTGAGGACGCCGAGAATACCTCATAACTAGGCACCTTAATGACTTCAATGTAACATAAAACCAATTATCTCTGCTGCTTCGGTTGAATTTTGATAATGGAAGCCATGCTTACATCGATATATTTACATCTTTTGCCAAATAGTTATTAGGAGTCAATGAAAATGAAAGGCAACTTGCAGGTAATTATAAGTCGAGCTGGGCGTACGGGCAAAGAGCTGCTTAATGCTAAGCACGCAAAACCGAGATGAGAAAGCGGTTCTCGCACAACGGAAAGTAGGGCACCGCAATGTAGGTAATATCAAGAATAAACGGAGGTCAAAAGTCACCGGTGAGTAAGTCAAATTGAGGACATACTCCTTGAGCGCTGTCGCTACGAAAGACTACAAGGCTTACGGAAAATGGACAACAACATAAAACGCTGACGCTACTATTACTATCAATATCATGGTACGAGATGTAAACTCTTTAGAAGCCGGCCAAATGGTTGTACTGAAATCGACAAAAGGACACGTACCAAAAGCTAAGCAGCTGGAAGAGTTTGATTTCTCGTTATCAATGACGAGATCGTATCTTAAAATAATCCTTTAGCATTAATAAGTATTTCATTAGAAATGTTACTTGTTCAATTTTAAGCAAATATTATTTTTTCAATTTTAACCAATTTTATCGCTCAAACTGCATTCTCAAGCACTCCAACGGTGCAACCGCTTAGAAAAAAAATCATAAGAAGCTGTAAACGGTACCGCACGCCGCCCCGATACGCCTCTAACCTATTGTGGCCCAAGATTCTCCTTAACGGCCCGCCGGCCGGCCTGCTATCTTCCGTCCGGTTAACATGCTACAAGTACGGCCTCGATTCGCTAATTTTAATTCAGTTTAACGAGCTTTACTGTCAGACTTCAAGTTCGCCACTGAAGTTGTCGAGATGCTTGGGGCCATATATGCTCACCAGGGCTCGCTCTCTATATATTCACATGTGGCCTCATACGCGACTATGTTTTAATAGGCTAAATTGCTTGAGCTTAGAATGGCCTACACGAGTTGTACACCTCTTTCATGGGCTGCTTTAGCTTATTCTTGGTCTATTAGCTCATAATTCTACATATATTTTTTATCTTGGCGCCTCGGCCTTCCAATTTGGGCCACATGGTAGCTTACACTCACCTTGTATAAAAATTGGACACCTTCGAACAAAGGGAAGTGTAGCCCCGATCCTTTCTGCCGGACGCTTGTGATAACTCTCGAAAATTTTATATCACATTCTTCGAATTTTTCTCTTGAGACATAAGGCGGAACAATATTCTAAAGTTAAACAATCAGAAATTGATTAAGTTGATAGTTTATAGTTCTTTGCCTTTTTAATCATCGCGGATAATTGGACCAAAATGCTGTTTTCCTCATTTATGTATCCCCGCATCACTTTCCTAACTTACGCTTTTTAAACATTTAAAAACGAAATATCTCTTCTAGGCTTAATTCTTTCACTTTGCCTTATAAAATGCGAAGCTGACTAGTGATATTGGCAAGTTCCTTACTAATTTTGATATATAATATATGTAACATGTCATTTGGATTGATAAAGATCGGGTCTTACAAAATGAGAATTGTTTATTCCAATTGCTAAATATTCAAATTTCTAAGCGATACTCAAAATTATTCCGAATCGAAATATTTGTGTGTAATAAACGTGGCCACGTTAGGTCTAGTGCATTTGAAGGCAGTCTCTGCCTCTGTTTTTTACCTAACGTGAGCATGTTTATTATGCAACGCTGCTCGCTATAGTTCGAGCAAATCAGCTTTTTGCAAGGCATTTTCAACAACATAATGTATATTTTAACTTCCCAAACTAAATTTCTCTCAATTCAATTTCTCAAATTTCATCCAAATCATCTCTCTTGAAGATATATTCAATACTCAATTTCATCAAATTAGTGACAATTAAACTTCAAATTGAATTAATGGCACCAAAAAGAAATAAAAAAAATAAAGAAGTTGTTCAAGATTTGGTGAAGTCAGAACCGGAGAGGTCGTAGAACGAGAGCCCGGCCAAACATCTACTCACTCACCACCACAACAAGAGGCCGAGGGGCTTAATGAGTCAACTATTTCAATGTAAGACTGGATCATCTCCGATCAAGAGGGGAAGTCAAGGAGGTAATAGATAGTAGTTTATTTAAGGTATTAGAAGATGCCAATGTTCAATTATTTGCATCTTTCACTAGTAATTGGTACCCCGAGATAGTTGCACAATTTCATAATACACTTAAGGTTACTTATTCGAATGGCCGTGTGGTGTGTAATTACACTATTAATGGTGGTAGTATCACGGAAGATGATTTAGTTAGTGTATTCGGTTTGAGTAGCGAGGACTCCAACGATTATAATGAGAAAAGGGATGGCGAGTAATTGGCCCGTGAGTTTGAATGATTGTACTAATATCTAAGAAGCTCATATAGCTAAGAAGTCACATATATAAATAATATACTTGAACGGCCTCTTTCTATTTGGAAGTGTCGCTCGCTTCCTTTTGCCTACTAGTCAAGCTGGCCCGCCATTTCATACACACGTATGTTACGTGGTGCTATCATGGAATGGGGCGAAGGTCAATTTTGCTACATATAATGCTACTACATATGAACTATCAAAATAAGCTCGTGATCAATATGGGATGATCCTCTCCTCATTTGTGTTACCAATCACTCAAAGTAATGCATTTTAGAAAATCAACAGTTTGTAAAGAAATATACAAGAGAAACAATCAAGCCAGATACCTGCCGGGTTATATATGCGGAGGATAAGTAGCTTTCAAGTGGGAAGTGTTCAAACAACGTTCATGAGGGATAATGGTTGTTTAACAAACGCGCAACTCGACGCCACTGTGGGACGGAGACTAAGCACGGGGAGCCACTATCCACACCCCATATGTTTGTTCCCCGACGAAGGTGGTCCTCCTAATACGGATCATCCGATCGAGCTTTCTTGGAATCCATGAACACCAACATGTTAACAATGTTTATAGATGAGGACGTAGATCCGTGGGACGAGATTGGGATGACGCCCTGGACGATGCAAGTGGAGGATAATACGAGGTTGATAACAATGCAGGGATGCCACCACGACCACCACCACCATTGATCGTCAAGGAGATTTGCATACCAAAGAAACACAATGCGAATGTTTTTATTTTATGTTGCTGGACTTTCAAAACACTATGGTTCCTTTTATTTTATGTCGTCAGTTTCTGTATTCTAACAATTTAGGGGTTTTATGTTTCCAAAATAATTGTGATTCCTTTTATTTTATGTCATGTACTTCTGTATTCAAAACAAATTTAGGTTTTATGCTGATGACTTCTAGTATTTGAACAATGATTATGTTATATGCAGGTTGCCTAAATACTTTAGGCCGCGTTGTCGCTTGTCGATAATTTCAATTTATGTTGTTAGTTGTTAGTTGTTACGGTGCTTTAATTTCTATTGTATTCGCAACATTTATGTGCAAACTGCAACACGCTTATCCCAACGCCGCTTACGCTTATTCCGTGCTACTTACGTAATATTGTACGTTTATTTTATGTAAGTTAAACGGTGGCACGCTTATATTAAATGCTAATTTCACGCTTATTTCGCGCTATTTGCTGCACACAAATCATATACGTAGATCACTTTTTAACGTTGCTACGTTGTTTCGCAAAGTTGGCTTAACGCCGCTAATACATATGACCTCGAATCGGCCCTGTTTCCAATACTCACACAATATCAGCGGCCGAACCGCGGCCTAGGGCCCACCATAACCCTGCACGCAGACGCAAGGGGCTCAAGCTGTGACCGTCATAGTCCCACTTGCTAGTCCAAGCCGGGTTCACCACGCCTCAAGTAGGGCCCACGCCCGCTGCCGGCCCACTTACTAACGGGGCGTGGGGCGCGGTCAGAGGTTTAGCCAAACGCTCGTCCGGACACACACACACGCTCGCTACGGACTGCGGACCTTCGAACGCTGCTCGCCACTGCTTAGTGGTTTTCCGTTAACGCAGCGACGTCCGCTAAATTAAACCGACGTCCCTTGTAAGGCAGGATTCCCTTAGCCTTGCTAGCGATGTCCGCTTTCTCTACCGGACGCCCGTTGGCAGCCGCGGCGTAAACAATAGCCAAGCCAAAGAAGATATCCGTTTATTAGCGACGTCCGGTTCGTAAAAAATAGGCCAAGCTTCTCCTATAAATAAGGAAACTAATAACTTTCATTCATTACTCATCAAATATCATCATTAATCTCATATTACTTCACTATATGCTCTAGTTCTATTCCACACATTAAATATATCATACTTGTCTAGTTTTACTACTCAATTATAATGTTCTATATATTCATCTCGAGAATAAATAATTTGATCAAGCACTTCCAAAGAATTAGCATCATCATTTTCAATCGATTACGAGTTGTATCAAATTGGTACAATGCTCTATCCTACTATTTTATTATATTACTTGTTTACTGGGTATAATCTTGTTAGAATTTCAACTTATTTAGTATTGCAAGTTTTTTTTTTATTACAATGGCTCCTAAAAAAAGAATTGGAATCTTAGAATTGGAGGTGGTGAAATACACCGACATAAACCCCCAACACAAACTCCCCCAATAGACCCAAACTCTTTAGTCAGAATGATAATTTTGATAATATAGATATAGATGATGAGGATACCGAAAGAGGGGAAGAAGTAGATTTTAGTCGTCTAAAAGGCAAAAATAAGGTAGGAGAGGAAAACCAAATATCTAATTAAGAATCATCCTTGAAGCAAGACGTGGAAAAGTTTAGTTTAAAGAAAAAGACATCATGGTTTGGAAATACTTTCTTGTGCTCGATCGAGAAAATGAGAAAGCTACATGTATACTTTGTAAAACATATATATTATAAGACGGAGGGGAAAAGGTGGAACCGGACATTTTATTAGACATTTTACAATGATCATAAACTCGATGAAGATAGTAAAGCATATGAAAGGAAAGTGCTCAAACAACTATTAACCCTACGACCGCCAAAATTTTATTTTATGATAAGTTAAATGTAGACTTGAATCAATGAATTTGTGGTAGGTAGTGCTTTGCCTTTCAATCATTGCGAATCGATCGATTCAAGTGAGCGGTCAATCCTCTGTCGACGCATCCTTAGAAGCTTCCATGAGAAGTATTGTTTTTAAATAATTTTTAAACCAAAAGATCTTCTTATGTGTCAACTTTCTTCATTGCTCTTGGAATGTTTGTTTTAACTAGTGATATTGCCATTTTCTGACTTTGATATAATGTGTTGGGCTTGTCATCGGATAGATGTTGATTGGACTCTTCAAAGGCGCATATTTATTTCCTTGTTGCTAAACATGATACATATTCAAATAACCAATGAATATTGCAATGTTGTTTGAATATCGATGTTTACATAAAAGTTGGTCTCTTATTTTACTTGATAATTAATCGGCTAATACCAAGGTTCATTGAAACTCTAAATTAAAATGGGTCGAATTTGAAGAACTATTTCATACTAGGTGTTTATGTCATGTTCTTCAATCCAGCTAAAGACATGGAATCAGCTATCATTCTGGGATGAATTTATCAAGCCTATTAGAAATTTGGAGTTCATTTAATTGTTACTATAAGGAAATTCTACATATGATCTCTTGCTCAGGCATATAACATGTAGACGAGATTACAACATTTTTATAATATTCACAAGCCTACTAATGAGAGTCATTATCCTAAGATCACCTATTCAAATTGACCTACTGCTTAAAGTTGCTCCATTTTCTTGCACCTTTAGAAAGACTACACTAAACATTTTCAACTCAATATAGTCCCAATATTCATCAAGCTTTTGAATGCTGTCGAGCTTGCTATGGCTGGCGTACGATAATGGGGATGTTTGTTGCTAGAGATACGATTCCTGTAATACGGAAGAGAAATTTTTGAAATATCTTCCCATTCCACATGCATATATGCTATCGGTGCAATAATGTGTCCAACCATTAAATCAGATATATTCTTGCATGGATAGAGTATTTTATGAATGTTTGGAGTCTCCCTTCTCAACTCTAGTTATTTTGTTAATTTCCTAAGAATGCATACAAAACACAAATTAGAAGCATATTTATACAACATGTATTCCAAGTAAAAAACATTCTGGCATTAAAGTGCAAGTAGCTGGTACTACTTTATGGATTGTCATTATTCTTAAAGTAAGGAGTAATCACCTTAAAAGTTTTCATGAGTGAAAAATTGCTTCATATACTTCTACCCATCTCAAGACTTAAATGAGTTGACTAATACTTGAAAACATCTTTTGACACGAAAGTAGACAATCATGAAAAACCCAATTGATGTTCTCAAACGGTGGAAAAGCAAAGAAGGTATTTTTCCCTTTATTGAGTAAAATGGCTATGAAATTTTGCAATTCCTATGTTCACGAGTAGCTGTATGAGTTCAAGAGATTTAGTATGACAAAACTCAATATACAGCTAAGGTCAAGACTCACTTCCACTGCAATGGGGTTTAAAAGGCAACTAAGGATCGGACAACAAGTGGAAAAAGGATGCAAAGATAAAGATGCACCCTACGAATGCAAGCACCAAAAGACATGTTTGATGACTCAGTACATCAGAATCACACATCAACGAATAAATAGAAGGAACGAAGCAGTTAAGCAACAATGATTTGCTCTATTCTGTATGATGCTAGATCAAGAAATGAACTTGTACTTTTTAATTTATTATGTTGATAAATGTAAACTCCTCGGCCCACGAGTATAAAATGTGAACTAATAAAAAAATAAGTTTATATTTTCATTTCATATTTTGCGATTATCTTATTATGTACTCAATAAACGTCAAACGGACGCCCTATACTGAACGGACGCCCTCTATATTCTCCAACGGACGCCCCTATATCAGACGCCCTTATATAGCATATCAACCGGACGCCCCTGTGAATCGAAACGGATGTCCGGCATGCTGCAGAGTCGAAGACTACTTGTTTTAAGCGGACGCCCTGAGACCTCGAAACGGACGTCCGCTAATTATATTATTTCAAAGCCGGACGTCCATAAAACGAAACTTTTATTCAAGATGCAGTAGTCGGAGACAAGTTAATTTTAAGCCGGACGTCCGATAACCTGAACGTGACATCCGCTTAATCGCGATTTCAAAGGCCTATAAATTGCTCCAAACCCTAATTGTTTTCATTTTCATCAGAACGATTCCAACACTGTACTTAAGTATTTTCTCTACTTCTACTCTACTATCTTTTTCCTAAATTAAGTGTAAAAAAGTGTTCTATGAACACTTAAAGAACACATTTTCACATTTTCTAATTTTATAATTGTCTCAATTATTCACAACGAAGAAATGTATCACAATAAGGGAGGAGAAAACAAGCAAAGGGAAAGAGTTAAGAAGGAGTGTATGAGTCTCCGCCTCCACCGCCACCATTACAACCCGCCGAGCTCAACAAGTTTATGAAGAAAACCATCCAACCGGGTATGTATGTTGATGAAAAAGAACTTGAAGGTACAAATGCCATTGTTGGTTTGAATTTTCATGGATGGTTGAATCTTGCTAAGTTTAATTGTATATGATACCCAGAATTAAGAGAATTTTATATGTATATGCAAGTGGATTTAAATGATTCAATTATTTAGTATGTTCATGGTAAAAAAGGCATTTTAGATTCTCATAATATAGCTTCAAGAATTTGGAATTGAGGATCATACGACCACTTTTCTAAATGGCCTCCTAGAAATTGGAGTTTAAATTGTCCATTTATCTTATTTAAGCAATTAGTTATTTTAACAATGATAGAATGGCATGGATTTGCATTTATCTAATAACAAAGTTTTATTTTAAGATCAGAAAAGATATTTCTTGATGTCTGCTAAAGTTGAACGATCAATCAAGCAAGTCATTTATTCAACTTAGTCACATATGCTTTATTGAACGGTAGCCAAGATCACCAAAATTAGATTATTAAAATATGGATGGGAGCAGGGAAAGTCGCTCTTTTGCCGTATGGTTTGTTGATATCCAATTTCTCGTAAACGAGGGGTGAATGTGAATAATGAAATGCCTCGAATTTGTGAGTTCAACACAAAAGATCAAGACAACCTCGACCAACCAAGAAATATATCAGGAAACACAAGGCCAATACCAAATGGAGGTAAGGAATTGTTCAGCCTCATGAAAGAAGTTTTGGGAACAAATGGTTGTAGCGCGACCACAACCTCCATTGACGGACTAATCCCTCTCCGGAGTAGATCCGCTCCCTCAGCCCGAGGTCCTAGCGCAATTACTGGCTATCTCGTCCGTCCTTCCGCGACTACGCATTCTAAATTTGTTTAATTTCTAGATGTTGGTTTGATATGCATAAAAGTACGAATTAACGCAATGTATTCTATATTGATTAAAATTATATACACCATCATTATTTTTATTGAATATTAAAATGCGTAGTTGGAAAAATACGCAACTCTTTAACGGAGTGATCGAAAATCGCCGATCTGGATCGTCATGTAACCTGTAGAATTGAAAAACGTGATATATAATGTGTGTATCCGGTGTATCCACGCCACCTCTATTTTTCACACCCAAATCCCCAAGATACGATATGGGGACATGAAGATTAAAGAATAACGTCGATGTTTTTTTATTTTCTTTATAAAATGAACCTTAGTTTATTTTTATTTTAAGGGATGATGAACTTGCTTAGTTTAATGTTTGCGTTATGTTTTATTCTATGGATAAGCAAAACTGTGGTCTGGATGCTTGCAGTTTGTTTTATGATTTTGTTGATTTCGATTTAGAGCATATTTGGCCAGTTTTTTATGATAAAGGCTTCGTTTTTTATTTGCACACATACTGTAAATAAAGGATTTCTGCTGATGATACACTATTCTTTTCTCAATCGGACGCCCATTTAAATGCCCTACTGGGGTTCGCTTGAATGGGCAAGATTCGTCAGACATCACATACCGAGCGGGTCTCATACCTCCGTGCTGCTCGAACTGCACATAAGCAGCCACCGTCGCATGACATGACATTGGGCCGTCAAGGTCCTGGCTCCTTAACGGACGCTACACACCGCCCACTTTCGCTTCGCCACGCCTACCTGTGACGTCTCACTCTGTTAACGAACCGAAGCCGACTGCGGCCTGACCGGGCTAGCCGAATAGATGGCCCGGCCCTAGAACGGCTCTGGCCCAGTTCGATAGACCCTCCAGTTGAAACCTCAAAAATAAAAATGGTAAAAGAATCATTTCAAAATTAGGTAAAACAATCATGAGTCCCTAACATAAATGAAAATCTAGAGTAGATTATTACTGTACACATTCACTACCAAACTATACCCAATATCAAATTACCTAATAAGTCATCAGCTCTAATTTTATACACCAACATACCTTCTTTTTGCTTTAGAGCTAGTTAAAAGGTGATTTTTTTTGTCTCTCAATCATTGTATTCTTTTTCCTGTTTATAAAGTGAAAACTATTTATCAACCATTCCAAAAGGACAGGTACCGACAAGTTATGGGCATTAATACAAGTGATACAACTACATTAAAGTTGGTTGTTGGCTCAAAATACATCGATTAAGAGAAAAAAGAAAACAACCAAGAAGCACCAACTTTTCTCTCAACCAAGAGATCCAAAGCAAAATTTTCAACAAAGAAGCAAGCAATGATTTGTAGATTCATTATAATTGAGATCCCAATAGTTAAAAGATTTCAACTCGACATAATTGTAATGATTGTAACTTGGAAAAGATTTCATTTGTTAAAAGATGTCTACCACTTAGATGAAGTTCATCGTCTTGATTATATTTTAAAAAGGAGAATGCTTGAACCATTTCTCAAGTTCTTGCTTGTGAGTGTATTTTATAAAGCACTCCACAAGAACAGCATCATGTGACATTACTAAGATATTACCAGTTTTGGTATTAAAAAACAAAAAGAATGCACAACAAATATGTTATAGTACAGACCAATTGTTTAAGCATCAATTAAGGCACACGCAATGTTAGAAAGATTAATAAATCATAAGTACCCAAATAACTAAAATTGAGTAACATGTGGTGCTCAAAGTTGAATAAGAAAGGAATTGACTAACATTTCTTGATTTCTACTTCAGATAAATAGATTAGACCACTACTGAAATCAGAAGAGATCATTAAGAATACAACAGTGCTTTTTACATTAAATATTTCTTCTACTTGCTAATAGCGGATAGGCCAATGAAGCCCTTCCCACGATTGTGGAATACGTGAATGTAACAAATAAAGGAATACAACTATCGGATTAACCAGTGACCAGAAGGAAGAAGATGGGCCGGGGGGGAAGACGTGATGTACTCGCCTCTATTGACTTGTAATTTCACTAACCTCGCCTTCCCTGCAATGGCCAACATCCACCACAATCTTCTTTTTAGTTGAACTCATGATTCTGCAACAGCTTCTCCTGGGAGACTGAAAGAGCAACGGAAAATGACTGGCGTTACTTTTGGACAATATCTGATGAAACTTTTCACGAACATACAAAAACATGCATCCTAAATGTGACTTAAGTATAAAAAAAAGTATAATGAGTTCCATTTCAGTCAGACGTGATTACACACACAATGGTTAACATGATGACAGTACTACACCTGGAGATTACAATAAAGACTAGTATAATTTTGAAATAAATGTCTCAGCAGGAGTATTGCGTGAAATGGAAATTCTATGCATTACAGATTCAATGCTCAGTTGTGGTAATGCTCAACAAATATCAGTCTTGAGATCTAAGAAAAAAGGTTCTTACCCTATCCCAAAGGTGTGGATCGGGTTTTTTGTGAACTTCGACCAGGTCAACTTCAGCAGGATCTGCCATCTTCCACTTACAAACAGGGTGAGGAACACGGTGGCGAGTGTAGTGGCTCACAGTTTCTTCTAAAGAATGATTCATTTTAGCTTTTGTCATATAGAAAACAAAAGGCTTTTGACATATATTCCTCATAACTGGCCTCGTGTTAAAAGCATAAGCTGTATAATCTGCTCTCCTGTACCAGTTCAAGAAGGTTCTTGATGGCATTTCAACCTCACGAGGAGATAAAACCCCACGAAATACCTGGATAGCAAATCCCCATGATACAGAAACAGTCCAACTTTTATCCTTGTCATAGCAAATCGATTGCTGCATGAGGCCAGCAGAGTCGAGCTTTATAGGAATTGTTAGTCGCTGAAGAGCTTCCACCCTCGTTGCATTGGGAAAAATTGGCTCCACAACATCAAGGTGATGTAAAGTTACCAATGGTGCAACAGGGTGTGCCGCAAGGAGACCAAATAAGTTACCATACACATCATACTGAAACGGAGCCAGAAAAGCAGACTGTTAGAATTCACTAAGTTTTCATAACAGTAAAAAGATATAGAATTCACAAACTCAAATAAAAATACACGATCAACCTAAATTGTGGATTTACTGAACTGATGGGACTCCTCCAAGGGGTGAAAGTTACCAAATAAAAATGCATTCAGATTTAAAACCCAACTATTTCCTCATCATTCAATTCATTTCATAGATGGAAGGGACTACAGAGCAACAAACAAATTCCAGTACCACAGTAAACTGAATTGCCAAACCATATTTGGTGATCTCGAAAAATATAGCACAACATTTTGCATAGAATTTCAATACATAGAAAATACAACTACTAACAAACAAATATCAAGAGTTTTAAAACTATGTTAGTCAAGGATCATGAATAGTTATTTGATATCAACAGAACAGCAGGATAACAATGAACAACCCCATTTAGACAAAAACAAAAGCATAGTCATTAAAACAAGTCACAGTTTTTTAGACATATTGACTAAATTGAGCAATGGGCCACTGACTTTAAGCCTATTCCAGAATTAGTATCTTTCTCAATCACCTTAATCTACACTCTAAGCAAAATCCTAATGCATAATTATTATCAAAAGCAAGAACTTACTATCAAAGATCAAACAGGAAATGCTAGCTGCAATCAAGAACTCATGCTGAGGGTAATGTAGGCCAACTCACCTGGTGAAAACCGACTTCTCTAGTGAGCGGTACACCGAGTTCAGCCATACAAGCCTGCATTCTATCATCAGAACCATACAATACAGGATACCTCTGAATGCACCTATCTTGCATTTTGACCAAAGCCTTAGCTAAAGGGTAACTAATAGCAAAACCACCACCACCATAAGCCATTCCATAGGAAAAATAAATGTTCTGTAAATGACTCTCACTAGAACTCCCAATATAATAGTACTGATTATGATCATACTTATTCAATACCCTCACCAAATTATCAGTCACAAACACAGTATCATCATCCCCCATTACAAACCACCTCACATTCTCCATACCTAACCTCAATGTCTCCGAAACAATCCTCGATATCCTAATAGCCGACCGGTGTCCCTGCTTGTTCTTGTAAGAAAATTTCGAAGTATCCTCGGAGATCCTAAGCTCCGGAAGCAACCCTTTTTCGTTAGGGTAATTCTTGACTTTGCTATCAAGCCAAACAATGCCCCTCATTTTCAACTCAGGCTTCCACCATAACTTGATATAGCTCTTCCTCTTACTCCACAACTTAGAAGATGCAGCAATGCCAAACACTATATGCTCTAAACCAGTTTTCTTTTCAATTCTTGACATTTCTCCTTCAGACAATGACCTATTCCGACCAGAATATGAACCAAGTGTACCATTTATCACATTTTTGTCAACAAGAATCGGCATTTTTGTACCATGATGTCTGAAAATATCATCTTCACAAGAACGAGAAGTAGTCAAGAGCTTTATAGTATACACTACATAAGTAGCCGAAACGAAAAGGATTAACCAGATCATTAACTTAGGTAAACTTTTGTTCTGAGAATTATTACCTCCTACTCCACCGACGTTTTTCATCGGATCCCAGAATATTTTATCGGAATCTTTCTGGTTAACTTTCATTTCTCTTATCAGAGTTTCAATTAATTCCCCCCAAAAAAAACCCAAAACTAAAAAATCTCCAAAACCAAGATGAAATAATACAATAGTTCAAAAAAAAAAAAGTGGATAATTTTTTTTTTAAATAGCAAGTGGTATAAGTAGGGTTTTGGAGGAACTAAAGAATAGATCTGGGCATGTTTTGGATATTGTGAGATTTAGATGAAGCAAAAAGGAGATGGAAGACGAGAGTGTGAATGCTTTGGGGGCTAAGGTGGAGAAGAGAGAGCATGCATTGGTGACAGATTGCACATTCTCCTGGAAAAAGCTACTACTAATGAATGGCTACACAACAGGCACTGTGATTTTTGGCAGAGTACTTGTTTTTCTACTATTTTTTCTCTTCTGGTTAAACTATTGAGATTTGAGATGCATCCTAGTAATCTGTACTTCCTATAGGGTTTACAATGATAAAATGTAATGGATATGGTAGACCTTTTAGTTCGAGGGTTTCAATTTTTTACAATGATGAATTGTAGAATATGGTAGTAGAAATCTTATATTAAGGGTTTCAGTACTTAGTATAAATATTTAATTATTTTAATAATGTCTTGTAGAATTTTGTAATTATTTCTTAAAGATGAACCGTTATACTACCGACTTCTAGCCTACCTCTAATTTCACAAGACGGTGAAATCATGACGCGCCTAACCTGCTATGCTGACGGTAGCTAAAACCACTAACACGGTATCCTACCACTATGCGACTCGAAACACACCGCATGCAAGAGCTTACGTCATTACTTAAAGACTCGTTCTCTTACCAATCGAAATGGCGCCCTATGCAAAACTAAAGATAAGGTGAAATTTTTATAAGAACCTGCCTACAAATAGCATTTATACCCCAAAAAATCCCGAAAGATTTTTTATCGGTATTACGCTACATGTCGGTGATTCGATCTCAGATCTCCTCCTCAACGATATCACTATTTATGCTATTGTGACAACAACCCTAGATAGAATTTTATAATTATCTCTTCAAAGTACAGAAGGAAGTAATAATTTGTATTGTACTCCCTAACTAGTCTATATTGAGCTTTAGTTACCAATTCTTCTAGACCTTTAAGATGCGGGATAATGGAGTAAGTCATAGCAATTAAAAAACAATAATGTTTTTACGGTAGGTAACTATTCATCTCAATTTGAATACAATTAAACATGTTTATTTTCATCATAATTAACTTTTAATTGAATATGTGGAGTATATTTTATTTTTCTGATTATCTTTCCTTAACTATTTCTGTAACATGTAACATGTGCAGTAGATACATACTAAATCCGCATTTGAAGTTAAGCAAATTTAATGAAAGATTGAGTGACGTAGCAAGTAAGTGAGAGTAAATAATGAAAGATTGAGTATGTAAAGATCTATCGGCTGATTATTAGATACGCGGGGGGTGAGCCAGGGTGGGAAGCACTATTATGAAACTGACAAACGATTACATACCCATTTCATTCGGGTCGGTCGCTCCGTTTACTTTCTTTCTTCTTCCTTTCAAAGATTATTGACTTTATTGGTCCTTTTCAATTAGATTGATTTCATATTGCCATCCTGTCAATTTGTCCATTGTCAAGCTGAGCTGTTATATATACACCAAAACAGTACAATGAAGTAGGAAATTATAAAAATACCCCTAACAAATTATGTGCATGCTAATTTGAGAACTAACGAATTATAATCATGTTAGTAGCTCAAGAAACATGAAAATAACATGCTTGGTAGTAGTACGTTACTTGTCTAACTAACAAAGACTAAGCTTGCTAATTCTTAACAAACATAAAATGAGTTCGTTAATTAGCTAACAAACAAGCAAGTTATTCGTTTGTAACACGAAAAAATGAGTAACCAAGCAAATTGCTCGTTTGTTAACACAAAAAAATACCAAAAAAGTCGAAAGTACATGAAAATAACTGTTGCCTTATGAACAAATTTTTTGGGCAATGTTCTTAGCACTTTCCTCACCAGCTTTTCATTGCTCATAGGTTCTCCCAACGAAAGCACTTCATAGCCATATTTCCTTCAAATGCTATTATTATACAAGTTATGTATTCGCCTCTTTCCATTCTAGAGCTTCGAATTTCAAGAGTTAGTCGCTGGAGTCTCGACATCAGAAATTAGGCTCCTAATATGCAATTTGCAAAGTATCCCAAGTCTGCCTCAAGACATGTGTCGATCAACTTAAACACATTAAGATCTACAACACCGAAGATAACATTCAGACCTTTCATTTGCTAAAGCAAGTTCCTCGCTTTTTCCGCTAAATTCAATCATCCTCTAAATTTCACCGCTGCTACACATTCGTTGTCGACGACGGCCCACCAAAGACGCATAACTTCCATGTCTTCATGTCCATAGACTTTAGAATGCAAATATCCTAGCCTTCCAAAGAGGCATAGTTGGTTCTATCAAGAACGTGTAGTCGAGCAGTCGTTTCCTTCCTTAAAACCTTTCATTTGAAAGATTACACCGATCTCACTGCACGCGAGCCGCCCGCCTCCGAGCAATTTTCAATCGAAAAGCCAGATCTACCACGTGTGCCCAAGGTCGCAAGACAACCGCCAACAAACTCTAAAGACCGACTTCGACTAAAAAGAAATCATGGTTTAAAAGAAACACAACAACTGTTAACTCCAGTCAAGCAAATACGCACTCCTGACGCTCAGTAAGTGGGGCTAACCCTCAATGAACGACACCACTATGATGGGGAGAATTATAAATATGACTCCCATGCGAACGCTCCTCATTTTTCTACGTCCATTCTACCCTATCCCTATATATGTCTGTGCTCCCTAACTTCAATATACATGGTCCTTCAATACACTACTATCCTGGGTGATGTGTCAACTACGTGTTTATCACTAAAAAGAAGCGGATCGTTGTAACAAGTGTACTAAAAGCAGGATCATTGTGAATAAAGGCACAACAGCATAATCTAAAGGAAATATAACACTCCCATTCACTTACAAATAAAAATAAACTTCTCAAAGCTCGTTGCTCTCACAAATACAACGCAAATCTCTATTTCGCTTTTGTCTTCTGTGTCTTCATTAGACGCCTTTATATACAGATGACAAACAAAGCTTTACGATAATAAATTACATAAACAAAACTTCCATCTTGTGAAATAATCAATACAATCAGTCTTCTTTCCTTTATTATTTTAGACGTGTGAATCTTCTAGCTTGATGTCCAAACAATTCCTTTTTCCTTAACCAAATCGTATCTCAAGAGATATTATTCATAAAAGGAAACAAAATCTTTTTCGAACAATTCACTCGCCTCGAAGCTGCTGTTACCAACTCGTTAGAGACAGTTGGTTTGACATCTCAAAATACGGACTAATTTTCATACACTAACAAAATATAAACACAAGTGTCAATTTCTATATTAATTTATATATTTTTATGCTTACATAAGATTCTTTAAAAAAAAATGCTAGCTCGATTGAACGGACACGAACAATCCGCCCCTAGTTACTACTCAAATGATCATTTTGAATAACTTCGTTATTTTCATTTACTAAAATTTTCATGGGCTCCTAGCCACTTTTCTATTTCTTCACTAAGTAAAAGAATAGTAATGATTCTCATTCAATTCTTGATATGGATATTTTATCTGCAAAATTCTGGAACTATTTTAACATTATTCCAACTAGAGTGTTGTTATTTTAGGGAATGATCTTACGATCTCAACAAGAAACAAGTTACAAAATAATCCAAAAGTAAATACATAATTGATTTCTTCCATATATGAATCAAATCTTGTGATTAACAAAATATCCTTAAATCAAATTCATGAGGTGTTTAGGATCATTGAAGGCGTTTGATTGCCATAATAAAATGGCCCAATCAATTTAGGCTTTACAAGCACGGTAAAACAAGTGGCAAACTTTTGGGGACTGCCTCGGTAACAGATAGGAGTATTTAATTTTCCTAGTATTTAGTTTCCTAGTTAACAGATAGGAGTATTTGGTTTCCTCATAGCATTAGAATCCTATCAGTATTTGAGGATCGGACTTATTATAGGAAAAGAATAATGTCCTATACATATGATGAAACAGAAGGCGATACAACTGGGAAGAAGCCAGAGGAGGGTGGTGGTTTTTCTAGTAAACTACAAACCACACAACAACTCATCCATCCGGCATGTCTCTTACAACGTTTCGTCAAGCAGGTAACACTACAGGCATCCCTGGGTTCACCCCAGATCAAGTACAGACGCTTCTTGGCCTTATCCTACCTCAGAGAAATTATTTCCCCTCATGCATGGTTAATAATAAATTGTGCATATTACAGGACCTCAGCTTGAAGAAGGTGATTGGACTGGGTGAATTACGGAATGGGGTGTATGTGTTTCGAGCAATGCAGAAGTCGGTCTCGCTATCAACTCCATCCTCATTGAGAATCTCGGCTCATACTTCTAGTCTTCTACATCAACGGCTTGGTCATCCATCTAGTATTAATTTTCTTAGCGAGTCTAGTGCTAATACGTCTAGCCATAGTAGAAAAGTGTCAAGTCAATTGTGATGTTTGCCTTCGAGCAAAACAAACACGTAATATTTTTCCTTTAAGTTCTAATAAAGCTGCAGATTTATTCGATTTAATTCATCGTGATCTTTGGGTCCATCTCCGGTCTCCTCATTTACTGGTGCACATTATTTTTTGAATTGTTGATGATCATTGAAGAGCCGTTTGGACATATCTTTTAAAAGAAAAGACTGGAGTATTTAGTTGCTTGTCCAATTTTATTACTATGGTACATACTCAGTTCCATAAGGATGTTGAAGTGGTTCGTGCTGATAACGGCACTCACGTCTTCAACAATTTTTTTTTACAACAAGATATCTTGTTCCATAGCTCATGTGTCGGAACCCCGCAACAAATGGACAGATTGAGCGAAAGCACAGACACATTTTGGAGGTTGCTCGAGCCATTCGGTTCCAAGCATCTATTCATATCGACTTTTGGGGTGAATGCATTCAAACGGCGATTTTTCTTATTAACAGGACACCATCCAAAGTTTTAGGAGGAAAAACACCACATGAGGTTTTGTTCAATCGTCCCTCTTTGGATTCATTGCGGGTGTGCTATGTGCATAACAAGACACGTCATAAGGACAAATTTGCACCAAGGAGTAAACGGTGTGTGTTTATGGGATATAGTCTTGGACAAAAGGGATGGAGAGTATTAGACTTGGAAACAAGAAATTTATTTGTTTCTAGCGATGTCAAATTTGTGGAGGATGTTTTTCCCTTCTCTACTAATCTATCATCTCCAACAACAAGCTCAAAGTTGTTTTTTCCTCGAAATGATGCGATGATTTTCTAAAGCTCAATATTCAGAGAGCTGTACCATGCCCCGAAAGATGCGCCACTCTCATGCATCACACACTGGGATGACAAGCTAACGCAGTGTTATTTGAGTTTCTGGGATAATAGACATGTGATAAAAAGTTTCTGCAGATACCCTGGGCTGTCAATGGAAGATGAGCAGGATTGTGTTTCCTCCAATATCCAAAGGCTGGAAGGAATGACACGCGCCCATATACCTAAAAATGGGACTTTTGGCTTTCTTTTGGGCCCGCCTGGCTTATTTTTGAGGCCCCTAAGTAAAAATAATAGGCTTTACATCACAAAATTCTTCTATAGATTTTCCAGACTCTACTGATACTTTGCAAGATATAACACATTCAGATGAACTTGATGTTACTGATGCATCAAGTCAGAGAGCTTTAGCCAAGAGAAATGACAACATGGAAGCTACTGCAGATTTTGACACTACACCAATTTCCACAGAACAGATTGTAGATTCTTCACATGGGCAGCGATCTCGTCGTCCTCCGGGTTATTTATCTGATTACATATGCCACTGCTCGTGCTATACACCCCATGTCCAACACGCCTGCTTCATCACCTTCCTCAGGTATACGATTTCCTATTGCCAATTTTGTTACTTATGATAATTTCTCTGCTCAACATCGTCTTTTTCTTGCCAAAGTTACATCTAATGTTGAGCCCAGGAGTTATAAAGAAGCCATTAAAGAGCATAATTGGCGTCTGGCAATACAAAATGAAATTGATGCCCTTGAGAAAAACAAAACATGGGATATTGTTTCTCTGCCTCAAAGGGAAACGAGTCATTCGATGTCAATGGGTTTTCAAAACTAAGTACAAATCTGATGGTACTGTGGAACGCAACAAAGCTCGGTTAGTTGTTTTAGGTAACCATCAAACTGAGGGGGAGGATTTTAATGAAACATTTGCATCCATGGCAAAGATGGTCAGTGTTCGAACTTTCCTTGCGGTAGCCATAGAGAAAAAATGGGAAGGGCATCAGCTTGATGTTAATAACGCATTTCTTCATGGGGATCTTCACGAGGAAGTTTATATGAAACTTCCACTGCGCTTCGACCATCCTCTCGTTAAGCCATAACGTGATGCCCCTTCGAAAGTTCCCTTTACGGGTCCGCATCAATCCCTCGCAATTGGTTTTCTAAACATACATCAGTCCTTCGTCAGTATGGGTTTACTCAAAGCCACGCAGATCACACTCTTTTCACTTTTCGACAGGGGGAGACTTTCTTTCTGTTCTTGTTTATGTGTATGATATTATGGTCGGGCTGAAATAAGGCATCGCTGCTAAACAATATTTAGATCCGTGTTTTCAGCTTAAATAGTTAGGTCCTTTGAAATATTTCTTGGGTATCGAATGTGCACGATCTTCAACCGGGATGTTCTTATAAAATACACCTTGGATTTGCTCAATGAAATGGGACTTTTAGCAAAACAAACCACTAACTCCTTCTTCAAAATCACCACCAGATGCCGAGTCCGGGGAACCATCACCGACGCCCAAATTATAGACGATCGATTGACGCCTTTGTATTCGACACTACACGACCCGATATTGCATATCCGGGGCCTACGGTTATCCCGCCTTATAGACACCTCGTGAAAAAACCACATTGGGCGAGGCGTACCATACGTGTTCTTGTAATGGCCATCCCGCCATGGACTATTTTTAGTCGATGAAGGATTTACGCTTTATGTGTATGGTGATTCAGATTGGGCGAAATAAGCTCGACCACGCCGACCCGCTGGGATATTTTGTACTTCTTGGGTCATCCCCTATTTCTTGGAAATCCAAGAAGCAACCATCAGGTTCTCGTGTTATTTTTAAGGTCCTAACACCTTTAACTACAGATTAATTATTCAAGTTTTAATCGAAAATCCCTAATTTGATGTCTAAGAACCCTAATTCCCAATTTCAAATATAACGGTAACTATGATTTAACCCTAATTGATTAATTCGACAATTGAGCAATTCGAAGTTAATAATAAGTATGTTTGTGGTTCAGAATCTCCTTCCTGACTTAGAATAGCTTATTAAACTTGAATCAATGCTTTTCAATCAATCAACTCAAAACAATAAACTAACTCTCTAGTAAACCCTATCAAATTTTCAGATGAAGTGTTTGATACGCATTTGCAACCCCATTTATAGATATAACTTGTTTCCGATCCTACTAGAATAGATCCTAATGCTAGTAATAATTTATCTAATAAATATGTCCAAATCTTGACTCAAACCATGCTTCCTAGTCTCGATAGAATTCCTTCGATTCCATTCTTGTGATCATAGCACTTCATATGATTTGTGTTGTGTTCTTCATTGCCTAAGAACTCCCAATAATTCTCCCCTTCTAGCATATGGAAGGCGGAGAACATTAAGATTGCTTATCAAGTTGTTGTTCGGTGGTCAAGACCTGGCACTTCGCCTTTGCTACGCCAGCAGCTGCTTTGCCTTGTTCAAGACCTTCACGAAAGCATATCGTAACCACATTCTCGATGTGTGTATTTTGTTGATAAATTAATCGCTTTCAATCTAACACTTCCCTGATCCAATGGTACTTGATCTTAATGCTTGATTCGAGCGAGTAGAATTCTTACTCAAGTATCAAGACTTGAGTCGCACAAGACGGTGAACTTGTCTCGCTTGATTCTCAATTCCTTGAATAGTCTCTTCACCCATATAAACTCTTTTCCACATTCTCGCACAGCAATGTATTCCCCTCTGGTATTACAGTAATGCACTTCTACAACTTGTTTGCCGTGAAATTGCTCCTCCAAAGAACACTATCAAGAACTCGACGTTAATTTGAATCAACATCACCATAGTCCGAGTTAGTATAGGCTATTAGTGTAGGCTCACCGGTTCCAAAAACAAATACTCGTGCTAGCGCCTCCCTTCAAGTATCTTAAGATCCATTTCACACATCTCAATGTTCCTTTGCCTCGATTAGCGTAGAATCTCGCTTGCTAAACTAACCCGCAAATGCAATGCTTGCCCGGTACGTATTTCATCGTGATACATCAAGCTCCCCATCAAGCAGAGGCGTATGGAACCTTTCTCCATAAACATTGATAAGCCATTTCGGGCTTGACTTTTTTTTTAGAATCCCATTCTGTTGTAACACCCAATCGTGACAACTTATCGACTTCGCATTGTCCATATCAACCTCTTAAGTACTCAGAGATGTACTTTCTCGAGACAAACTTATTTTTCCCTTGCTTCTATCCCCGATGATCTCAACTCCAAGTATATGACGGTGCCTCCTAAGTCTTTCATCTCAAAAGCTTTGTTGAGTTCCTCTTTAGGCTAGCAATCTTTTGAAATCGATCCTTCCCTTTTATGATAAGCACGCCATCTACATATAATAGTAAAGATGATGTTGTTACTCACAATGAGTCTTTATGAACACACGTTGATCAAAAAAGAGTTTTCTGAATCCATTTGCTTCCATAAAAGACTCAAACTTGATGTACTGACGCCAGGGTGTTTGCTTGAGTCCATATGCTTTTTCTTCAGCTTTACAAACAAGTGTTTCCTTTGCCTTCCACTTCAAAAACCCTCAAAGTTGTCGCGATATATATGTCCTCTTGAAGCATCACCATGGAGGAAAGTCAGCTTTAACATCCATCTGCTTAATTTCTAAGTCATATGTAGCACCAATCCAAGTACTAGTCTGATCGGTTATTCGACTACTGAGAGAATAATATTCTCAAAGTCTATTCCTTGTCTTTGTGCAAATCCCTTCACAACTAGTCTAGCTTGTATCTAGGTGTTTTTGTACTTGGATCAATCTCGCTTATGTATCCATATGTTTTCAAGACTTTGAAGCTTATCTTGTTTCTTCACTGCAAGATAAATGTATGGTTCTTGTTCGTAGAGTTCATCTCTCTTCTTCCTATTAGCCGCTTTAATCCATTTTTTTTTAGTACTATCAATGTTTCTCTGGATAGTGTGTGTCGGTTCTCCCCCCATCCGAAGCAAGACATTCACGGGGAGAATACCGAAGAATTTTAGAAATTTCACTTCTAGAAGATCTAACTTCGAGCGTTTTGATCTTTCTATATGTGTGTTTGCATTTCACTTTCAAGTAGCTAGCTTGGTGATTGCTCAATTTCTCCATTTTCAAAGTCATCAACGCCGGGCAGGCGATCATTGTTCATTATTGACGCAGGCTCGTAATGATTTCGAGATACTATGATCAATTTCTTCAATGTCATCTTGCCAATCAACAAGATCACTACTCAGAATCTAGCTTAGCTTTCAAGTTTGTTCAGATCCTTCACAGCTTGATCTTCTTGAAACATCACATCTCTACTTCAATGATCTTTTGTCGCCTAGATCATACAACTTATAACCAAACTTCTCATCTCCAAAATTCAAAAAGAACACACACCTTTTGGACTTGGAAATCAAGTTTTGTTCTTTTCATCTTTAGGAACATGTACATGCTACGCAGCCAAATGTTCTTAAGTGTTTAGGATACATCTCGCATCATGTCTCAAAGCGCTTGCCCATTTAGTGCTGTACAAGGTGACAAGTTTATAATCCGAATCGCCGCTACTAATGCTTCACCCTTTAAGTGTCTCGAAGACTGAAGATGGATAACATACATCTAATCTTCAATTGTCCTATCTATTCTCTCAGCCACACTATCGCTACGGGAGGTGTTTTAGTGGACAGATTGCCCATGTCTAATTCTCTTTAGACTTACAAAGATCTATCAAATTCTCCAATGTACTCTACCACCATTGTTCCGTCTCTAATGCATTTAAGTATCTTTAAGCGCTTTCTCTTTCAACTAATCGATGAAGGTACTTAAAAGTTTCTTCTACTCGATCTTTTGTTTTAATGGAAAGATTCAAACTTTCCTAGAGTGATCATCAATAGGGTGACAAAATAAGAGTTACCTCCCATTGTCTTCTACTTCATAGGCCCAGTGACATCAGAGTACATGAGCTCTAGAATCACAGCCTTCCTTTGTGAGCTTTTATTGAATTTGATCATTGCCGCTTTCCCATCGCTAAATGGGAGCGTGAGCCTCCTTCAATTTCAGGTCATCAAATGTGTACGACTTGTTTTGGCGAGAGAACACCAAATCCTTTTAGCACTCATATGGCCTAACCCGTTGTGCTAAACATCTACATCAACTTCTAATGCATTTATTTCACACTTTGGTACTTGAGCTTAGCTTTGTAATAAAGGTAAATTCATCCTCGATTCCTTCCAAAGAATCAAGCATGATCCCTTCCCAATCTCTATTCTCCATTACCAAAGATGTTATGATATCCTTCATCATCTAGCTTGCCTGAAGATAGAAGACCTATCTCGGTCGAATGTGTTTGACATCTCAATTCAATCAACTCTCCATTGCCGGGCCACAAACACTCCACCGCCTCACTACCGAAAGCCGCATTTCCCATCTCTTTGCAATTCCAAAATTGCCTTTTTCATACAAAGCAAGTCCTTATTCGAGTCATACGAAAGGAAGCCCCGAGTCTACAATCCAATCTTCTTCTCCAAAGATAGCATACATCCACTCCTCTCCATCAACTACAACGGCATCACTTTCACGATCTACAATCGTTAAATATTGTTTTCGCCTTTCTTGACCTTCTTCAGCTTACCTTTTCGAATGAGTAACACTCGTATTTCCAAAGGTCCTTTCTATTGGGTAAAGAATGGCATGTGTCTTCTTCTTGTTCAAGCCAAAGACCCTTAGCTTTAGGTTTAAATTGTTTAGTCTTTTTTCTTGCTAAACTTCTTTCCTTCATTACAAGAAATTTCACCGCTGCTTGACAATGTTGCGGCCTCGATTTTACGCTTATCTCTTCTTAGCTCTTTCATTCATGACGAATTACAAATCCGCTTCCTGGGACAAAGTTTCATCAAAAGTGTAAGAACTAAGGGACACAGAGTTTCCTATGAATCAGCAAAGAACCTGGGAATCCACAACGCCCGCACCTCATCACCGTGCTCAATTCTGCTGGAGCCCGCTTATGTAAATACGGTTCTACTCGGGCTTGGGGATGCTCACGGCAGGCCTCCATCCGTATTATCTCAATTTGCCTAATTGCCTAATCAAGCTTCACCTTGTGAGCACCGAAGCCCTCTCATACAAGCCTTCAACTCTCCGCATCCATAAGAGTAACACTATCAACATGACGATCACACCTATATCTATATAATCTCTTTATATAACCTAAGATCTTCTATCCAATTCACTCCATTCATACACATCCGTATTAGGGTAATGAATTTCTAACTCAACAGTCTAGCAAGTCTCTTAACATATAACCTACTGCCCTGGCTTTCCGTACGTGATAGTTGTCGCCGCCGCCATGACCATCATTGGCTCGTCTCGAGCCTCCTATGATGCTGTTTCGATTTCGAGCTCGATACTACTTGTTATTTTTAAGGCTCCTGTATCACTCTTTAATTAGCTAGATTTCAATTATTCAAGTTTTAACGAAAAAATCCCCACCTATGTCTAAGAACCCTAATTCCCTAATTTCAAATATAATCTAAGAATTCATGACGAACCCTAATTGATTAATTCACCGAGCAATTCGAAAAGAATAATAGTAATAAGCCAGGGTTCAAAGAATTTTCCTCACTTAGAATAGTTTATTAAACTTGAATCAATACAATCAATCAACTCAAACAATAAACTAACTCTCTCAGTAAACCCTATCAACTTTCGCGATGAAGCGCTTGATAATGATTTGCAACCCCATTTATGATAAACTTGTTCTAATCCTACCAGAACAGGATCCTAACGCTAGCAACAATTCTATCTAACAAATACGCCCAAATCCTACTCAAACCATGCTTCCTACTGGATAATTCTTCGACTCCATTCTCGATCATACACTTACGATGATTTCATGGCTCTTCATCGCCCAAGAACCCCAACATCTCGATCATCCATCGAAATGTATCAAAATAAAGCTTTGTGATATCTAAAGTGTTTTCTTGCATCACTTGGGGTTTTTCATATTCAACCGGTTCATTGTTCTCGTGACGTGCTAAAGCCAGCCTCTTCATTATCAGATCCAATCCAATATTTCACGAGCGTACGAAACATATTGATATCGATTGTCACTATTTGAGAACTTCTAAATGTCTCAAGCAGGTTCACTGCATAATGCTTCCACCTCCTCGCAGATTTGTTCACCAAAGCTTTGAGTGCTACTCAATTTTCCTTTTTATTAGCCAAGTTGAGCGTTCGTAATCCTCACGCACCTTCTTTAGGGGGAGTATTGGGGACTGCCTCGGTAACCGGTAGGAGTATTTAATTTTCCTAGTATTTAGTTTCCTAGTTAACAGATAGGAGTATTTAGTTTCCTCTTAGCATTAGAATCCTATCAGTATTTTGAGGATCGGTCTTACTAGCATTATAGGAAAAGCATAATGTCCTATATATATGATGAAATAGAAGGCAGAAGGAACAACTTTGTCTTTAGGAAATTCTCTCTGTTAATCCATTGATATATTCAACTCCAATTTATCTCAAACTGTCGACAAATTTGTTATTACCATAGCAGAACAAAGTAGAAAATCAAAGAGAAGTCAGACAGCATCTGTTTGAAGTAGATGAGATGATTTGACTTGTGTGAATTTCGAACTTTTTAGTCTCCCAAATTAAGTGTTAGAATGTGATTAATATCCTTTTGCTCTTGGACTTTTGGGAGTTACAATCTTTTTAGTTTCAAGCTTTCAATAATTGTATTTTGTTATTCACATCCATTATTGGTCACAACAAATGTTTGTCGTATTTTGAATTCATACATTAAATATTTAATAATTATCAATTTGTGGAGTGAAAAAAATTTAGAAAATTATATAGTTTTACAGTACTATCAATTCTGGAGATGTTTTTTGATAATTCGATTTCATATAGATTTGAGTTATCACTACATCTAAGTTTAATGGATGAGTATTAAGAGGCAATGATAAATGCTATAGTGAATTTAATTAAACAGAAGGGTTCCGAACCACTTGAGTTGTTATTCAACTAGTACAGTGTAATTGTTCACTGTGTAAGCAAGTGATTAGTGCATTTCAAAAACTTTCTATGGAGATTGAAAGTGTACCAATGGTTAATTAATGATGCACCTCTCTACTATTAATAATATTCTATTATTCATATCATAAACATTTCTTTAGAAACTCTTTTTTAATCTTTAGAGGCTTTCTATATTTAATAGAATAAAGTAAAACAAAATAAAATGAAAAAAGTGTTGGGTCCCTTAAATATGGGTCTTAAGTCTAAATCCATCTCGATGAGACGATGACGCAGCTTGGAAACTTGCCCAACATATATCAAAGCCTGCAATTAGACGTGGCTAACGAACCCGCCTTAAGGGTTGTCCGACCCGCCCACCGCAAATTGCCCGACCAGCCCCGACCCATTGTTTCACGATCGGCCCCGCCCACAAGAAATGAGACGGATGGGGGTCGATGGGCCTGCGCCTACTGAACCACCCAATATTCTGGCGCCTCTTACTTAATAAACGCGCGGTAACTCTTTAAAATAAACGTGCCGCCGCTTAACACACAAAAAAATATTCTAAACACATGTTTCATTCTCAGAAGCAGTCGAACTAAACGCGTGAATGCTTACATTAAACGCACACCGCTTAAATACATAAAAATGTCAGCAATGTTATACGCCAGATTGTGTGTTAGCTGACATAAACATGGCAACGGCGGGCAACGTAAGCAATCGCTTAGCACATAAATGTCGCAGTAAAGCAATGAATTAAACACCATAAACAATTAACAAATAACGAAATTGAAATTACCGATGTGATGAATAATAACTAAAATGTTCGACAACCAAATAAATATAGTCATTGTTCAAATACTAAATGCATAACATAAAATCCAATTGTTTCGAATACCAAAGTACATGTCATAAAATAAAAAGAACCATAATTGTTTGAAATTGAAAGTACATAACATGAAACAAAACACATTTACTCACGTTAAGCTTTCTACGCCATCTCCTCCAATTGTCATCCTCTTCATCAACTGGCGGCGTGGTGGTCGTGGTGGCATCCCCTGCATTGTCAACCTCATATCCTCCAATTCGTATTGTCGACGATTCATCTCAAGCCTCATTCCCTCGTGATCTCGTCTCATCTCACCAAACATGGCTAACATGTCGGGGTATCTATCGGGTCTCTAGGGAGTTTCGATCGGATGATCCATGGGGGATGACCCCGCTCGTCGAGGGAACAAAAGTGGCCGTGGATGCGTAGGTTGCCTCAGCATTGCAGAACCATCTTAGCGCTAATCGTAACGCATTACTTGTCAACAACCACATCGCCATCCTCACGAACTCAAATTTCTCGAAACTTCCCACTTGTGAAAGTTAAATGTAATTCCTCCCACATATACAACCCCGGCAAGCATCGATTGTCTTCCTATCATAGTGTCTTTTAAGAACAGATCATTTGTTGATTTTCTAAAACGGGAACACCTTGACAATCGACCAACCACAGCAGTAGATCATCCCATATCGACGGGGTTTGTTTTTTTGATAGAAGATACGTAGCTGATCATATGCGTAAATCGACCTCAACCCCATTTTTACAATAGCCTGTAACAAGCGACGCATGAACGTAGCCCGATGCCGACTATTAGTGGCAAAATTCTTCAACGACTTTCCAAATAAACTTTCAAGGTCGCTCAAATTGTACTTATACGCTAGATGATACTTCTTAGTTATACGGCCATTGTTAAGAATGGCCGCACAATCATTCAAACTAACCGACCAATTAATATACCACCCCCTTTCTTATAATCGTGGAATCCCTATCTACCTAAACCGAATACACTAACTAAATCATCTTCCGTGATACTACCACGGACACCATTAATTGTGTAATGCACACCACTCCTCCATTCGAATAAGTAACTCTAAGTGTATGATGAAATTGTGCAACTATCTCGGATACCAATCACTAGTAAAAGTTTCAAATAATTGAACATTTGCACCTTCTAATAACTTAAATAAAAGTATCTCGGCGCACAATCCCGGTCTTACATTGGAATAGTTGATCCCTTCGCCCTCGCCCTCGACCCCCTGTTGTGGCATGCGGTGGAGGCGGCCGGGTCTCGTTTCTACGAATTTCTCCTGCTGCAACTTCTTCATTTTGAACGCTTTTTGCTTTTGATTTCTTTTTTTCGTCGCATTATTTTCAAATTCAATTTTAATTTGATGATATTGCGGTACTAATATGTTTAAGATGATTTGATGAGAGTTGAGGATTAAATTGGAGAGAAATTTGGTTTGGGAAATAAAATGTATGTTATTATGTTCAAAATTCGCTATTTTTAACCCTAAAAACCACTTGTTTGTCTAACGGTGTCACGCTTAATTTAAACGTACACCAAGTAGTGAAAAAGAGAGGCAATGATCAGCTTTTAAAATGCACCAAAAGTAAACGTGCCCATGTTTAATTTTAATGTGGCCACGTTTGTTACACACAAAATATTGGTTTTCTTCGTGTGACAAACGTGGCCACGTTTATTTTAAAAACTTATCTTCCATATTCGAAACCATATCTCTAACAACATACTCATATCTATGTTTAGTCATACGAATGGAAAGATTAACAACACATCTTAAAGAAAGATGCATCAAGCTGGATGTATATCGAGTTGAAAACTTTTAGTATAATCTTTTAACGGCTCTAGGAACTAAGCAATTCATAAATAATATTTCCAATTACTATATGCGAAATAAGTAATAATATTCACTAACCGAAGCATGCTTCTCATAAAACATTGTGGAAGTCTTCCTTATACATATATGCACGAACTAGTAGACTGTAAGTCTAGCCCATCTAGCTTCACAATTCAAAACACTTAAACTTACCTGAAGCCTCAACCAATTTATTCATCTTCTTTACGCCCGCTATTAATTAAATTGAAAAATTAACGGCCCTTTACTTAATTCGGTAAAATAAACTCATCCCAAACAACTTTATTCCATCTTTAGCACTAATTGAAGGACGCGGACATAAACACGTAACGTGAAAAAGTTCACTAAAACCGCTTAATCGACATCTTTACTTTCAATCAAACGCATACGGACGATATCTAATGAAACGGGCTAAATCTTGTTCATACATTTGTAATCTTCGACACATACGAGTATACCTTCAACAATTTGAATATTGTTATGTTTATCAATTGATCTAAAATAAACAATTCTCCTTTGTAAAATCCAATCTTTATTATCTAACGATATGTTACACATTATAACAAAATCAGAAAGACACCCAAAGATCACTAGTCAAACAAATTTTATAAGACAAAGTCGAAAGTGGTTGCACCCTGTAAGAGCTTCTTCATTTTTTAAAATATTTAAAAAGCATAAGTTTGCAGAGTAATGGGATACGGTTAGCCTGGATAACAAATTTTTAATCCAACGACACCGGGGTTTGATATTAATCGCTCCTTGTGTACCACCCGCACACCGTCATCTTTAATGATCTTATAACTTAATAAGTGTCTAGCAAGATGACCGATTCCTCCTTTATCCCTACCCATTTTCCATGATAGAGCTCTCTTACAATCTATACAAGTTGTTTTTTGATTTTTACGATCGGCCACAAAATGTTGCCAAATCCATGACATTTTTTTTCTTTCATTAGTAGTATCCGTAGCACTACTGAGTTAATTACTAATTCATCCATATGATTATCATCCTCTGGGACAACATAAAACTTTAATCAAAAGATATTTTATACAAGATCTATTAGGTGTTAAACTATGAACTAAATAAAATCAGAAACTTATGTGGAGATTCCACAGGTCTGGGCCAACAAATCTTTCACAACTTCATCCCATGCATTCCAATTTTTAAGCACTCCACTGCAGCTGGCTCTTAGTCGTCACACCGGGTGAGAGGTTGAATCCTAAATTGGGTTCGCTAGCAAAGAAGGAATTGATGAAAATCAAGAGAAGAATTTTCAATTCTTCCCTTGATATTTCGACCACCACGGAGATGTAAGTGTGAGGCTAAGTTCTGCTTTTTTTCATAAAAGCAAACCTACAGCTTTTTGCTTATATAGGTCAACCTAAAATCCCAACCAAATAGTTTAATGAGTCGACTGCTTAATCTAATTAAACCGCTATACCAAGCACTAACAAGTTATTAGTAACTAACAAGTTACTAACGGTACCTCAACTAATCCTTTAGAATTAATTTAATTGACTAGTTAATTAATTTAGGTTTATCCAATTTTAGCTTTCTTACATTATCAATGAAAAATTCTCAATTGAGAATATTCATGATTACAATCAACTCGAATTTAGCAATGCGCTTTTAATTTCACACACATGAAATATAATTCAACTTCACCAGACAAGCAGGACTTTTCAGGTCAGATATCACGCCGATAACAATATAATTGACCATTATTATTATTATAACGATTATGCACGAGATCTAACCGCATAATTCCCGATATTATCGTGAGAACCCGACTCGCAATTACGACATTATGATTGAATGTTCGCTTGTAATCACATCTACTAAATCCAGTAAATGAATTGTAACTACAATTATCGCAACGGAAGATAATAAATGAAACCAATAACCTTTTATAATGTAGTCACCTAACATTACACAAGAGCTCAATAATCTTTCTTTGTACTGCCTCCTGCTACTACTATACTTGGTTTCGATCATGATCTAAAATCATGAGTCAAAACAATGTCTAAGACATTAATCGTAGTTTAAGTATAACGACATTACGATTTTGATAACAAATACTTGAGATGCTGAGGTTTAATCAAACCTCTCTTTCTATTTCGTTGTTATTAAATATCCTTCTTTTCTCAGGCTCAATATTTGAAATGACGAACTAATCATTAACTTCAAATTACGCTTCTTCGCATTCAATCCTTACAAGTGATGTAAACTATAGACAATATTGCTTATCCGGGTTATACAAAACTGGCCAAGCTTATGTTTCATAACAATCACCAACGAACACTCTTGCTGATAAAACTTAAATACTAATGACACGCCTCGAAATTTGTATACACAACATTCTAAAATCATCCAATAGTTTCAATTGGGTTACAAAGAGATTAAGCCAATTATTTGAAACTTATATAAAGGGCTAAGAGACAATTATAAACATATTAGTCTTCATAGCATCATCACCTTCGGACAGATAAAATTTAATTATTCTCAATCATATTACATGAAGTTTGTTAACTTGTCCCAAGTTCAGTAACGTGTCCATGTGATTAATCCAAGATTTTGAAATAATTATATTCTTTAATTGTCTTTTATTAGCGATAACCATCTTCAATGGCTTACAAGGAAAACGCTTAACATTCATTATAACACTATATTACCACAAGTTTATGGATTTATCCTTAACTTGTTTTATTTCATAATAAAAGTTATGTTTTAATTTGGCTCAATTATCAATGAATAAACAGTAATCGTAGTGTTCCAATCATAATAGGAAACATGCAGTTACAAATAGTGTAGTTAAAAAACAATCAAACATATTACAAATGAATTGTAAATATTATACCCGTACTTCAAATCTCACAAAATGTACAAGGTATCCAAGATCCATTGTGGTTGGAATTCAAACGGCAACACTGCATACATTTTGAATCCCAACACAATGGTAGATTAACTAATCAATTGTGTACCACGACACAACTCTTGGGTCACTAACACTCCTAACAGGGTGCTACCCGACAACGACACGAAAGCACAATAACATTAAATGAAATCACCGGCTGCCTACCAATTAAACCAATACGCTAGTTTTGAATGATCATCCGAAGCCCACAACGTTAGTGGAAATCGCTCACATCTATCATTATACCTATCAAGACACCGCACACCTCACATCACAAGGTGCCCAAAGAGTTTCGATAAAGCTGCACAACTTTAAAATCAATCTCTATACTACTTAAATTTAATGGGCGAGATTAATATTATATGTTATTATTTAACATGATATATAACACACTCAAGTAATATGCACATCATGAAAATAAGATAAATAATACATTCAAGCAGATATACGATATGGCCCTAAATAAACAAACCTATTACAAATTTTATAAAGTAATACTAACATAAAGACTTATTTCAGCATTTTGCAAAATCCATTTATTCTTCAACTTTGCAAACTTGCCCGCTAAATGTCGCCCGCGGTTATCTTCACGCTTCCACAAGAAGACATTTATTTACCAAACCACCACAAGACGCTATGCCATGGCAAAATAAAATAAATAAATAAAATCAATAAATACGACTCAGCAGGTCGTTTACAATGAATAAACGGTTCGGGCAATCGTGATTAAATAAAAATACAAAAAATAAAATATTATATCAATATATCTCCTTTCCATTCCCATTACAATATATATGCAAGAAATAAATCACATAACATGGATTCAATAAATATATTAAATTGTATGGAATAAATGACTCATAAAGTCAAATTATATTATTAATGCAATAAATATGCAATTAATACATAATAAATATGTACTTAATATACAATAAGTATGCAATAAATACTAATTATGAGATCGGGAGATAGCTTACTTCCCTAACTCAAATTCAAATTCTTAAATTATATGATCGATAAATCTATAAAAATGGTTTCCATAATTTGATTTGCATATCCAATTAAATCACTTAAAAATATATGATTAAATGCGATGAGAATAAAATTCAAATTTGAATTCATAATTAAATCTATGTAAAATATATAATCAAACCTAATTGACATATATATATATATATAAAATTATATATATATATATAATATATATATATATATATATAAATGCTCCAATAATTATCACAATAATTATTTCATGCATACAATATAAATACTGCAAGTAATTATATTCATTATATATTTAATAACTAGATAATTATTATTATATTTATCTTTAATAAATTAATAACTAAAAGGTAACAATTAAAAGGATAATTGAATTAAATAAAATCATTAATTACAATAACCATAATTTAATATATGATATTTGTTCATAAAAATCCGAAAACGAATTTACCATAATATTAAAAACCTTAAATTAGGTTTAAAAGGATCGAGCTTTTTCCAACAACCTCGTGACTCACAAGATGACGACGATGACAAACAATCGCCGCCACCTATGTATTATCGCCGCCCACCTAAGGGGGCGGGAGGAATACATTTCCAGGGCCGCGGAATCACCTCTATTTGCGGCCGGACGCACTGATGGGGCCCGCCAAGTTTCGTGTCCGATTTTATGGTAATTTTTCAGTTTTTACAATTTAATTCAACTCTTTTCAAAAAACGTTTTGAAGGCCTTAAACTACTCCAAAAAATCTGATTTTCATAAAAACCTTTTTCATAATATTCTTAAAATTATCGAATTAGAATTTTTGAAAAATATATTACAGAGAATTAATTATGTGATTTCTAATTATTAAATATTATAATTTTGAAATTTATAAAAATACTTAGAAAGTCTAAAATCCTCTAATTTTCATAGAGCCTCTCTGTAACAAAAAACATTCTAGAAAAATATTTTATCCAAAAATGGATAAATTTAGTTTCATCCGACACAATTAACATTTAATTAACCAATTAAAATATCAGAAACCCTTAAAAAATAGCCAATACTATACTTCAAACATCAAACACAAAATATATTAATTTTGATAATTTGAATATATGAACACATTCATAAAATATACATGGCATAAAATTTTATATGTCATCATATATACATTCAAATAAATAAATAAATATATATATATATATACATGAAAATTTAATTAAACATTTATTCATATATATTTAATTAAATATATTTAGTAATAGAAAATAACCTGAATTCCTGGCTCTAATACCACTGTTGGAAAATATGCATATCTTGATATAAAACTTTAATCAAAATATATTTATATACGTGGATCTAATAGTGTTTAAACTATGAACTAAATAAAATTGAAAACTTACGTATTCCAAGTATCAACAAATCTTTCACAACTTCTCCTCCTATGAATTCCAATTTTTGAGCACTCCAATTGTAGTGCTCAGTTGGTCCACACCGCAGAGCACAATCCTACATTCGGGGTCTTCAAGCAAGACCAGCGACCGAGGAAAAATCAAGCAGAAGAATTTTCAATTATTCCCTTGATATTTTCGGCCACCATGGTATGAAAAAGGGAGGCTAGGCTTTGTTTTATTTTTCATGAAAAAGAAAACCCTTGGCTGTTTTAAGCTTATATAGTAATAACCTAAATCCCAACCGGTCAGCTTTAACGAAATGAATGCTTTTAATTCAATTAAACCGTTAACTAAATTAAGCACTAGCAAGTTATTAGTTACTAACGAGTTAATTCAACTATAGAATTAATTTAATTGACTAATTAATTAATTCTATTTATTCAATTTATATTTTACATTATCTATGTCAAATTCTCAATTAAGAATATTCAACATTACAATCAACTTTCGATTTAAGAATGCGCTTTTAATTTCATACATGAAATATAATTCAATGTCACTCAGATGCTACAAGGACCTTCTAGGTCAGATAATAGCGGTCGATAATAATATAATTGACCATTATTATTATTATAACGATTACGCAGGCATCTGGGGCTTAACCGGGCATAATCCTCGTAGCGAGAACCCTAATTTTGCAATTACGATTACTATGATTGAATGTTCGCTTATGTAATCACATATCTACTAAAACTAGTAAACGAATTATTACAACAATTGTCGCGAATATATAATAAATCAACCAATAACTATTGATTTTCAACAAAATTAACCCACAAATTTCTTCTCGATTATTCATCAGATCAACCCATAAACTTCTTTTAAGTGTTCTATTTGCACAATCTATTGTTGATTTTACACTTTAATTTCAAAATTGCACCGTAAAAACAACAAAAAAAGCGGGCAACTATCCACATAAGGCCAAGCAGAAAGTACGCGACAACGGGCGATCTAAGAAGTCGTGGGCTGCATAACCCATAGTTAAGGGAAGAACCACAACACGAAGAACAACAACAAGACGGTTGACGAGGCCAAAAATGAGGATGTCGTGGGTCGTTTTAAAGCGAGGCACAAATGCAAACAAATGAACGCACTGAATGAAAGCCGGTGATCAAACAATTCACTGCAACCTTCTTATTCCAATATTTAGATGATGCTAAATTAAGTGAAATTGCACGCTTAGTTGTGAATGGTATCCGGTCATAGTAGTTCAATCATAAGTCTATGGGCACGGATCGTAAGGCCGAATTCAGAGCAATTAAGTGACTCCTACGATAGACTTACATTTAATGTCAACGCGCATGCTGACGATAGCTTATGGCATCGCTGGTAGCAATTTGCTTACGACTGCGCATTTGCACGGCGACGGCACAGACGGTGATTATCCTAATTGTAAAGGTATGAGAATCGACCCATAAAAACAAGTTGTAGTTAATGCGGCTAAGATTCTAACAATAATCGAGAGCCGCCAATCCTGCTGGGCTTATAAGGGCAATGCTCAGATTTACGCATTTTGATGTTTGAACGATTTACATTTCATGTTATGCTTGAACTGCTGGTTTTAAGTTTAGATTATTATCGCACGCCGGGGTTTCTGGAACAATGCTTATGTTACTAGTAACATTATTAACTATGTTTGCTCACACGCTTGAATTTGTTATTTCTCAAGAGTTTGATATGTCAGTGAATGCCAGGATTCGCGAATGAATTATGCATTCTTTTCTACTATAAAACGTGCATCGCCGGACGAACCGCACTAATGCTTAATAAAAATTCCATTAACGCCGGTAGTGCAACGCGGGTACCGCTTCATAGTTACGTATTGGCGCGCGGTACCGCTTTCATAGCGAAATCCGCATCACGCTTTCGCCTAAAGCAGCCCTCGAACCCAGCCTTTACCTAATACTCCACCGACAACGAAGCTGTTCGACCGCCGTGGCTCTGGGGTCAATCTCGCCCTATCCACCCAATTTCAACGGTAATCGGGGTCGCTTCGCGTCTTCAGAAATGGACGCACTGAACCGAATCAGCGGCCGGCCCCGCAAATGTGCCCACCGGCGCCCGGTTCGATTGCCACATCTATTACAAAGTAGCCATCGCAGGTCTAACTTGAACAAATGAGCCGAGCCTACGCTTAATCTAATTGTACTCTATCAATTAACGGGCTAACGAACCGGGTCATCACTCGTTAAGTGCTATCGTACTTATTCGCTCGGCGCCACTTTGAAGCGGCCTCAGGGCCTTTAACGCGCATTCTAGCTGACGAAATTCGCTTATTAGTTTCCGGGTCCAAAATTTTGGCATATTAGTACCAAAAAATAAACGCTGGGTATAGGAGGATTCAACTTTGATCTTACGATGCAAGTATGCTTTACGTAACCAATAGAAGAAAGTTACCATTTATTAATCTCTGTATAATAATATATCAAGTTCTTTAGTTTCAAATAATATACGATAATAAAAAGCATAATATTCAATAATATATATAAAAAATAATATATTATTTAACTCAAAACTTTAACAACATATTATTTAACCAAATCTAAGTTATTTAGTATTATGATATATTATTCTATAAAATAATACCAAACTCTAAGTTATTCATTTGAAGGAAAAAATCGATCAAATTGTTGAAATAGTGTTTACATGGTATAATAATAAATCAAATTATTAAGTTTCAAATAATATACATATGAATAAAAGTATAAGATTCAATAATATATTATCCTTTAAACAATAAAACATATTTAATTAAAATCATTTCAACGTGATTGATAGTTAACTTAGATACGGTAATATTTAATATACTTTTTTACCATTTGATATATTATCCTCTGAATAAATAATCGAAATACTCTCAAACGCGTACCATTCGAATTAACGTTGTACCGCTTTGAATTAAACGTGGTAACATTCCGAATTAAACGCGGCATCGGCTTTTAACACACAATTCTCAAAATCAGGATGCCAGACGCAGACATTCGAATGAAACGTGTGGTACCGTTTCACAATAATAATCAGTTCAATTACGTTAAGATCATTTTAAGATAACTGAATATAAATAAATGTTAAGAGTATGAACTTACTATCTAAGTGATGACAAAACGGCTACTTTTAATACTTTTATTTGATAGAATAATATATCATAATACTAAATAACTTAGGATTTGGTATTAGGTTTAATATATTTGATAGGAATAATAAGTTTGGTATTATTTGATGTAATCTTATTACTTTATTTGATTGAATAATATATCATAATACTAAATAACTTAGATTTGGTATTATTTAATATATTTGATAGAATAATAAGCTCGGGTATTATTTGGATGTAATCTTATTACTTATTTCATGTATCAATATATCATAATACTAAATAACTTAGATTTGTACGTATATTATTTGCTTTTATTTATACGTATATTATTTGAAACTAAATAACTTGATTTATAATTATACACATATTAACATGAATATTTCATGAATACAACATTATCATGAATATTTGTCTTTAATAATTTAAGTAATCATTTCAATTATTTCTTGAAGGATATATCAAATAAAGATAATATATTAAATAATACCAAATTTAAGTTATCTATTAATATGTTTAAATAGTTTTTAATTAGAATGCGTTTTATTATTTGAAGGATATTATGATATTGAAGTCTTATGTTTTATTTATATATTATTTGAAACTGGGATAATCTCATTTATTATTATACACATATTAATAAATTACCACGGCTAATTGGGCTCAAAGTTTCATACTCCATCATAGCGAAGGCTCAAATCCCACTACTATCATATTTATTTTTTTGTGCAAATATTTCAAACGTGGTACCGTTAATATGAACGTACTAATGCTATTGGGGCCTGGGAAGCCTGAACCGGGCTCGACTGCGCTCACCTAATATCAGCGGCTCGGCCGGCCTCCCCGGGCCCTAATTCTTAGGCCACGGTCCGTCTCCATTTCTAATCTTAACCGAGGCCGCTCGTGGGTTCGGGCGGGCCGGGCCGACACGAACCGAATCATTGGTCATTTCGTGCTCCAACGAAAGTCTGCCTTGTTAGACCGCTGGAAGTTGTGCTCAGAAACCATCGCGCCAAGTCAACATTTGTTAATATGTATAATAATAAATCAAGTTATTTAGTTTTAATTAATATATTACTTTAACAAAGATAACATATAACACTAATCGCAGTTTCTGGCCCAAATCTGGCCAGATCGCTCTTCACCGGAGGCCCAAGTTCAAACACACACAAGGCCCTCATGGACTGGTCCGCATGGGCTCTGGGCCCTGCCGAGCATGCGATTGCAGGCCGGCCCGAGCCCGACCCTTTAAGACCCGACACGGTTCTTATGTTTACTTACGAGCCTTCCGAAGAAAAAGTAAATTACCACTAATAACACTTTCTCCGCTTCAACATAAATAACGTTTACAAAACGCTTTATTACCTGATTGAAAACCATCAGATCAGAAAATTTAACGCAAAAACTACACGGAATCAGAAAACAGATAAGAATTCGTGGCCTCAACACTACTTATCGACCTAGTCCCATTTCCTGTCATACCAGCTCCATCTAGACACAGCCTACCGGTTCGTTAGGACATGTTACTTACACGCATGCTATACTCTGGACCAGAAAAACTACATCGAAATCAGAAAAAGCGTGATAACATGAGGCTCAACACTAAGTTGACGGACCTGGCCCGCTGCTTGCTGCCCGCCCATCGAACAGCGTGACAGCCGCCCTTGGCTTCGCTAGACATATTTACTTACATGAGCTCCGAAGAGGCAAGAAATTACTTCCTAATAAATAGCCTTCCGCTCCAAAATAAATAATTATTTAGACGAAAAATATTTATTAATTGATCATAAAAACTACATTGAGATTGTGAAGTTTATATCGAATCAGAAACCTACATCGGAATCAGAAACGTATAAGAAAATCAGAAACAATCGATACTAAAAAATTAAATTTTTCTGATGATTATGTGTATTTCAAAACGAATGACTTGGGTGCATGTCACTAATAATTGATTGAATAGTGTATTTGTGGTGTTAAAATGAAACGTGGGATAATATGTTGCTTGAAATAATTTGGTGATATGATGACATTGCTTGAATTGTGTGGTTTAGATGGGATTTCCTCGATCCAGTGTAGGCTGTTTACTTTCTCTCCTTTCATATTTAATTTTTGTAATTAACTTATCTTACTCCTCCGAGTTAATTTGAACAAGTTTTACATACGACTTAGGAAATAAACCAACTTTAATTAATATTAAAACGTCATCTCTTAAACGTACAAATTCACATATTTAATTTTTGAGATAAATAAAAGTTTAATATACATTACTCGAAACTTTGTCGAATCGTTCAATTTGCCCCCTTAACGTTGGGCACTGCGCCAGTCATTCCTGACCATCGCAATAAAAATATATCATTCTCTAAATTAATAACTTCGGCCGATTGTCCCCCGCACTAACTATAATGCGCCGTATCGTCACTCAACTAACTGTAATCGATCATACCGCTCTCTCACTAAGGCTTTAACGAAGCAGAAACGACATCAGACATGATATTTGACCCAATTACTTTTTTAGATTAAAATCGACCACAAGCCTAATATACGTATTAATTTCAATTTTACTCTTCATCAAAAGTGGATTGACATCAATTTTAACACAAAATGAACGAAATCCCTAAAATACCATTGCTCATGAGGTAACCGACCGATTTTAAAAATTTAAGGGACAAACCTAATTCAATTGGCTGGTTTGAAGGGCCGAAAAATTTAACCCTAAATAAAACTTCAACAATTTATTTATTTGAGGTTATAATTTAAATGTCGGACCAACTTGTTCATCATGGAAGGCATATGGAATTATTGGCACTGATTTGCATAAACTAATAATACCATATGAGAACATGATAATGGAAGATGGGAACTATAGAATTTCGGTACCGAATGATACCATACGGTGTATGTAATGAAGCATCAAGTAAAATAATCTCTTATATGAGGTAGTTTGATTGGGTCAATGACATTGTAACAATTCTAGTTTTTGATATCACATGTAAATACATTGTCTTCAAAATACAAAAGTAGCATTCAAAATAATAATCGTACTACATTCACACTTTCTATAATTATAACGCAACATTCAAGGCCATTTTCTAAACTAACGCGCAATGACACTATTTGGAATTAAACTACACCAAAATCATACTCCCTTTAGTTGTTTTAGTTGTCATACTAAAAAAAAAATAATTGTCACTTTGAAATTCCAATGCAAGATTTGATTGGTTTTTCATTTTAAGTCCCTATTTAATGTATATGTAATAAAACTTAATATCAATACCTTCATTAAATTATTGTTTGACTAATTAATTGGGCGATAGGCATATATAACGCTATCGATTATTAATTGATTCTTAATTAATGTAAAAATTATTAGGATGACAACTAAAACCCGAAAGGAGTATATTGGGCATAGTGTGTATTATTATTATTGTGTATTATTGCATATGGGCTTCTGAATATATAGGTCCATAAGGTCATTGTCTATGGTTGTATATATTGTAAGTTTATTATCAATATTCAATGAGAGCTTATTATATTTTACATGAACGGAGCCAATACGGCTAGAGCAACAATAATTTTTTTTTTTACTTTCAAGATTTGATATTGCTAGCATCATCTGATTCGATCAAATGGTTGAACTATTTGACCAATAAGTTTTCCATGGAATTTCGTATGCTAGCCGATTCATATTCTTTTCGTCAGTTTACCATATAACAAAGTTTCATTTTTTGTTTGTTTGTTGCGATATATGTTAGTTGATTGAGAATGGCATCGGTGGAGGAACTAGGGGACATGAGAGCAGTTGCCTATCTTAAAATTTAAAAATTATATTTTATTATTCCAAATTTTTTATATATATTCTTCATATATATAATATTAATTACTATTTCCCAAAAATTGACTCGCCACTAAAACTACCATAATTAGTTATTACACCTCATGGTGTACGAGGCTAAGCACCATGAATTTCGATCTGCACCCATTAATATGGAAAATAAGTATGTCGCAGCCAACAGTGATGTGGGTTTAGTTAGACGTTTTTCCGGAATGCAATGGCAAAAGCTTTTAAATCAATTCTAGAATTTCAAACTATTTCGCGAATCGCTTGATTTGGAAGTTCGTTATCAATTCCCGAATAATTGATACGAAGGCTTTGGCCATGGACGGCGAGTATTGGCCTGGATTTATATTATTGATTTACCTATCAGCTTCAATTTGGGTTCTTTGATGATCTTGGGTTTACGCTACCAAATCCTAGAAGCCTGGGCCTGTTTTCTAAATTTATATTATATGATGTTTTATATGTGTCTCGGGGCTTACTCCGCACTTAATCTTTGTGACTCAATCATCTCGATAATACGAATTGCGTAATTCAATTTACTAAGGACGCTTGTCTTATAATGTGACTTCGCCTAAGAACTCTTGATCGAGTCGGTGAACGTACGGACGGATTCCCATATTTCCGCGCAGTATTCTATGATGCTTCATGGACGGGAAGGTGTCTCCGTGATAGATCGGGTTATCAATCGACAGAGAATCATTTTACCATTTATTTCGAATCATTTATCGAACCAAGTACGATTAGATATCAAAAAGCAAGACACTAGAGATTCTTTTTGTTATTAGCGAGCATAAGGCTACTAGACCTTTTTAATTTAATCCATCAGGATTTACGGGGACTCTATCGCACTCCATCGCTTCAAGGCACGCTATTTTTTACTATCAAGTGATGATTCCTCACTGCTTCGGGTTATTTTTGTTGATTGACAAAACGGAGGGGCGCTAAAGATTTTATGCAATTTTTGGCCTTTGATTGGATAAACAATTTGACGCTTAAAGTAAGATTTGTTAATAGTGATAATGAGACTGAACATTTTGTCTCTAGACCATTTCTCCAAACTCAAGTACAATGCTCGCATTTACCAGATAGTGATCCCCAACGTAACGAGAGGGCAGTAACGTAGCATCGGGCCACATTCTCGAATGCTGGTCGAGCATTAAGGCTTCAAGGGGTCTACCTATTGATTTGGGGTGAATGTATTTGACCGGCCGTCTATCCGATTAATCAGAAACCAACTAGCAAGCATTCTTTATTTTAAGACCCCATATGAGTTACTTTATGCCATAATTTCTTTCTCTGGAACTGTGTTTTTGGTTGTCTATGCTTTGCTTATGATTAGAAAGCTAGGCCTCGATAAGTCTGGCCAGTCGAAGTCGGCGATGTATTTTGTAGGTTACCCTTATGGAAAAATTATGGAAGTTGTATGATTTGGTCTGCCACGATTTTGTCTCAATGATGTTGTTTTTTACGAAGACAAATTCTTATCTACTTCCACCATTGGCATCTAGTCATCCTATTACACCGTGATTACCGGTGAACGACAGCTCGCCAATGTACCGAGACGAGAATTTTGGAAGTTTCGCCGATGCAAAATGATATCGGGGAACCGGCGCGTTTCCAAATAGCCGCGAGAAGCAATTACCGGAGCAATCGGATCTTCTGAACGGGGCGCCGCTGCCGGAGCGCCTCTTCCATGGGGGCTGCTGCCCGAGAGCGATAGTGGTAATGGTACCGAGTGCCCGAAGCAGAGGAAACGAAGCAAATTCCATCCGCCGATTGGCAAGACAATGTTATTAATATTGTGCAAAAATTGAGTCCGACCTCTGTTCTAGCTTCCTCCTCTAATTCATCAAGTACTCCTTATCCTATTTCTGCGTTCATTAAATTGTGATCGTTTTTCTACTAGGCACAGAAATTTTCTTGCAGCTATAACTACATGAGGAACCCAAATCCTTTAAAAGAAGCAATGGAATATTCCAAAGGGAGCAGAGGCGATTAAAGAGATCTCCGTGACAGTTGGTAATGGGGTGGAGTACGGGTACACCGTCATGCAAGTTAAGGCACTTGGTACATAGCGGATCTACAAGATCAAATATAACTCCGATGACGCATCGGTGAGGTTCAAAGCCGACTAGCTGCTCGCAATCATCAGGCCGAGGGCATCGATTACAATGACACTTTCATCTGCTAAGCAAGATGGTTACAATACGAACATTCCTTGCAATAGCCATAATTAAAGAACTGGGGAGTTGCACGATGAATATTCATCGCTTTTCGCATGGGACCTATTCAAGAGGTCTATAAAGAGAATACCTCCCCGGCTTTTTAAAAAGTAGACCGGGAAGGTAATGTAGCTTCATAAGTCCTTATATGGTCTTAAACAAGCACCTTATTGTTGGTTCTCTAAGCTAGCAACATCATTGAAGAGTTACGGATTTACTCAATCATACTCTGACTATTCTTTGTTTCACTTTTCAAAGCGATCATGTTCTGCATCAATGCATATTCATGTAGCCGATTTGATTATCTCTATGAACGATTTCGTTGCATTGGCTAGTTTTAAGGGATATCTTAGCTTTTGCTTTCATATGAAAGACCTTGATATTCTCAAGTATTTTCTAGGTTTTATGTCAGTCTCAGCCAAGAAGGAATATTTTTAGTCAAAGGAACAGTTGATATTATTTATTAAGCAAGTGATCATTGGGATTGTCATGCTAGACTAGTGCATTTTCTAACGGAGCAAACCGCCATTTGGGTAGTTCGATCAAGGCCCTGCTATTAAGACCCGGACATCATCGGGCGTTGGTCGGTAGACTTTATATATTTGTCCTTTACTGCCCCGATTTATCTTGTTCATGTACTCTCTCGCCAGACGAGCCACGCCAAGCATCACGGATCATTGCTTATAGTGAGCTATCTCAAAGGATCTTCAGTCAAGGTATTTTATTAAAGACAAATTGTGACTCGCGCTCATGCGCCGGGTGTACCTTGATTGGCTACCGTTTTCTATCCGACGCTCAAAGATTCCGGGTTAGGTTATTATCTTATTTCGAAGACCAAGAAGCAAGTTATTGTCTCGCTCTTCAACTGCCAATATGTGTCCATGCTCTCACCAGGAATCGCTGGTTGTTAAAGAGATAAATGATCATCCTAACCTATTGATTAAGTAATGACAATGTAGCTCGCTTTATCTGAAGACAAAATCTAAGAGCCATGAATGCACAAAACATATACGGATTAATTGCCATTTTCTAATGATATTGAAATGAATATTCGAATCCCTCAAGAATGCTTCTACTAATGGATGCTTGACCGACATTTTCACGTAAGTCTTTAAGGAAATAATTGAGTCTACTATAAATGATTCAAGCATTTTCATTGCTCAAATCCTGGTATGATATTAAACATAAAGGTATATTACTATTATAATGTATTATTACATATATGCTTGAATATAGGTCCACAATTATTATTTACATCATATATATATTATAAGTTTATTATGAATATTCAAATGAGAGATTATTATATTTTAGAGAGTAATATCTATAACTATATTACCAATTAATCTAATATGCACTTTACAATGTTTTAACAACTATCGGGGCAAGAGTCAACATCGCTTGTCCCACTTGACATTTATAGCTGAGTAATTTTTCTCTCATATTGAAACCGGTATGTTTAATTTAAACCATCTTTTTTGTTATAAAAGGGCACTAATTCTATTGATAGAAGCAACAAGGAAGTCTAAGCAATACGAAATGGCGAGTTCCCTTATTGTCTTAGCTTTTGCTTTCTTGGTTGCACTAGCCTTCATCCTCAAAAAAATCAAGAAACCAACCAAGAAAGTTAACTTCCCCCCAGGTCCAACACCATGGCCAATTGTAGGCAACTTATGCCAACTAGGTTACCGCCCACATATCACCCTAGATAAGCTCGCTAAACAATACGGTGACATTATGAGGGTAAAGTTTGGAATGAAAAATGTTGTGATGGCCGCTTCCCCCAAAATGGCCGAAGAATTTTTGAAAATACAAGATCCTATATTTGCTTCCAGACCTCCTCTGTCTGCAGGCAAATATACGGGTTATGATTTCAAGAATATGACCTGGGCTCCTTATGGATCTCATTGGAAATTATCCCGTAAAGTTTATTTAATGGAATTATTCAGCCCCAAAAGACTTAGTTCATTCGAACCTGTTCGTCTTGAGGAAAGGATTAATTTCTTTAAGGGACTCTATGCCAAGATAGGGCAGCCTGTGGTCATTAAAAATCATATAAGGCATTATACTCTCTCTAGTATTAGTAGGGTTGTTTTGGGGGACAAATATTTTACTGATTTTAAGGGCAATGAGTCTTCGGGTTTATTATCCTTAGATGAACTAATAGCCCAGATAGATGAATGGATGATTTTAAATGGAGAGTTAGTTATAGGGGATTGGATACCTTTTCTACAACCTCTTGATTTGCAGGGATTAATCAAACGGATGAAGAACCAACACGAGAAATTCGACAATTTTTTGACCGTTGTCATTGCAGATCATAAGGTTAAGATGGATAATGCAGGAGATGCTTTTGTTCCTAAAGACATGGTAGATTTGTTGCTGATGCTGACTCGAGATGAAGCTGATCCTGATATGAAGCTCGATATGGAGGGAGTGAAGTCACTACTTCATGTAAGTTAAACTAAGAATAGTCTTCTATAAATTCAACTCATTATAATATTCTCTAATCTAATTTAAATCATTCTTACCATGAAATTAATTTTCTTACTTAAATAGACCCTTTCATGAAAATGGTATGTCAATTCATGTTAAATCAATCATATCATGCAATAATTTTAAATAGATATAACCGCATTATATCAATCTTTTATAACATATTATTTAGTGTTTTCCTATCATATATTGGCTCAATAATTTGATCACGTGATCCCATAACCTTATATTCCATATACAAGTCGACCAATTATTAGACCCCTTCTTATGCTGCTGATTATGTATGTAAAAATAATTTATTTAGGACCTGATTCCCGGAGGCACCGATACCTCGGCAACGACTATGGAATGGGCAATCCATGAACTTCTCCTACACCCAGAGGCATTGAAGAAACTGAGAGAAGAGATGGACAAAGTAACAGGAGGAGAAAGATGGATCCAAGAAGATGACCACCCAAACATGCCTTACATGGAAGCAGTTATTAAGGAAACATTAAGGCTACATCCACTATCCCCTATGTTAGCCCCACATTTGGCATTAGAGGATGCTAAGGTTGCAGGTTATGACATTCCGAAAGGAACAACCATTCTGATAAACACATGGAGCATAGGGAGGAATGATGCATACTGGGAGAATCCTAGTGAATTCAAGCCTGAAAGGTTCTTAGAACCCGGCAAGGACATTAGTATGATGGGGCAAGATTTTTCACTGTTACCATTTGGTGCTGGAAGAAGAAGGTGCCCTGGCTATTCTCTTGGACTCCGGCTTGTTCGGACCACTGTTGGGAATGTGTTCCATGGATTTAACTGGAAATTCCCCGAGGGGTTCACAAAAGATGATATTTGTATGAGTGAGCGTTATGGTTTGACTACCTGTCCAGAGGTTTCCACTTCCGTCATTCCCGAACCAAGGTTTCCTGCCCACTTTTATCAGAGATCCAAATAATTATTCCATCCATCATGAATGCAATGATCATTCTTCTGTGTTTTTATGAATTGGACTTCTATGTTTTTTTATGTATCTCTGTGTTATGTCAAGAACATAGCTAATAACAATGTATGTTGTTTCAAATAAAGTAATGTATTACTTGTATGTTTTCCACCTTCTTCATTCTATGTCATAATTGTGCCACTTGTAATAAAAAAATAATATTTATTCTTTGTTAGCCAGCTTTCCTCAAAGTTTTACAGTTGAGAGTAATGTCTTTGTGTTATACCGAAGACACCTAATAATGTTAATCGCATGAACGATTCCGTGATACGCAGACGGTTATTTAATCGATCCCCAAAGAATCAAAAACAAATATACTCTCGATAAATAGCTAGTCAGGTTTTATCTATACATGACTCCAGATCGTTAAAAGTCAACAATAAACGGTAGCGATCAGAATCCCATTCCCAAATTAAAATTGTCATATTTCACTCTCATCCTTCTCATTCGATTTCGCAAATTCTTCTCTATTTTACTACTTACTTCGCCCCACTATCTCTACTCACAAAGGGTCAAGGCCTCGCGCGATGAAGTTCGGTGTCAATAATGGTTAAGACTTAGTGCAAGAACAAGTAAATAACTAGAGCATTGCAGATTTCGTGAATAGTATGAGGTCACAGCTTAGAAGAAAGTGTAATTCTAACACTCACGGATGCCACAAACGGCCACATAAAAGCACTACAAAGCCTGGGCGCGGGGCTTACAGCTGAGGTGTTGTTTATTATGATGTTTTGGTACTATTTGTGAATGCTTCTGTGGACTCCTGCATTATAGATTATGGAGAGTCTTTTCATACCACACGATAGAATATAATGGTTATTTATATCACGAAATTCGGGATCGCTCATCTTGCTACTCCGAACCGCTTATTGGCGCTGGCATGGTATGTGAATTTTGAGGTTGTCTCGATGGTTCTTTCCGAAAGTTAAACAAAAGTAGATATGTCTAAGTTGTGAAAAAATTTAATTTCTGAGCTACTGATCACAAGTTACATGACTACTTTTGAAGACAGAAATCATAAGTTTAATGGGCAAGGCGACATGTCAAAAAAGTTGACACACAAGGAAACAAGTGGCATGTTGGCCGGGCAGACACAAAAGAAAAGGATTTTTATATGAAAGCTCACTTGTTTCTCAAAGTGGTTTAAGCGAGAGGCCGGTCTAGAAAATACATATTAAAGAAAAACACACAATGAAAGTTTTAGTACAAAGTTCAGAAATTTATGTAGAGTGTGATTTAAGTGCCAAGCAAGAAAGAAAAATCATTACGAAAGCTCAATTCAAGAAAGTTCAGTAAAAGTCTAAAGTGGGAGCGCGGGGATATGTAAAATGTTCTCTCCTATATTTTAGCTTAGTTGGTTTTAAGAAAATAGCTTATTTCGCTACAGAATCAATGATGCGATCCGTAAAATTATCCCTAAAATAATAAAAAATTCAAAACCACATAATAGCTTATTTCATAGAATCAATAAGATAGTGACCCGTAAATCATCCCTAAATAATAAAAAAAAATTTAAAACCACATGCAAATTATACGATAAGCAATATGTGAAATGCGAATTAACGTTTTTAAAACTAGTCATGATCTTACCAAGTCCCAGAGTCCCAATAGCTAGAACCTAGAAACGTGGGGATTATCACTATCCTTGTTGTATGGTAACACAAAATCTGTATAGTTCACTAGAACTCAATATTGAAAATGTGGGTCTTCATCATGGCCAATGATCTCTTTCTCAATAATTTTTCTTAAAGTATTAATGTCCATTCCAACTACCAAGTGTCAATACCAATAAACCTAACGGACTAGCTATTCCCATTCCACTGCATTATCGTCCTTATATTTTACGATGAAAACACATTCAATTCAATAATACCAAACGCGTCAAAAATGTCTCCCCTATACTTGGGCTTAAAAAGAAATACTTACAGAATCAATAAAGATAGTGACCCGTAAATCATCCCTAAACAATAAAAAGCCTTTAAATCACATAAAATTATACGATAGCTTAAAGAGGTAAATGCTTAATTAACGTTTTTAAAACTAGTCATGATCTTACCAAGTCCCAGAGTCCCAATAGCTAGAACCTAGAAACGTGGGGATTATCACTATCCTTGTTGTATGGTAACACAAAATCTGTATAGTTCACTAGAACCTCAATATTGAAAATGTGGGCCTTCATCATATTGGTCGATCGCCCCTTCTCAATAATTTTTCTTAAAGTATTAATGTCCATTCCAACTACCAAGTGTCAATACCAATAAACCTAACAGACTAGCTATTCCCATTCCACTGCATTATCGTCCTTATATTTTACGATGAAAACACATTCAATTCAATAATACCAAACGCGTCAAAAAGCGAATCATTTTTTGATTTAGCTGTCAATGTCATATTAACCAGGGCATGTTAACATATTTGTAAACCATGATTCACGAGGTTAAAAATATCAAAGTAATGATGTACTCCCTACCAATAATGTTATTACCAGGCCCATGTATTCTTTATCGTTATATGTATATTATTACTGTAATTGTCACGTGGAGAAATAATGGATCTAAAATAAGACGATTTCACATTATTGTTATATACTTTGGTCCATATAAGGTTTGTATTTTCCTAATCACGTTGTGCAAAATGTCCAGTCCTTGTCATATTTCATTTACTCTAATTGAAGAATGCATGGACAGCATGGTCCAAAGTAACGATCGAATGTATGGCTCAGTCTAAAATAATGCAAAACATTATATTTTGGTTCACATGATTCTGAACTCTATCTTGGTTAAAATTTTGAATTAAATTGTTTATTTGGGTCCCTATATATGTTACTGATAGTGTATAGACAGTGGAAATAGTTCTTGAGTCCAATTAATATATTGGACTATAATTATTAGGTTTATTATAGTTTACTTCACATTCTCTATATAGAACATAATATTATATTTTATAGTCAAATAATTAAAATATTTTAATTATTATAAAAGACTCCCACATATTAAGTTATTTTAAAATATACATAAAAAATTTAGTAATTGTGTAATTCTTTTTTGCCCTCGTGTTATATGAAAATTTATATATTTTAATTAAAAAATACATTTGAGGAGGCATCCTGCAGATAAATAAGTACTGCGGCAGACCGAAGATACAGCCGAAATGAGGCTTAAAAAACGGCTAAAAGCTCGCGAAAAAGCTAAAATTAAACAATAGCTCGTGATAAACGGTTAATTAGCCACAGGTAGTAATAAATAAATGTAGCAATAATTAAATAGATCAATAAGTTTAAACATCCCTCTCATAAAAACTAGCATAGTACTTATTGGTATGCTATATAAGTCAGAACTATAATAGCGTTTACTGATGCACTATTTAAGTTTGGGTGATGCTATATACAGTCGTAAAAAAAATTTAAACGCAGTCAAAGTTTGAATAAAGACTAAATTATCCTTCATATAATTTAACACTAGAAACATAGTCAAAATAAAAAATTATTTAATGCAGTCGAAATTAATTATCTTCTTTCTATTTAATAATCGTTACCCTAATATTCCTCTTCTTCATTATTAACTACCATACAACTGCAATATATATGGGTGGCGCACAAAAAATCATTCGAAGACAATTCTGCACAAAATAATGGGTGTACAAATGGACGAGAATAAACATGATAATGCAGAAAATCGCAAAGAGGTATTTGTTTTTTCGATAGGAGATATGTGCACATATTGAAAGTTGAGGATTTGTGCACATATCTGTCAAGGGGAGATTTTGCAATATATCTCGGCTGCTTGTGACGAGTGCACATATTTGTCAGAAAAATGACTCTTGATTCAAAGAATTATTCTCAAGAAAAATTATTTAATTAATTTCTTGATTCAATTCCTTGTTAACTGGGATGATGAAACAATTAATTATCGATTTAGATGCAAGTTTTCGATTTTCTAGAATGAAGTAAATGTATATACTTTTAAGGTTTAAAATGTAGAATGTATTAATATTGAAATATAATTAAACTAGTTAGTCTAAAAGTAAAGAGTACGTAATATTGTCACAAAAATTACGACGATCGTGAGTGTAAATTTTCATGATCAGATATGTAAAGAACCACGCTTAAGTTCATATCTACAAGAACACTTTTTAAAAACTACCATAGCACTTGCATAAACATTATCTATCGCAAGAAGTATATTTATAAATTGAACTAAGATAGTGCTAACATGCTCTATATAAGAAAAGCGTTATGATAATTTGTTAGTTATGGCACTTCTTAAGCACCATCGTTATTACGATTACAGTTGCTAAGATAAAAGCGCTGTCTAAACTAACAAATGTTAAAAAACAGTAGGAAAAAATTACAATGCAATGTTTGAATTATTAAGAACCATTTTTATATTACAATTATGGATTAAATCCAATATATATATATATATATATATATTATATTACTAGACAAGTTTCATATTCTTGTAATGTTATAAATAATTCTGTATTAGTATGAGATGTTTAATAGGTAATCTTACGAAAATAGAGAAATTCGGCATAGTTCTATGAGTAAAAAATATGTGCATCCGACGACACGTCCTACTACCAAGACAAAGGGATCAACAATCGGCCACAATGGCGACTAAATGTCCTTTCCGGCCTCAACAAACAAATAGGGAGGCGTTATTACATTATTGACAAATGGACAAATTGAAAGAAATGATCCACCACCAGAAACATGGTCACGAATCTGCCAATTAGAAACCATCCACATACATTGCTTGCCAGTTACATGCAGAAGACCTTTGGGAAGCTAGAATGTCTAAGGAATTCCAGCGAGTTGAGAAATTAAGGGGTATGTAGTACCGCTGCCTAATTTCAGAAAATATAGATTTATATGATTGAAAAATAAAAATTTACTAATCTTGTCTTAAGCATAAAAAAATCGTCGATATTGAGCTTATTAAATTTTTGTTTAATTTATTTTACTCAATATTGAGTGGCGTTGAATTTCAACAAGTGGTATCGTAATCTATCAACGAAGGTTTTTTTTGGGTGTATATAAAATAAAGGTTGTAGATAGTGCATATAAACGATTCCAATGTTCCTCGACTTACACATAAACTTTATAACATACATCTGGGAACTATCTCTATATAACCTCTAACTATTGCCACTGATCAATAATTAAGAAATCATGGAACCCAAATGGCTATATGCAACAATAGTCCTTGCCACCTTGGTAGCTGTTTTTTTCTTGAAGAAATTGTTGAACAACAAAACAAAATCATCCCTAAAACTCCCACCTAGTCCGCCAAGAACTCTCCCAATCTTGGGCCATCTTCATCTCCTTGAACCCCCCATGTACAAAACCCTCCACAAACTTTCTACCAAATATGGTCCAATCTTCTCCCTCCAGTTTGGATCTCGCCTAGCGGTAGTCCTCTCATCTCCCGCCGCGGTTGAAGAAGCATTCACCAAGAATGATGCCAAATTCGCAAATCGCCCTCATCTTACAATCCACAGGCACTTAGGCTACAATTTCACAGCTCTTGTTTCATCCAACTATAGCGAACACTGGCGAAATCTTCGTCGCTTGTGTTCGATCGATATCTTCTCGCCCGGCAGGCTCAACATGTTTCTTACTACTCGAGAAGGGGAAGTGAAACAACTTGCGAGAAATCTTTATGATCTTTCCTCATCTGTTGGGTTTACAAGCATTGAACTAAGAGCAAAAATCCGTGAGCTAACATTCAACAATATCACAAGAATGGTGGCCGGGAAGAAATTCTACGGCGAAGTTGAGATAAAGGACAAGGAAGCGGCTAGAGACTTTCAGGAGCTTATTGGTGGGGCTTTCAAGTTTTCAGGTGCATCAAATGCCGGAGATTTTGTGCCATTTTTAAGGAGGATTGATTATGCCGGGATTGAGAAAAACATGTCCATTATTAGTAAGAAAATGGATATATTTCTACAAGGACTTGTAGATGAGCTTCGGAAAAATGACATTAATCTTGATGAAACAATGATTGGTCACTTGCTGAAGTTGCAAAAGTCCCAACCAGATTATTATACTGATGATGTCATCAAAGGGCTCACCTTGGTAAGTATTTAGTACACAATCTATATTTTTCTTTTCCAATGACAATGCTTGATATTTTATGTTGTTACACTATCATGACTTATTTTCTGATTTATGGCACTATCTATTTTGGGATAAACTTTAGGGGATTAACTTTGTTTAATTTAATCTATGCATGCGTGCAGAACATGCTAATTGGTGGAACTAACACATCGGAAACAACTATTGAATGGGCTATGTCTCTATTGATGAACCATCCACAAGTACTTAAGCATGCAAGAGATGAGATCGATACTCATGTCGGATTTAATCGTTTGATCGAAGAACAAGACCTACCAAAATTAAAGTTCCTTAACAAGATACTTTCGGAGACTTTCAGACTATTCCCAGCATTGCCTATGCTTATCCCTCATGAATCCTCGGAGAATTGTAAACTAGGGGGATACGACGTGCCAGCTGGCACGATCATATTGGCGAATGCTTGGGCTGTTCATAGAGATCCAACGGTGTGGGATGAACCTGATTCCTTCAAGCCTGAAAGGTTTGAAGGTCAGGAGATTGAAGCTCATAAATTATTGCCATTTGGGATGGGTAGGAGGGTGTGTCCTGGGGCAAACATGGGGCAACGTGTGGTGGGGTTGGCTTTGGGTTCTTTAATTCAAAATTTTGAGTGGAAAACTTTGGATGGAGAAAAAGTTGACTTGACCGAAGGCTCTGGTCTCACAATTCCAAAGGCTAACCCTTTGGTAGTCATGTGCAAGCCACGAGAAGAAATGAGTAAGGTGTTGCAAAATCTAGAGAAGATGTAATAATGCATGTTGTGGAATAATATTAAAAAAAAGTTGTAATTTGTTTCAGTGAAATGATAATAATGAATAATCTCCATTATGGTGGTACTTGAAGAGTTTATGTGATGATGATGATGGAGGATGCGTGTGGTTTTTATTTTCAAATTTAGGGTCTCATATTTGTTTCTAAATCAATTGATCAAATTTTATATTCAAGATTAGTGAAATCGTGACTCACGTAACTTGCGTTGATTAGGCATGAGCTGACATTTTATTATAGAGGCATGTGTATAAATAGGCTATCTGTAATTCATTTCACAATTCATTCTAATAAAATTTCAGTTACAATCCAACTATTCTCTCTCTCTCTCTCTCTCTCTCTCTCTCTCTCTCTCTCTCTCTCTCCTCTAACAAACTTCCTCTGCATATTTCAATTCTGTTGATGAAGCTTTGAAGCTTCTTCAATGACAATTTCATATTGTCGATTAATTTGCAAGCATTGTCGGGCCGAGGGTTTTTAACATCTTGTCGCCAACAAAAACCAAAAAATGTGCAAAAGAATAATCAAAATACAGTATATTTGAATCAGTAGCAAAATAATGAAGATTCGATATCTGAAATTAAAATCGGGCAATCTTTGCTCTTGTAGCCTGAATCATTCTAGTTTAATTCCTGAATTCTTGATCTACTTTGAATGGGAATTAATTACATTCATGGGTAGATTACATGATAGTACTCACAGAAGTTAGAGATAAGCAGGTTTTTATTTGGAGAGGTAGAAGTTCTTGAGATAAGCGTCCTGCTTTTTATAAGCGATGGAGGAAAGTCAATTCGACTTTAGTTGGATTCTAAATTAAGTTTGTCAAGCGAGATTAGTAGGTGTTTTGTGTTTGCGAGATCTTTAAGGTTGTGGGAAAAACTTGCGAGATCGTTTTGTTGTTTATATGTGGACTGGCTCGACATGTATATTCTTCAAACAAGGAAGTTTGCAGATCGTTTTTGTTCGTTTTGTAATGGACTAGAAAGCTCTATGGGATTAGAGATGAACGTATATTAACTTCGAAAGCAAGGAAATGATCACGGTAGGCTACTTATTTAGGTAAGATTAACGGTACTAGATGAGTTGTCTTTTGTTTGAAGCAATTTGGATAATAAGGATGAAGATGAAGAGCGATGATGATGTAATTCTTTATGGAATTTGAATGATGATTATGAAATATAGGGAGAATCGAGATCTTGTTGATGGAGCCTTTACTTTAATATTTCTAGAACTTATGCTATGGTTTCTAAAGGTAAGAAGCAGATGGCAACAGGTTGCATTGAATGAAAATTTTGAGAATACTACATATAGGTTAAACGGATGCATAAGGGTGAAAGAGTTGATAAATCACATTTGAGATGTGATTTTGTAGGAAGGAAGAACATTTGGCGGTTGTTTCGGCTTCGTTAGATTCCACAATTGGTGGTCGGGATCAGATTACGTAAGCGAGCTTGAGAAGATTGTGGTAATAATGTGATAAACTCGCGTAATGCGAGATTTGAGACTCGCTGGACTTTATAATTGAGGATGCGAGGGGAGCAATGATTGCGGAGGTATGGTGTGCGGGTTAGTGCGGCCGAGATGGGAAAATTGATGATGGGCGAGAAGGAGGTTCGGAATCTGCCGTTAGCGATCTTTGTGGTCACAGTGCGCTTTGGTGATTTCCGGGTAATGTAGCATTCGTCAGTCAAATTCAATTGCACTATAATAATTAAAATCTTGGATCATGGATAAGCGAACATAACCAGCATGCGTCAAATTTATCACTTATCGATTCATATTTAACTATTAAAAACACATATACGATTCGGATGCGTCGTTCCCCATTAGTCTTGTGAAATATATGAACGATCCAAATTGTGCGCACGTAAACTCCGTGATTACTTGCGTTTGCACGATTTCAAATACAATTTGCTTTCGGTTAGTAAGGCTTTCTAATCGAACGGCATTCAGCTTCTTTCTTTCCCCACTCGTTGTATCTTACGGGGACTTTAAGACACCTTGAAAGTCCTTGTTGTTAAATAAAGATCGATAGATTATAGATATTAGATTCGAGTTCTTTTACTTATAGAGTTTTACATGATAAGTATTCGCGATTCCGGCGCACATTTGTAAAATAGAAGCATTCACTTCCTTTGATGCAGTAAATAGTGCTATCGATAAAGATGTCAATGTTTGGCATCGAAACTGGACACATTTCTTGATGTAATCAAATATATCGATGCATTAAAAGAAGTTTCTTGATTCTTTCTTTGTCGCTTTGTTTTGTGTGTCCTACATGCCAAGAAACATAGGCTATCCTTTTCTAAAAACAAGTGCGCTACTCTTTATCCTTTTGAGATGTTACATGTTGATCTATGGAGGCCATATAAAATTCCAACCCGAAATGGGGCAAGATTTTTCCTAACATTAGTTGAAGATTTTACCGGGGTACTTGGACGTTTCTTCAACTCCTGAAACTTCGAGTACTTTCGATGTTTTGAAAACTGCTACGGATACATGAATTTGTGTTTATCTTCATATGTCCAGTAAGTTTTCGTCATTCTTAACATGATTTACAATTAAATGTCAACGAGTTAAAGCCTTAGGCGGCAATGGTAGTGAGAGTTTTTTAACCACGGAGTTTCTAATTTTTTGATTGAAAAAGAATCACTGTGGCACAAAAATCTTGTGTTAACAGCACCGACAAATAGCATTGTTGAGGAAACATAAACATGTGCGGGTTGCTAAAGGTAATGTTCAATCAAATTTGCCTAAAATGCTTTTGGGTAGATTCGGGTTTTTAAGCGCTACGTATTTGATAAATAGAATGCATATCTCTTTGTCTTGCGGAAATACTCACTATGTGGTTTTACTCGAACAGTGAGCTACCGTGAAAGGTTTGTTGTTACGTTATGTTATACAACTAACCTGAAATCAAATAAAATAAAGTTTGATGAGAGACATTTTCGCTTTTTTATTGGTTATGCTCACGGATAGAAAGCATGGGGTTATGATCTCAAAAATAAGAAAATCATATCTACAGGGATGTTATATTGCGTAGAAAATATCTTTCCTTATCGAGAAAGCTCTAACATGTTTTGCTTCCATGGGTACAGAATGAACATCACAGCAGCGTGACTCTTTTTGCTGTGTTCTGTGAGCTATAATATTTCCTTTGAATGCGTTTGATTCTCACCTTCATTCACGAAATGCAGAGAAAAGAGTCATTATTAGCTACGATTCTTACGATTTTTTTGACTATAGACATTCTACATTGACTGATCTGAACGTTCTGAGCGATACACTAGGCAAAGACAGAGAAAGCCTCCCTAATTGGATGCGTGATTACATTGTTAATTCTGAAGTTACGCATATAAGCTTAATGCACCGATATGAAAATGCGTACATATGCGGGTTTAGCTAATCATCGAGGAGCAAAGAGCCTTTTTCTTACAAATAGGCCAAAGGTAAGAAGAATGGGCGATACCGTGAGTGACTGAGATGCCTTGGGGGCAACGGGACATGGGATATAGTTGATAAGCGATGGGGTGAGCTTTATTGGTTGTCGATAGGTTTACAAGATTAAAAAGGAAGCGAGATGGTTGAATTGATAAATACGAGCTAGGTTAGTTACAAAGGGGTATAATCGAGTGGAGGGTGGGTATTTTGACTCGTGCCACTGTTGCCAAAAGCACATAACGATAAGTGTTGTACTGCATTTGCCCAGTGCTTGGTCGATTTCCTACATGATTTTTTAGATGAGGATATTCCCATGAATTTTTGAGGGTTATGAGAAGGAATTAGTAGTGAAGCAGGTTTGTAAGCCTAAGAAAGGTCATTTCTATGGCTGTAAAGCAGAGCAGCGGCAGTGGAACTTAGAGTTCGCTCTTAGATTTATTCACTATGGTTTGTCTGCAGTCCGGTCAGGCCGGCTGTCTTCAATTCGCAATGCCAATTTCACCGTCGAAACATGTTTTTGAGCGTTAGTGGTGTATGTGGATGACGTCCATATCACTTCGGGGACTCGAGGATAGAGATTATAAATGTCAGTAGCCGTGAGAAGTTTACAATCAGGGACGCGATCTGAGTATTTGGCATTATTAAGTGAGAGGACATGAGGGGTTACATCTTTTCAGCGAAATATATTTGGGGACGTTGTACTAGATTTGAAGTTGGACAATGCCCGAAATGATCCCCCACTCTAAACTTGCCGATTGGGTCTTGATGACCCCGATCTTTGCATTTCACGGAGAAAATGCTAGTAGATACCGAGGAGTTTGGTTGAATTAAGACTCATATCTCAATTTTTTCGACCCGAATCTTCTACGTCTTGGTTAACCGTTAAATGTTAGGTTATCTGAAGCCGCACAATTAATCATTGGAATCTGGGGTTAAATGTGGTAAGAAATATCTAAAGGCACTTTCCACGTATGGATTTGTTACATGCGGCTGAAACAGACATTAGCTTACAACATATTGTGATGCGGATTGGGCGAAGTGTCAGAGCTACTTGGGAGTGCGTCTACGGTTATCGTGTGTTCTTAGGGGTCTCGAGCTGTTTTGTGGGAAGTTGAAAAAATGAACACCGTATCTAGATCGTCAGTGAAGTTAAGGTATTGAAATGCAAACATTAGTGTGTGAGTTGAAGTGGTTGGTACACATTTTGGCGAATATACAGCAATATGTTACTAAGCGGGTCCTTTGTGGTGTGATAACAGCTCACCGTTAAATATCATCAGAACCGCAATGTTCGTGAGGCGGACAAAACACATAAAGTGATTGTCATGTGGTGTGCGATGAGTACAAGAATGGTTTGTCACTTCCATCTTTTTGTTTCGACGAAAGTGTCGTTTCTTATGTTACTTGAAACCCTTTCAGTCTTGCTTCTGTTTGCTTTTTTGTTGTCGAGGTGAATTTTGCGCCTCGTCCATCTTGAGGCGGGTGAAGTTGTATGTGATGTGTGTGATGATGGAGTGATGTATGCGTGCGGTTTTATGTTCAAATTTGGAGTCTTATATTTGCCCGTAAATCAATTGACCAAATTTTTCATTAGGGACCAGAGTGAAATGGTGACTCGCGTGACTTGCGTTGACTAGGCATGGTGATATTTTATTATAGAGCGTGTGTATAAATAGGCCATACGTAATTCATTTCCTGATTAATTCATTCTAATAAAATTTCAATTCTGATACAATGTACACATCTGCCTCCTACAACAGACTTTTCTGCATATTCATTTTGTTAATGAAGGCTTGATGGAATTTCATATTAATATATCAATTTCCTTGGTGCAATTAAACCATATTGACTCTGATTTTTTAAAACTCTTGAAGCTTCGCCACCTCACTCTCAATCCTTTACAATTTCGGTGAGATGAGTAATTTATTATTTGATTTGTTTAATTCAGTATACCGTATAGATAAATTGTTAGGTGTCTGATACAAATTTGGACGAAACATGTTAAATTATTGTATTGGATTTGAATCATGTAAAAATAGATATACGTATGAGTAATTTAATACTAATAAGTGTACCGAAAACTTAGACACATCCCATATACAGCAGTCGCCGGAATTTATCTTTAAATGCTTGGCGTCATATTATTACCATAAACTACCATAATTTATGTCGTCTGCGATACTCTTATATTAGTTGGTGATTAAATTTTTTTCGCGTTCTCTTTCGTCAAAAATCGGCCGTCGACTTTCGATAGAAACTTCGTTAATAGAGATGGTTACATTTGGAATTGCGTAGTATTCCTCGGATAATCAGCAATTACCCCTGACGAACTCAGATTATCAAACATACAATTTAGAGATCTTCATTGCCCGATATGATATTTGCGTGAGGTTTAATAATCTCCGCACTCCTGACAACTTTATCGGTCCGAAATTACATGCTCCTCCCGATAACACCGGAAACTGCATACTTTCGACCTTACGTTGTTAATCCATTTGACCCGTAATCTTGCTTCGCCCGCCTGATGTTCGCGCGTGTTTGGCCAATACGTATAAATTCCATTTTAATGCAAAGCCGCTTTAAACCCAACCTCACTCCTCTTTTCTTGATGTGGCTTGCTTCCCGCGAAACTTTAGGGAGATGCTGAAGACAAACCTCACCGACAAGAATCTTGATATCTTTTATAACGCCTTTAACGATGAACATAGTTTGGCACCGGTAATTACTGTGATCAAAGATTACGAGTGCGATGTCTGGCTTGCTTGCAAAGCGAGTTGTTGGTTTCGCATCCGTCGATTTTCTTCTCGGCTTTTCAGTAAAGAACCGTCGATCTTTGTGCGTTCATTTGCCTGGTTATTAGGAGATATCCCAGGGTATCTGACCAAGGCGGAGATACTGACATGAATTCAGGAAACAACACTGTGATTTCCACTTCCTTATAAGAAATTCGGCAAAATAACAAATGCTCTTATTCAAATTTAGCTTCGACTAGATTTATCCCCAAACTCAAAGTCCCTCTTAATAATTCTCAACATGGAATCACTTGAAGCCCGCCTTGATAAAGAAGATAAATCTGCCAGGCGATATTATTTAGATTGATCTCACTATGACCCCGGGGATGAAAAATGAAACTAGCGACATTTGCGTAACCGCCGCGATGCGGAAGCGGTACTCACGTGATCGAAATGAAAAGATAGGGGTGATAATGGATCATCTGTGCTTGAGCCCTATTAACGGTACTACCGTTAAATCCAATTTGCAGAGAACGTGTAGTACTGCTTGTATTTCGATCGATTAATGGAAACAAGCGGATAATTGAGAGCCTCGGCGCCCCGTCCATAGAAAATTCCGATCCGGTATCGTAAGCTTTCATGATGTCGACTTCATTCGCATCTTTGGTTTTTCTCTCTCTTTATGATATCAGCGCTGATTCCCTACGTAATGAAAGTTCGTCTGATAGACGCTTTCCAGTCTTTATATGCGATCTCTTTGCCAGCTGCTATTTCGCCAGTATTCTTGATACGTTGGCGAAATAGTGAAAATACTGGCTGTATATTGTATTGCGACAGCGATAGGCACAAACTCGCTTCGTATGTTGGGGGAGCGAGGGCTTTTGGGATGAGAGTAATTGTTGTATAGTTTAGGAACTTTGGCATATGGGAGGTTGCAAAAAAGGTTTTGAAACAGCATCAACCCTGAAACCCCACCACTTGACCAGGCCATCCATCTTTATAGAACTTTCGTGCATATCCATCGAGGCCACAGGCACTTTCCCATGTACTCATCGCATGGCGGCCTATTTCCCAGCCCTTCTTGCATTTGGTTAACATAAACCATTATTATTCTTAATAGCCTTATAGTTTTCATTTATTAACTGATCGGAATCACAACAGGTTTTCGCGAAAAACAATCTTTGTAAAATCTACCACCGCTCAGCTTTAACACCATCGTAATTCTCAACTAAATACTCATGGTTTGTTATGAATTTGACTAGTCTGATATGGCTTTTGATGCGCTCATATGCTTGTGGGAAAAACTTAAGCAACTACATCCCATGTCCTTTGTACAACGTATCACTTTGCATTCTTTATGAAAAAGTTGCCTCTCGGCCCGTACCACGTAGCCTTATGATATAACGTTCACTTTCTGTCGGCGTTACTAAGCGCATTGGGATCGAAACACTTACCCGTTGAAAATGTCTCCGTTATGCCTTCATTTCGGCACTTGCTGTCGTCGCAGGCGAGATTTGAGAACTCACGTTAGTTCGACTTCCCCCAAACCTGCTGGCTCCGTCGTCGACACAATTCTGCAGGCGGCGATGTACGCTCCCAAAAGCTAGTATTTGAAAGGCTTAGGCCTTCTTAATATCATCCTCAGCCCGGTGATATTGAGAGAGAAATGATCAAAGCTTGAGTAGGGGTGGGGATATAAACAAGTGATCCTCAACTTCTCGAAACCCGTTGCTTTTTGTTGCAGCTATCAAAAGCTTCTGTGTCACGTTCTCTTTCCCGATTCTACACTAAGTAAAATTGACTTCCGAATGAGGGTGCTCGGCCAGCTTGTCAATCTTATCGATACGCTCGTTAAACTCCTTGTAGCTTGAATCGAGGGGCTACCATCCGTGAGTGAGGAGGTGGTTAATAATGTTGAAATCACCTCAATGATCTGAGCTTTATCAGCTGCATGCTTTTGGCTCGGAGGAAATTCATGAAGCTTCCTACCGTTCTGATATTCTTGCGTCTGTATGAATGACTGGCTAGCTTCTTCTGTTTATCGCCGCTTCTCATAATATGTTTCTTTCATCGTTATGCGACAGCTAGGATTCCAACAAATACAAATTCTACCAATTTTATTAAGGCGATTATTAGGTCTAAGTCTAATGAGAAAAATACTACTAGTACCACTATCAACATTAGTAGTTCTAAGTTTATTCTCTACAAAAGGAACAATATCAAAATCTTTATAATATTTTTCAATCTAAACTGCTTATGCACACAGTTTAGACCTAACACATTCTGAATATTTCATTTAAAGAGATTAGGTTTTCCCTTAGTTCTTCGCAGCTGCACATTTATCTTTGCTTGCTGAATAATAGAGGGGCTGCTAGACTTACCACCACTTTTAACTGCCTTCTTTTGAGATTTCATGATCACCCTATCATCTTTATCCTTTTCCTCAACTTCCAGGGCAGCAAAAGGATTTGCAATTTTCACAGGGTCAGTATTAGATTGAAAAAATACTAAAGAAATGAAAATAAGGAGAAAAAAACTCAAATTTATTTTGGGTGTCAAAATGGCCTTAAAATTAATCTCCCAGCTACCAGATCTTGAAAAATAAACAATATTCTTGAAAGCAAAATTGGTACATTAAGTTAATATTATAAAAAAATAAATAAAAAATGGTGAATTAAAAACTTATGCCATGAACCTTAAAATTTGTTATTATTAATCTCTACTAACATATCTATTTGTTATTATTAATCTCTACTAACATATCTTGTTGCAGCATCACCTGCATGCCCAACTGCTAATTATTACACTCAAAGACAATCCCTGACCACCCCTGATATCCACCCAATTGAACCTTAAGACAAAATAATGTCATATTCCCGAAACAAGTGGACAAATAAAAGATAAGATCATTTGTTATTTATTTCCATAAAAAATGTAATGTACTGATATTTGAGTCTTACTACCTAAATGAACTCTATTTAACCGTACAATAGAATTGTATAGTAGTTTCTCCGTTTCTTTAGTTGTAGTTTTAGTCATTTAATATATATAAATTAAAGAGAAAAAAGTAATCGAAAGTGCGGTGAAAATATAGAATATTGTCAATTGAAAGCAAATATCGTTGATTAGTTATTGAATGCAAGAGGCCCAATTGTCGAGAAATGGTCACGATAGTGCGAGAGTTGCGGCTTGAGTGCGATAGTGTTAGCAGTAGCAGGTTTAATACAGAATGTTTAGATTTAGCGGAAATGTTAGTTTGGGGGCCAAGTGCGCTGTCTTGCATTTTGCGAGGTAAAAAAGCTTCTTCACCGGTGGCTTGTGGTGGGGGTAAAGTGCTGGCTGAGTGTGAATTGGGGCAGATTTAAAGCCCGATTTTAATAACTGCTTTTGAGAGACAAACTAGTCAGTAAGTAGGCGATCAATTTAATTAATTATATAAATTATGAAATTCTAATTTAATAGAATTCGATTAATTAAAATTAATTAAAGGCGATCTTAGTATGACAATTAGCGATTAGGGTTCTAGAATATTTTATGCTTTGAGATTAATTCTTGGGGCCAAAATTAGGGTTAATTATTAAATTAAACCTAATTTTATATAAATAATGATGATGTGACGTTAAAATATTATTAATTACGTGATTAAAATAATAAATTGGAGGAGAAAAACCTAAATAAAAGCGAGGTTTTTACAGGTGACAATTTCGAAATAACATCAGATAAAAAACACACGCCCCTTGATAAAAATACCATAATACTCACGAGATAATTTAGCGTAAAAAAAGCAGGTTGAAGGTATTTTCGTTAGAAACCTCTTAAAGTTTGTTTTAACTGGTTTGTTTTAACTAAGTATTGGCAAGCATGAAAATCGTGCAATTCTACATCACGAATGTCTTGACGCAGGCTTTTAAATGGGCGCCCTAAATTGAGGAACATAGTGAAAAACACAAAAATGTATTTCAAAGAAATAGAAATAGGTGCTTTAATATTAAGTAGGGTTGAATTATACCAACGTATTAATTTCGGGGATGAACACCCAGCCCATGAGAATCCCCAATCGATTCAGTGCCATTAAATCAATCATTTCTGAAGATTAGCGCGAGAGCGCGTAGTAAATCATGAGCAGGAGATAAGTTCTTGCGTCCAGCAATGCACTTTTGTCAAACACAGTAATTTCTTAAGGTAATACTCTTGGCCGGTAACAATCGTATCTATGTAGGATAACAACACTGAAGATTGGGTAATTGTTAGGCATGAGCGGAAGTCACATTTGTGCGGGATCAGGCTGGCCCAAAGATTAAATTTCAGGCAGCGTATCAGTCAGTGCAAGTTTAAATCTTGAGTCGAAGACAGTTAAGTCCATCTGTTATCGTGATGAAATTCTTCAAACATTTCCATTTCGGGGCCAATATCACAATCGAAGCCAAGAGTCAGTAAGTCTATCAGGTCTGAGGATCATGTGAGGTCAGGCTCTGTCTAGGCTTAGGATCGCTTATGCTTGATGCAGACTGCTGTCTGATGCAGGGTCATGATCAGACTCTACATTCAATCCAGCATCTGGCTGAGTTATGAATCAGTTTAGAGAATAATAGATGAAATGGTAGAGCACTAAATATTTGAAATCGATGAAATTGATTCCGTTTATTATTATCTTTAGTTGCGATAATTGTGTATCGATTCATTTACCAGTTAGGTTAAATGTGATTATCAAAACTTAGTGTTCAATTTAGTAATTGTATTCTTAGTATAGTTCATGATAATTTAAGGGGTTGGCGATTCTTTGAATGCTTCTTCGTTAATACGTTATAATAATGGTGAAATTGATTATTATTATTATACAGCTTCTGATATCTACGGCGCAGAAAGGTAGCCTTGTCTGATGACGTTGAGTTATATTTAAATAGCATGAAATTAAAAGAGAGCTGTATAATTGAAATGTATTTACCGATTCACAGAGAGTTCGTTTATGTAGAATATCGATTGAGCAAATAGAATCGATTAAATAGTTATTTAATTGATTCCGGTAATTTAAGTTGTGATAAACTTGAAGATTATTGATATTGACTCATTCTATTTAATTAAGCCCAATTAAATAGTTATTTCGATACTTATTTCGTTAATTGTTAACGAAGCTAATAGGGATTAGTCGAAAAAAGAAGAACTTTGGGTTTTTCAGAAAAAAAAGAAGAATAATTTTTCATAAAAAAAAAAGGCCTAATAGCCGCAGCCACACGCTGGCGATTTTCCCAAATTTTAGCCTTACGGTTTTGGTTTTTGTTCAACCTTGTTTCTTTAGCGTAAATTAGTTAACGATTCGGCACTCTCACGGTGTGGATCATTAGAGATATCATCGATTGATATTACAACCAGGCTGAGTGAATTTGAAGGCACAGCCAGTTTTGGTGGAATTTCTTCTGGCTGCGTTGAAATCTTCTACTGATAGATTACGTATTGTAATTATGTGTATTTTTGAATAATCTAGTAAGCACTTTAAGATCACTTGGATCTGGATTTCAACATTTATCTTCGTATATCCATAGAGTTTTCGATCGCTTTCGTCGATTTGATCTTTTCGTTAATATAGATAGATTTAAAGAAAGGGGTTTTTATTGTATTGATGTATATTATAAATAATAAAATCTTTAGCATTTACATATCTTGGCGTGCACAGTGGGATATCTACACTTTCTTCGTCATTCTTAACTGAAATGGTTCGAGGGGCCTAAGCGGAACTTTTTCTCCATGTTCAAGAGAATCTTAGTCTTTGGAGTCAGCAAGGTGATGCACGTCGGATCTGTGAGGCCCAACTGCTTGTCTTGCCCAATCGCGCCAAATAAATCGAGCAAATTCCGTGGCTTTGAAGTTTGAACAGCGGTTTGAGGATGCAATATCAAGATGTGGTTACGTCCAGTTTCGTCGGCAGAAGGAGGCGTGGCGAAGATATGTCTGCATCTAGCTCTTCCCGGCTCACATGTCGTGTCGTGATGACGGATATTACCACTTGGAAGAGCGGGTAGCTCACTTAGTAAAAGCCGGTGCGGGCTCGAAGTGAGGCGCTATCAACGTAGTTGGGAAGATAAAAGCATGACGGCGTCAGCAATTAGTAGAAGCGACCACAAGGACCTGCTTTCTCGGGCGCACAACACACTTAAGGGGTTGAACCAGCTTCATCTGTTTCAGCCGTGTTAAGCTTCAGCGTATACCATGGACAAGCTGGCACAAAGATGGTGAAGACCCCGTAATGCTTGCGATGGGACCACATGCACAGCCTTGGCTTCGGGGAATTCGTATTGGAAGCGATCGAAACGAACGGAGACGAGTGGCCGCGCTTATCTTACATGGTAAGCCTTACGCTCGTATAGATCGGTACGGTGCCTCGTAGTATGACCACCCAAATTCAAACTCTGGTCGATGGAATTGGGAACCACAGCGGCTAGCGTCGCCCTTTATTGAGACATGCGATATCTTTGGGGCGAATGGATCGTATGGATAAGCCGGTTCATTCGATCGATCAAAATGCATTTGAGTGAATACCGTTGAAGCTGAAGCCGATACATCGATGGTTGGGCCTGTGGAATGTGAATTCCCTAAATCGCTTCTTCGGCGCCCAGTAATGTGAAAGTGAGCATGATAAATCTAGCCAATGCGGGTAGCTCGAAAACGGTACGTAACATATTTCATAAATAGATGGAGAAGTACGAGCGAAATGCAATGATAGTATCGAGAAACATAAGCTATGTCGTAACCATTTCAAAGCGGCGTTGGGAGGCTGCTGATAAATCTGCGAGGTATATTTCCCAAGACGCTTTGACGTGCGTCGCTGAGCCCGTGGCGTGGAGTTATTTATAGCGACCCAGCAAAGGAAGGGTATGAGTACGTTAACGTCCGTACTCTGATGCTTCAAATTTGAAGATGTAGATCTCGAAGAGCCATGTAAAGAAGATCTACGTGTCCCTTGTTTTCAAATTGACGAGTCTTTCGCCCGAAACCAAAACAACGGCGAGATACTAAATATGGAAGTAGGATTCATCAGCGGCGAAAGATATGCGAAACCAAAGAATATCCATTATTTTACTCGGAGCGTCAACTGATCTTTGAGGCTGCTAAGCAGAAAATCTCATAGAGTTGCGAGTCAGCGACACGAAGATGCAGCGAAGCGGCCGGCCCAATGCGGTGTCGCCCTGCTAACGTGCGTCAGAGAGAAAGAGTGTTTTGCAGCCAGGAGAAAAGTGATGGGTTTGGCGTATCGAGGACCGTATCACTTGAGGAAGATAAGGTCTAAGTTGTAAATCATGTGGCTAACTGCAATAATGCATAAAGGCATCGAGACAAAAGAAAACTATGGAGGATTTACTCGGATAACTCCCACGTGTTGAAGCTGAAGCTTAAATAACTACACGTATTGGAGAGAAGGCTGGCTGAAATCCCGGTATAACAAAGGCGACCTGTGAGAAGCTGACCCCGAGTTACAAATACCTAAACCAAATTAGAAGATGTTGCTTAAAAAGATGGGAAATGAAGATCGGCCACCGCTTGGTGGAGCAAAACCATAAATTAGTCTTCCGAGGTTGGAGGCAAACACACAAAAAAAGAAAAGATGATGCTTCAAAAATTAGTGCAAACTGACTGGTAAATTGTGTACCGAGGCCGAAAGCAATGAGAACCCTGGTCGATTAGTCCAGGAACTTGAGGCTGACAGCAACTTGAGAAAGGATGGTCTTGAATTGGGGCGGCAATTGTCATTGGGTACTTGAGGTATCGTCGGCCGCGTGGAAAGTATGCGGCTGTGCCGTAGCACCGACATCGAATGGGGGCAAGCGTGAGTGTCGACGCGTAAATTCGAAGGCGGACGGCACGTCACGCAACTTATCAAAGAAATGCATAGCGCTGTAGATAGAGAAGGATAAGCGTCGCGTATGAACTGAAACTATACGATCTCGCGGCCTTGAAAGTATTGTGCCCCGTTAACGTCTGATAAAGCGTATAATTCTCGTTAATATGAGTCTAAAATGTCTGCGAAAAATGGCGATACATTAAAGCGTAAAGGCTCGCTTGGTGAGAAGCGTAAAATACTGTGCGCTCTGGATAAAGAGTCTAAAAATGAAATACGTTTGACTTTGATACTTGATGGGTATGTAAGCGACTTGGAAGCCCCGAGGATTCGGTCGTAAAAAACAAAAACTCTCCGTGTCTCCCCATGATGTACAAGAAGCTTATTTGTCAGTGTGTGGTCAGGTCTGCTTAAGTATCAGCTCGAGTAAAAGGCTATCCCAGAGACGGCTGGCTGCATGGTCGACTGGGGCATCGTCAGCGTCAGCTGCTACGATGCCCGGTGGGGGGCGTTTATGAGCGTCGAGCTTTTAATTATGGAACCTTAATTTAATAGAGATTCGATTAATTAAATTAATTAAAGGCTATCTTAATTGTGACACGTGTGATTAGAGCTTCGATCAGAGCACTCCAATTAAAATCCTTACGTAAATTAATGGTTCGATGTTTAGCCACAGGGAAATTAATTACTAGGATAAAATTAGGGTGAATTAGAGAATTAAAAGTATTTTTATATCTCGTGTGATATGAAATTAAAATATTATTCTAGAAATTTACACGATTAAAATAATAAATTGGAGAGAAAATAGAATAAAAAGCAAAATTTTAGATATGGACTGAAATAGCAGTCAGGTAAAAAAATAAAGGATTAGGGTAATGTTTTATCTTGAAAATCACGAAACCAAATCGGCGCACATGCAAAGTCCGTTGATCTTTTTAAATATTATTTTAATATATTATTTAAATGATCAATCCCGAGAAAAAAATACGATGCTTACCTCATCTGCATATGTTAACATCAATCTGTGTAAAAACTCACGAGAGAATTTAGCGTAAAAGCAGGTTATGAAGGCATTTCTCAGGTAGAAACCTCTTTTGTTGCTTTTCGGGTGAAAAATCACCACGGAACCACAAATTAAAATCTTTAAGCTTAAAAGCGCAAATAGGGCTTGCTAAATTGAGGAGCAGTGAAACATGAAAAATTTCAATTAGAAACCCAAAATAGGTGTCAATATTAAGAGTTGAGTTAATTCTTGCTTACCAATGATATTTCGGTCAGCCTTTGGCCGGTGAGAATCGTCAGTCGTATACCGTAAATCAATCGCTACGGATTAAGCCGTAAAGGCCACATAGTAGTAAATCGCTATACGGAGATAAGATGCATAACCTGTCACATCAGCATGGATTAAGGCTGGCAAAAATGACGCATTAGCCCATTAACAGCATGCTCGAAATGCAGTGCTTCGAAGGCCGGGGAGTAAGGCTGTATATGAAATTGATCAGGTTATGCGGGATCAGCAGGAGTTACTTATAATATAAGCAGAGGGATTCTGAACTAAAGAGTTGATTGTGGTATCCGGACTTCGTCGTCTTGCTTGACGAGTTAGTATAATATATCCCCAGGCTAGACAATTTGTTTATTATTAGAAGGGTTTTTACAGGGAGTGTGCCTTTAGAGGCGTAGGTTAAGTCTTATCCAATTGATTGTTACTACTATTATGGTATTAATTAGCTTATTTATTATATTTATTATCCTATAATGGTGGAAGCGTACATGAAACTAGAGAACTAATATATAATGAGAAAAATGTAGAAACGATACCATGAGTATAGAAAATGATATTGATTTAGATAGGAAACTATCGCATGCCCAGGACACGTTAGAAAATAAATAAATTTGCGGCATGCTGATATAAAGTAATAGAAAAATTAGGTAATTGTCATTAAGTATGAATTCGTGGTGTGATTTAGTCAGGTAAGTTGAAATTTGTTGCGATTTAGTCTCCATCATTATACATCTGGTTCGCATTTAGTCCCTAAATTAACAGTGCCGTTAGTAATTAACGTTTTCACGCGAGTTGGGGTCAATTTTGGGGTTAAAATATAATTTTGAAGACCTTTTGGAATTAAAGTGCAATTTTAATTGGTCAACCCCCACAGTGATGACGCGGATTCGGCCAGCTTTCAGGAGCTTTCAGGCAATTGGTAAAAAGCGAGTGGGCCAAAAACATCATTTTTTTGATGAAAAATTCATACCCACAAACCCACATCGAATTTTACGATTCTTGATTCAGGTTTATAGAGCGGAACTAACCATTTGGTTAATATATCTACTCTCTTGATTAAAAAGAATTCCTAAACATCAAAAATAAAGTAAATAGACCTAATATAATTAGAGTAACATAGTATTGTCGATTCATAAGGATAGAATAAGTCTTTTTTATTCTTACATTACTCATCCTTTTATATATTTTTGTGAAAAAGGAAGCATTTTCATTATTATTCAAAGAAAATTTTGTTAGTTTTTCGAACCCACTTTTCCCAATAAAGATAGGGAATAAGAATATTATTTTGTTTACCATTGTAATTTTTGAAATGAATATTTAAATGTCCCTCAAAGAGAAATAAGTAAATAGATGCAGAAACATATAAAATAGAGATTAATCCTAACATTAACTAAAAATTTATTATTGCGAAAATGATTGAAATACAACCAACCCATCATTACTAATTTTATTTTGTGTGTGTGTTTTTTATACTACAAATATGGAGTTTTGTATATATTGTAAATTTTGTATAGGCATAAATAGGTAGAAGACTTTTGTTAAAAATAATTTGGTTGGAAATGCGGATTTAGACTACTTTAAAAAATTCTAAATATATCTGAAATTATATTTGTAGTATAAAACTCTGTAGTATTTTTTGGCATGATCGCGTTTTTAGTCTAAATTGTCGGAAAAAGTGTCAGGGAAAAGTCCGGAAAGTGGCCCAGGAAAGGTGGCCGGAAATTTGGCGAATCCCGGCGTTATTAGAAGGTGTGGCCAAAATTGCGTTTTAGCGAAGTGTACTACTTCGCGTGAAAAACGTTAATTACTTAGCAACGGATTAATTTAGAAATTATCTGAGCAGGATGTCTGATCACGGTTAAATCTACTTAATGACCAAAACTACTTGGAATTAATCATCTGTGATAAATCTTCACTTTGGGGCCAATTCTTTGTAATTTCTCTAAAGTAAGACATTAATCAATTAAAATTTGAAAAGTAGACTAACAAAAGAAAGCAAATGAAGGAAAACCTTATTATTCATATCGAAATAAAGCAAGGTACATGGTCAAGGATTTATTGAAAGACACTCGAATAAATATAATATAGGACACTTAATTAAAGTGCGATACATTATAACAAGATACACAGCACACAACTCCAAAACAACATATAGTATAGACATAAATCAAGAGATCAGAACAACTTATTCAAGGGCATCTCTAACTACCAACTTATTCAAGGGCACCGATGTCTTCACATCTAGGCATGAAAGACGATCAATTCAAGAATCCTGTTGCATGAGTAGCGTACAGGTGATTTGGTAACCTTGGTTTTCCAGAAACTGTTAATGGCTCGGCAAGAGTGAGGTCCTTTTCAGCTTCACTTAAATTGTAACTAGAGACATTGGGATTTTTATTCCAGCTGAAACCCTGGAGAAGCCTAGCCATCAACATAGTAGTCATGGTAGATCCAAGTAGGACACCGGGGCATCCACGTCTTCCAGTACTAAATGACACCAAACCTAACTTAGGATCAGCAAGAGCCACCTCGGAACCGTTGGCATCGAGGTGGCGCTCAGGGTTGAATTTTAGAGGGTCTTCCCAAATTTTGGGGTTCCGGCCAAGTGTCACACGACTGATCAATACTTGACTACCCTTTGGTATAAAATAACCAGCAACATTTGTGTCCGTAATAGACAAATGTGGAACATTGAATGGTGAAACTGGATGGAGCCTAAAAGCTTCCCTTGCGCATGCCTTGACATAGTTCAACTTTGGTAAATCTGATTCTTGAACAAACCTTTTTGTTCCAACCACCTTATCAATTTCCTCAACGGCCCTTTCGAGTGTAGAAGGTTCATTTATCATTTCTGCCAATGCCCATTCCGTAGCATGTGATGGATTATCAACGGCCGCCAACATCAAGTCCTATTATTGATATACAATAATGAGTAGACAAAATTATTTCATGTACGTCATGTTTATACATACGGAGTAATAATAATAATTTATGGATTATTCAACCACTATAGATTTTAGTACTGGTTCTCAAGCCAGACAACTTATTAAAAAAGAATTTCTTTTACCCAGATGGGAATCTTTTAGAGAATGGTTTTTTACTGTATGCATGTGCCCTACATTCTAAATTTATTTCCATTATTGTATTTGTTTATGAAATTTTGTTAGGTAGTCAATATCTACTACATATATACCATACCAATTAATATGGTTTATGCATCCTATGAGTGTACTTTACTATCTAGTGGTTAAAATGTTGTGTAATGAATGATAAATAACAAATACAGTAACATCAGGAATATATATATATATATATATATACTCCCTATTTCATACCATCAATCTAAATATTAAATGTTCTCTTACGATATCAGATTAAAAAGTTAAAAGTATGACTAGTGAAAAAAGGATGAAAAGTGAGTATTAATTTTTATGTATATATATCGAAAATGATCTTACAAGAATTTGAGCCTTGATTTCTGATGGAGACAAAAGGGGAGAGCCATCTGAAGTAGTGAGGCAAATCAGCACGTCAAGAACATCATCCTCAGTTGTTTTCAATCCTTTTTTCCACATATTTATCCTTTGGTCAATCTCAGGGTCATTATATTTCTTTATGTTTCCCAATGCTTCCCTGAGTGTGTTTTCTTGGCCACCAAAATCGAACGACCTCAACCAAGGAAGGTAATCCGAGACACTAAAACCATTAATATACTGAAGAATTGTAAAGAGAGAATCAACATGATCAATTTCCTCCGGGCCTGGACCTCCATTCAATGTCCCTTCTCCAAAATATCTCTTGTTAAGCATCAATCTCCTAATAACATTCCCACAATAATGACGTGTCACAGTCCGAATATTCACCAGGTTTCCATCACCACCAGCCTGGCCACATAAATTATAGACGTAGCGGATTAGGTTATCGGCCTCTTCGGCTCTTTTCAATTGAAGCCAATTGTGTCGTTGGGCTGAAAGGACCTCACTAGTGACAATTCTCCTCATTTTCTTCCATTGTTGGCCAATAGGTGTTAAAGCCACAGTTAAATAACCATAAGTTGGAATTTCCGTGGACATATGAACCGGTCTGGAGGCAAATACACTATCTTGTTTGAGCAAGATTTCTTGTGCTATTTCTGTAGATGTGACCGCGATTACATGCACTCGGCCTAGCCGAAAGCATGCAATCCCGGTGTCCATCTTCTCCATCGTTGAATGTATCCATTTGAATGCCGGTTTGTTAACCAACATTTCGTATAGGCAACCGATAAAAGGCAATGGTTTTGGTCCTGGAGGAAGTACACATTTGTTGCTAGGTTTTTGGTTTTTCTTAAAGTGTTTGAATTTGTGGATCACGTATGGTATAAGTGCTAGTGAAACGAAGAAAATGAAGGTGTTATAGACGGATAACATGTTCGGAAGGTCATTTGCTGAATCGCAAAGGTTGCCGTGGTGCTATGATTGTCAAGTGCCATAGTACTAGTTCAGATATATAGAACAATAAGGAAATGCCTAGTACTAGGGCTTGAATTCTTTGCTCCTGCTTATAAACATGGAAATCTAGATAGCTTTATATAGTAGTGAATAAACTACTCGCTAGAATAACATTGTCATCTAAAATATTAGACACGACTTATTAGTCATCATATACTAGAAAGTTACTACAAATTACAAATAATGCATGCATGTGAATATGTGATATAGGTTTTAGTTAGTAATCAATGTTCATCTATCAATATTATAACTACTTGTAGATATATGACTACATATTTACAAACGTGATTTTTGACCGATCACTCATACTTCATGCTCTCATTATCAATTATTCCCTTGTCAATATTTAGAAACGTGGTTTATGACTAAATTACAGAAAGTACTCATAAACTTTAAGGTGTACAGTTTGTAGACAAGCAATTAATTCTTCATCCCAAAAATTATCAAGTTGAATTTTCAATGATCAAAATTAATACATTCTATTGTATTAATTGACATATAATCAAATCTGATTAAAATTATATATCATGTCAATATATATAATGAAGTTTACTAAGAATACTATTCATTAATACAATTTCTACCTACACAATATATATAACCATATTTGAGTTTAAAATTGAAACAATTAACCATCCAAATTCAAAATTGGGCAATTTCAATTCTTAGAGATAAGGGGAATACTTAACTGAATTCTAACCGGGTGATAATTGGGAAAATCAGCATCCTAATAACATTTGATATAATTCTCATCAAATAAATATATACAGAAAGTGATTCACCAAATACTGTATGTATGAAAGATGGTATCAAATAAAGAAAAAAAGAACGAGTCTCAGTGATTTGTTCAATTAGGAGTACGTTATTGATACACTCATAAATGTTCACGTCTACGTCAGAGACAGCCAGCCTTAAAAAGTGATTTATCGTCTTCAAAAACATTACAGTAAAGGACAGGTCGGCTTAGGGATATGATGATGGTGGTGGACTTGTGGCAGGGAGGGGACGAGCAATCGAGGAAGGGAGGGAAAAATTGCAAAATATGTTAGATAACGTTTACTTAGATATTTTGTACCAATTAAATGCACCTTATTCTTAGCTTTAATTGATGCAAATTATCTCAATGTTCTAAAATTTAGGGTTGGTGAGATCGAAAAAGGAAAAAAAAGATGTGGCCCAATATTTTACTCGCCAATGTTAAAAGATTATCGTTTGACTTTTAGAATCTCGAAGGCAAGCGGTTTAAAAAACGTCTGTCTCTACAATTATAAAGTTGATATTTAATCACAATTTAATTAGTTGTTTATTACACAATTATCTTTTATTTTAATTTGTCCACTGTATAAGATCTTTTCGAACTGTAGCTTGTCTTTTTATCTTCGAGGAATTGATGTCTTTAAATAACTACCATTGCTCTCAAATCCGTTTCGCGTTTAAAATTTATTTTTTAAATTTAAAAAAGCTTAAATCATTTTATCTGTATTCTATTTAAAGTATAGGCGCGTTAAAATATTTTACGTAATTATAATAAAATCACATGGCTTTTTAACTACAATATCCCCTCCCCGACTTTCCTCTTGAGAGCTTCCATGGCTAATTTCTTTTTTATCACATATAACTAACGAGAGCTCCACCAAGCGACAATTTGTGAAATTCGCAATTGAAGTTTATAAAATTTGATTCAAAATAGTGAAATGTGATAATTTTTTTGGGATGGAGGGAGTAAATAAAACTGCATGTTTGCATCATTGATGGCAATATGCAATAGTGTTCACCGTCCGAGAATACCGTCTCCATATATTTAGGATTTACAGTGCAATTGTTTCTATACAATTAGGGACTAAAATATAATTGTTCAATCTGGGGGATCGATCAATTAGGTAATAATTCGTGGGAGAAAATTGGATGCCGATTCTTCAACAAATTCATCAAGAGTATTGTAGAGCATGAAAAACTTCATTATTAATGTATTGCAAGTATAGCTAGCTTGGATATTCATCGTCTAAATTTGCAGCGATTTAGTTGCTATTAGTTTTGTGAGACATATTAGGCTTGATAAATGTTTGTTTAGCTACATTTGACTTGATGTATGATGGGTTATGTCTTGATTGGCATAATATACTTTTAATGGTCTTTGAATGAAATTTTGACGATTCTAATTTATGAATGTGATTGAACATATGAAGTGTGACCGTATATAAAATACTAATACTGTTTTTCTAGAATGTGCTCCAAAGGCACGGGTTAATGAATGAAATGCACATGTTAAGATTTTGAAATTCCTAAAAATTTGGATAATTAACCAAGGTTAACTTTAATAAAAATTTCTATTAGTTTTTATGATTCTATTTCTTATTTTAAGCCAACCAATCACCCACTAAATATTCACAAATCTTTATCATCTAGGTAAATATTTTTCATATGCCTTCACCATCTAGGCCAAACAAAAAACTTCCACTCATCTTCATTGCATAGTAAGGAACAGAATCACATCACCTCTAATCTTCTTTGACAAATTACATATCCGTATTATTTTTGCTATGTCCGAGGAACAGAATCACATTATATTTGGCTGAAATTCCTATGTAAACCGATGTAAAATAAGGAGATATTTGGCTTAGTTCTATCTAGTAATGATGCAAAATAAAGAGATATTTACTAGAATTTCTATGTAAACTGATGGTCTGATGCAAACTATTTGGCTTAGTTCTATCTAGATGATGAGGAGCAGAGGAAGATAATAAAGAGATACGATCTTCAAAATAATTTGGGTAGATAATAAAGATTTGAGAATATTAGTGGGTGATTGATTGACTTAAAATAAGGAATAGAATCATAAAAACTAATATAAAATTTTATTGAAGTTAACCATAATTTAACAACCCTAATTTTGGAATTTCAAAATCCAACATATCCATTTATTCATTAAGTTGTAAAGGCTGTTCTAAAAAACCGATACTATTATACAGGGAAGAAATCTAGCACTTAGATAGTGTTCCATAAAATCACCATCTAAGTTACAACATAAAAATGTCGTGTAAGTTACAACTTTGACTACGCTTTTGTGTGCTAACTTAGATGATGCTCTAGAAAAGAGCCGTCTAAGCAGTACTTAGACAACACATTCAAAAGTATCATTTAAGACCTTACTTGGATGGCACTTAAAAAGTATTATCTCTAAGAACTTAGACATGTTAATTAACTTGGGTGGTGCAGCTTAAATAAAATGACACATTTTGTGTCGTCTATGTGTAATTTCTAACGTAGTCTAAGTGTCTTTTGTAGTAGTGAGAGATCTAAATGTAGTCTAACATAGCACTTCAAACCTAACAAACTTTAAAATATATATATTAATTTCGTTTAATTAATTGAAACTACCGACTTCGAGAGGCCTTGACTTGTCGTCAAATTCACTTTGTATGCGTTATGAAAAATTCTGAAAAAAATATTATGAAATAATTTTAAAAATAAATTCAATGATATCAATTTTATATTTTTCGGATTAGTGAATAAAAACTAATTTGTGAAATTCAGCCAGCCAGCCGTTGATTCTAAGCGTCGATTAATTTGAAATAGAGAGAGTAAATAACTTGATTAACGCTTATTATTGAAGTTATATGCCATTGAATACAACTCCCTTAGGATTTTAATACTTGTCATCATAATTTAGAAATTTTGATTTTAATGTTCAGTGAGCATTATTATTGAAGTCGTTTATCTAAAATAACGTTTTTGAAGTGCTTTCTAACTAACTATAACAGTAGCATAAATAGCGTTAGAAAGGTTTTTCCAATAGCGCTTGGAAAACACTATCTTAGTATGAGTCTTAACTAGCTCTCCTGGAAGATTTATTTGAGCTACAATAACGGTGATTTATTACAAAGATTTCGAAAGTGTTATGTAAATTTTTAAACGAGTGTTATAGCTATTAAACTCTGTAAGAGTGAGTAGTCCTAACATAGAATAATGTCCTTGGATTGCAGAAATAATTGCTTTACTTATATTTACAAAAGATTTCATGCATAAAAGTTAAAAGAAATAATCTCAACCAAGACTAGAGATTTAATCCTAGATAGTTGTAATATTGTATATTAGTATTAGAAATGGTACAAATGTTGTACATTTATTCACCAAATATAATGAATGTTCTTATGATCGTTCACGTTTTAAGAGATAATTATTCGAAATGAATTACACGAAGAATGGCGTGAGTTAACGGCACTACCGTCTGTTAGTGTCGTTGTAGGTTTTGTGTCGCATAAATGGCCTTGAAAGTTGTGAACTTTGGTCATGGTAACAATTAAGTTAAATCTCTGCAAACTTTAGGATTAGGCACAGTGCAGTAAATTGAGAAAAGTTCTTGGTACAGTTGAACTAACGTATCATTTAATGCCGGATGTTAAGATTTAATGAAAAAGCACGTTAGTTTGAGGCCAACTTTGACATTTTCTGAGAAGAACAACTGTACGATAACAGTATTGGGGATCGAAGTGTAACTTAGATGCCAGGTATCGAGACAGTCCAGGCAATTAACTCTTGTTTTTAAGGTCCATAATAGGGATGATGAATTAGCCGATATTTGTTCTTTCGGGGATGTGGTCAGCATATTTGAGTCGTATTCGAACTAATCTATAACAATTAATGTAACTAATTTGGATTAAATTGAAGCTTGATCTAATATTTGAGACCGAATCATCAATTACTCAATATCTTTCAATCAAAATTTAAAAATTCAAAAGCTCGAGAGAAGTGTGCCACTACGAAACTTAAATGAAAACGGTCTCATATATATTACCAGTATCAAAATGTAGGGTGTAGAGTTTTGTTTATTGGTAAGAATATGGTGTAGAGTTGATTGCATGAATGATGAGTGATTGTACCTTTGTTTACACAATTCCATGCATGTAATCTATATACAAGCAATAAAATTTAAAAGGAAAGGGGTACCCATCAGGCCATCATCCATGCATTGTTTATTACTCCTTTCATCTCAAAATAAATAATTATTTATATCAAAAGTGTTTTATTAAGAAATAATGAAAAGTTATATTGAAATTGTAAAAATCTATATTAAAAATATAAAAAGTTACATTAAAAATAATCATCTATTTTGAAACGGAGGGAAATATTCTATAATTTTCATACCAAATTGATTGTCCATTGGAACACGATCGACAACATACGACGTATATAACACCAAACGGGGCCCTATCTTTATCGGAAAGGGACTTGAGCAAAGGATGTCAGAGTCACACATCTCCTCTCACTATATTTTGGATTAAGCTATAATCACCACAAATAAACAAAAATTTAGTGATATAAAATTGAGTTTGGCAAACTTTTTTCTTCCTTCTTTTGCTAATTAGTCTGAAATTAGCTAGATATCCAACGTACTAACTCGATGTTTTTTTTTTTTTGGAGAAAGGAAAAGCAAAGACCTTCTAATACCTGTTATAATAAGATTAATCTCCTATTCAACCTATAATTGCTATTACTGATGATCTATACTAGGAGGCGAATCAGGATTCAAAACCTGGATTGTCCCTCAATCATGATTAAGCCGTTTCAATATAGCGAACAATTACGAGATCATTAACACTGAGCTCCAAATTTTCCACTCTAGATGGGATCCCTTTGAAATGGGATAATGTATGTTTTTGGCTCGAAATCTTCAACATCGCCCCTTAAATTAATGAACGTCAATAAATTAGTAAGAAACAATGCCTTTACAACAACATTAAGAAACAACAGACCATTGCTTCACTAATGAATCAAATTCTATCAATTCATTACACAACTAATGAATGAATTCGTTGCTTCAAAAAATAATCAACTAATTGCTTGATTAATCAATCAATTCATTCAATCAAAACTAATGAGCTACACAGTATTGACTCAATTTAAGGTTTCAAATTATTATTCAATCAAATTTAATTGAAAATCAACAATAAAGGGAAAAATAAAAGCACAGAAAGGGTTTAGGACTTCAGGCTAAGCACAGGAAAAGAAAGCAGAGATGGGACCCACCATGAAGAAATGATTTAAAGATGAGGCAAAAAACTGTTTTAATAACTAAGAATCGAACCTATCAACCTTATAAGGATATGATCTAACTAATTTCTTTGCTTTTTGGTAGTCCTGTGTATGTCTTGACCATCATGTAGATCCGCCTCTGATCCATCCCATTTTTAAATTATGCAATGTTTCAACTTTTTATTTTTTTAAATCGTCTCTTGTAACTATAAGAACCGGTCCCAAACCTCATTCGACAAACAAGAAATTACTCTATTTAATATAATCATCCGATAGTGGGAATCCATTTAACAAATAACAAGCATAAATTGCATGGAATGACTAGACTTATGCTACAAATTACTCTAAAATAAGTTCGGGAAATCAAACTAACATGATACAGGCTAGCAACCAGATCTTACACTCCTCCGATCCGTATATTAATATCTTAAACCCCACATGGTCGGGCACATTGTGTTATCTACATATCAATCAAATCACTTTGCCAGATAAAATTGCCAGCATTTAATTTTAATAAGTTGGCTTTTTTGATTTTGAGCTGGCTTGACTTTTAATGTGTTATATATATTTATTTGAAAAATATAACGTATATAGTATTTTGTATCACGCTTTTATTAAGCGCAGCAATTTTGATTGAATAAAAGTTTTGGATATCGATCGAAGATCGTAAAAGTTTATTAAGGCTGCTGAAAAAGAAAAACAATGACAATCTTAAAGATGGAGGTAGTAATTACATACTCACGTCTTGAATATTTAATCTTCACAAAATTGATATGTATGTTGAGCTTGAGATTTAGTATAATAGTCCAAAAGTTAAACGTATGATTGTTCGCGTTAAGCAAACAAAGTTATTTCTTTATAAATCAAAAATAATGATCAATGCAGTTTTCGGTAGTGGGCGGATCATAATCCGCCGAAACATTATCTTTTGCCTCACGATAGTCTTTCGCAACAGGCCGGTTAATCGACAGGAAAACAATTTCAAACGATCGAGTGATGTGGATTAAAGAAAAGAGTCTTTGTTTCGAAAGAAAAGAGCCATTTGGGTATCAGTGAGAGCTGCTGTTGGCGCCGAGGTTCACGCTTTATAGGCTGGCGAGCAGGTTCTTTGGTGCAGTGCTTGACAAACCATTCCGTCTAGATTAATGATTAGGCTGAGTGAGGTGGCGTAATGACAATCTTCAGTACCGCTTTTAATGGGCGAATCAGTGGATTGGCAATTAACGGTCACTCTTAACTGTAAAATTTGGATAATTGACGGCCTCTTTAGGGTGGGCGCTTGGCGTCCCAGCCCATTCAGCACAGGTCGTTTATTCGGTTCTTGATCCGTGATCGCTATGCGATAGGGCGTCGGGTTGAATAAAATCTGGGCCAGAGGTGTTTATGGAATTATCGAAAAATTTCAAAACATATTTAATTGATTTTATAATAGTTTCTTCTTAGGCTTATGAAGTGTGCTACATACTGCTGTGGGTGTAATGCATGCAATTCGTAACTTTTCGTGTATATATGTGACTTGAACAGAGTGTTTATAAACATCATGAAATAGTTTTGATGTAATCAGACAATGAAGAAAAACATAAGGTGCATAGAATAAAACATATCAATTATAATATGTGAAAATAAATAATAATGAAAACCCAAATTAATTTAAGCATTATGTATGTGTTATTTTTAATTTTAATTTAAAACTTAGATGCAGCTTTTATTTAAACGATTTCTTAGTTTGGTAGGTACGTAAGCGAGGGCCAGAGCGTCTGCGGCTTTGTTAGGTTTGGATTTGACTTCTTGACTTTCTTCGAGCACCAGGTTTTGATTAGGTCCGATTTTTTGTAAACACGAAATTTCAAGGTTTGAGTTCGAGTGTGGTTTTATATAATTGTCGGATGATTCGGTCGAGGTTTCTTGATTCGCCGACCAGTTCGTCAGAAACAATAAATGACTATTTTATGTATTAACTGTGAAGTGAAAATAAGATGGAAATAAATGATAAAGTAAATCTCTAACAGAATATTACACTCCAAAATAATTTTTTAAGGCTTGTGTCTACGTTTGATTCATCGAATCGTGGCGGCCGTATTCGGCCGTGTGAATCGGTCGAGCATTTAGGTTAGTTTCACGGGGCTTTAGGCAGCTGGAGTCTAAAATATCATTTAGACCCCGGTATTTATCTTTGTTCGATCGATAATTATGTTGGCGCTTAAAAATCTTGTCATGGCCAAGGGGTATGGGGTGTTTGTTAAACTCATTTAGTATTTAAAATTAATTAATTCATTACTTAATTTATTAAGTTTATTGGTTAATGAATTATTTTAAGTTCTTAATAAATTAATTACTTATCAAAATTCTTAACAAAATTTTAAGTTAAATCTACTTATTTTTAAAAATAAAAATAATAGTAAAAATGAGAATAAACATAATAATAATAATAAATGATAATAATAATACATTAAAAAAAAGCGAAAATAATAAAAAATATGATAATAATAACAAAGTAATAAAAAAATAATAATAAAGAAACAAAACAATAATAATTATAAATTTATAATAATTAAAATAATAATACTTAGTAATAAAAAAGTGTAATGATAATAATAATAAAAATAAAAATAATAAAAATATTATTATTATTAGTATTATTAATAAGAATAATAATAATAATAAATAATAATAATAATAAATAATAATAATAATAATAATATAAACAATAATAGTAGTAAATAAATAATAACAATAAAAATTACAATAATAATAATAAATAATAAGAATAAGAATAATAATAACAAAAATAATTATATTAATAATAATAAAAAAACAATTTTAATAATAATAAAATAAAAATAATTTTATTAATAATAATGATTATTATTATTATAATAATAATAAAATTAACTAAGAATAATAAGAATTAATAATAATAATAATAATAATAATAATAATAATAATAATAATAATAATAATAAGAATAATAATTAATAATATATTTTAGTGATTATATTTGACTATCCATATTAATAATATTTATTCTATTTAAGTTATCTGATATAGTATTTATTAATATATATTTATATATATAAATGAAATAGATGAGGGATAAAGTTGTCAAAATAATTTAATTGAGTCTTTTTTTAAGCGTAAATGAATATCTAAATATTTTCGGTATTAATTCGATTATTATTCGGTTTAATTCGATTTGATTTCGAAACGATTTTTAGGTTTGATTTAGCAAATGAGCGCTTATACCGGTCAGTAATTCTTAAAAAATCTTTATGAAGTGTTATATAAGCAAATAAGTTATCTTTAAATGCATTCTCTTTAATGTTGGCCAATTTTTTTGTTTAAAATATTTGTCGCACATGTAGAAATTTTATTTTTACGTTTTGATATCTTTTTAGTAACGTTATTAAGTATGAGCAAGCCAAATTATATAGTTTAATTAATTAATATTTTAAATTTGATATATCTTATTTATTGGATTTTTATTTTTAGCAATACGTAATATGAATATTTAGAAAGGCAGCCAAAAAAAGCAGAATGAAGTATTATTTATTTAAAAGATTAGAATTAATTAATATGAATTATGAAAAATCAGCTAGTAAATCAGTACAAAAATAGAACTAGTAAATCATAACAGAGGTTGGGCCTCTAAATTGCAACTCGGCTAAATCTTAAAAAAGTCATTAATTTACATCTCTCTCTGCCTTTAGCCTCTTGTCTTACGTCAAAATAATCTTCTAGGGTGTGGTATTCTTACCCTTTTTTTCTTTTATTTTTAATTATCTTTACACATTTTAGTGTAATTTTGTTTATACGTTTTGTTTAATATTTTTTATAAAACATTTAATAAGATTGATATTTATTCTTGATTCTTAGAGTAGATTGAGAAAGCATCTTTTTTATGAATATAATTTAAATGAAATGCAATAGATATTTTCTTGAAAGTGGTTGAAGTATTATTCGAGATTCGACGATCTGACAAATGAGAATATATTCGAGGCTTGGAGGCAAAGAGGCAGTGGATCAATATGGTTAGATTACAATTGTCTGTATTGTATTTTTTTTGTAGGAATTTCATTTGATATATATGTCTCCCCAATTCAATTGTTTCTGTAGATTACAGTTTATGAATGAATATCAATCATCGATTTAAATAAATAAATAAATAATCATAAATTTCATACTTCCATAATCAATTGGTTTCGGTATGAATCCATGAATTATTCTTAACATTAAAAATGTAATTGTTGGCCAGGTACATGGTAGATTTAAGGTGTGGTCGAGGTGTTCGGAATGGCGAAACGATAAGAAATGTTAGTTCATATGGTAAAAATGTTGAAGTTCGCCAAAAATGTCGTTTATTTTATTCCTTTATTTTTGTCCATTTTAAGAAAAGTTTTTCTTCTTTTCTTGTGTTGTAGGCTTATTGTAGGGATAATGTCTCCACTTGTTAAATATATAGTTGGCGATTCTTGAGGAATACGCTTCGATATTTATTCGAGATTATCTACTTGATGTGATTTGACAACTATACTATAACGATACTAGAATTTTTATGAATCAGGTTTTTATATAAGTAATAAGTACTATGGGTTAATTGTGTCAAAATTTAGTTTCGTTTTTATAACAGAAATTATAATAGTATACAATTAAAACAAAACCAAAAGAAATTTCGCATCATCCTGATAAAGTTAACTTAGTATAGGCCAACCAGCTTTATATATATTGATAAATAGTTTAAATCTTGAAGTGGCGTATGCTGGGGAAAGCGTTGAAGTTAAATACAGTACTTGATCTACAAATGAGTCGGTGTCGGCCCGAGCCAAAACAAATGTTAAACTTTTAAGTTGTAATTTAAGCTATCGCTCTATTTTACAAACTTTATATAATATTTATATATTTTATCGATAATTTTTTAACATATTTTAAATTATTGAAGGATCGTCACAAATTCCAATCGTGGTCCAAGCCGTGTATAGTACTTATAATTATATAAATCAAGGTAGGTGAAGACTCTCAATTACATCAATAGTGAATCCGCATAGGTAACATAGAAAACACAACGTATATTATTTGTCGGGCCTTGTTCGGTGTCGACTACTCTCATGATTGGAAGATTACAAATTTCGTCAGGGATGTAAGATGATAAGGTTCTTTGATCTCTGGTGACTCGTTGCAAATTAATGTTTAGGGGCATTTTCTCCCCCCTTCAAAACAATTCTATTTCGTCGGGCCTGACCACAAAAATCACAGGATGTGGTGTATATATGGGCCATACCTTATTTTTTAATTTTTTTGATAATTAAAGTATAATAATTAAGTTCGCTCTTCTATAATAAGATTTAAATATGGCCGCGAAGAAGAATCGAGCGTCTTAATTGTACTTAGGCAATTCGATTATTTCAATCGTCTATAGGTATGATTTTAGAATGCGAAATCATACATTGGATATGTTGGTAAATGTCAAATGCTTGTAGATTTCTGGCCCACGTCAGCATTTAATCTTACTTTAATTACATATGGTTTTTGGGTTCAGATGCGATAAATGAGTTGACCATCCCAAAACTTTGTGCTTCTTAGAAAAAACTCACAGGCTTTTGTCTTTAGTCTTGATAATTGCTTTGACATTCATGAATTAAGCCCAGTAAATGCAGGTGTGAGGTATTGGCGGGTTTGTGGAAAGATAAGGGTTAGATTCATGGAATCGTGTGGCGCAAATTTGATAGAATCGGCTTAGTAGGAGAATTAATGCAAACTGACAACGAATATCCGAATTCAGCAGTGGTATCGAAGAGCACAGGTTTGTTTGTTGTCGTAGGTTTCGTGGAAATTTAGGAATCATTGGGAGGTGTTGGGGGATACGTTAGGTAGGGTAAAGCCCCAGCCGGAACCTCAAATCGGATCGCTGAATCTAGCGAACATTGTGGCTAAAAATACGATGCGTGAAGAGCAGCAGCGAATGCAACGCCGCCTTACCAGGAGGCTGGTGATTGGTTGCATCTCAGCTGATTGGAGAAGTTATTTGGAGGCTGATTACATCTTAGAAGTGGCCAGGATACGTCGAGAGGTGGCAGGGCTGGCTTCTTCAGCCAGGATCTTGCTGCTTTGGTTCGTCGGAGAAGGAGGCTGCCAGGAGGTGTTTTGAATAGTGGCATGAATAGTAGGCTAACACTCTGATAACCGAGTGAATGAGTGAATGCCTGCACACAGTAGTCATTTCTTTACAGTATGAGTTGACTTTTGGGCTTGATTGACGGATGTCATGTTAAATTAATGCGGTGTCGGCTCGAGGACACCGTGGTGAGTTACATCCGCTTTTTGTGGACTTGGCATCTTTTGTGTGATCGTTTAAAGATGCTGTGAGCAGCGTCTTTGTGTTAGCATCGTTGTTTTTGTGTGAGGTGGCTCTTCCAGTGGGCGTCTTTGGTGCTTGTCCGTTTTTGTGATGAGTGTATTGTCGCTTTCGGGGGAACTTTGGCGTCTTTGGTGTTGTGCGTCCGGGTGTGCAACTTTTGTTCTGTTCTTGAATTCTTTGTATGTCTTTTTGTGATTACATGTAATAATTTGGCGTGATGATGAGTTCTGACTTGTTGGATTTAGATCAATCTTGCGTCATGAGGCGAAGGTGGAGGTGTTGGATATGTTGGCCGATAATCGAAATAACAGCCGTTCTGACGTCATTGATGCTTGCCTAATTACATATAGTCTTTTAGGTTATTAGTGTGATAGATATGATTGAGCAATTCCCAAAAGGCTTTGTGCTTAGCAAACAACTCACTGAAACTTTTTATTAGATTTAGTCTTGGTGACGTTATTCGCCCATTATCGAGTCCTTAATTAAAATGTAGTGTGGTCTTGTAGTCGAGTTTGTGAAGGTAAAGGGTTGAGTGCCGCTTGTAGCCGGATTAGCGTCTGAGTTTGATAGAGAGTAAAGCCGAATAGGAAGTGGCCGAAGCAGACAGCAATGAATATCCATTCACAACACCAGCTACTCAGTATATAAGGAGTATTTTGCTTTATTTAATTTCGTTTAAAAATCATTAATAACTATCGTCGACAATTACTTCCTAGCTTCTGTATATGTGTTAAATGTAAATTACGTACCCACTGAAATAATAATCATGCCAATAGGTTATTAATCATTATTGCTGGAAATTGGAATAGGTCAATAATGCTCAGTAATCATGAAGCAGCTCCATTATATTATGAATTGAAAAACATATAGATAATTATAGCTGGAAAAAGGTTATTTAATTATTGCTGGCTTAGATTAATATGCTCAATAAAACTAATTCCTTTACAGGTCGAAATCGAATTCCTCCAAACATATATGAAAGATATACGAATCATTAAAGATACCACAAGCGATAGAAAGGTAACAAGATATTGCCCGGAGTACAATTATTATTGTCTTATTGAGTCAAATCAAGTGATTGGCTGGTCTAGTGTGCAAGTTGCAACTTTTTTTTAATTTTCAATTAAGCGATTGCTACGTTTGGAATTCGGATGATTTACTTTTTTTAAATTGGCTTATTCGCAAAATAGATTATTAGGAGTAAAAACGGAAAAATGATATCATAAGTACAAATTAAATAATATGAAAATATATTTTTGGTAGATGATAAGATAATATGGAACAAAAGGAGTATATGTTATCACATTTAACGATAATAATAAACAAATGTTATTCCTTGGAACATCAATAATTCACCAAAATATTAGCAATTGATCTGGGTGCCAATTGTTAGGAAGGATCAATGGGTATGGCCATTGGCCCAATTTTTTTTAAGCCATGCATGCATGCTATTGAGAATCGAGCAAGGGGCATCCCAAGTCGTTGGAATCTCTGCTTAGCCTCAAATGTCAGTGGGGATATTAAACACATCTAAAATCTAAAAAAAATGAACTTTGGTTATTGTTTTAATTTTTTACGAGTGAATGGAATGAGTGAAAAATAATGTATGAGAATGTAGTTTAAATTTACATTAAAATTAAATGTGTTTTAAATTTTGGGATGGTGGAAGTATTTGTTAGAGCATGTATATCTTTTCACATATTTTTCACAAATCGTTCAACGTCGTTTTATGTTATTTTGTGGTTAGATTTTCGTATATATTAACTAGCAGTTAGTATTAAAAATAAGGAGAATATATATTTAGTTTTGGGGGTAGGATGCGATGAATCGGTACATGTAGGGGCGGCTGCTTGTCACTTCTTTATATGGAAAAATAAAGTTTATTGAGGGCGAGCAGCATGGTTTTTAAAAGAATAATTATATTTTTGAAAAAATCTTAATAAAATTTTATTTTTGAAAAATTAGGGGGGCGGCTAACAAAAGTATCCTCACTCACTGCAGGAGTTAGCTGACGTGTGAGGCGTGAAGGTGATGGTGGTTGAGGGAGGAAGTAGGATGGAATGTGTTAAAAGAAGAAAAGAATGTGAGTTTATTTTAATTAAACTAATAACAATTATATTGAATTCATATATCTCACTTAAATCCAGTAATCCACCGACCCTACCCACACTCACATAAATGACATAATTAAATTACTTTTTTTAATTAATACTCCGTATACTACTTCGTATCTTTTACAAAAAAGTTCGGACAAGTTCGACTCGACCTTTATTATTGTGTGCGGAGACAAGAGGTGCATAGACAAATTTATATCACATTTGTCATTATTACTTTATACATTTCGCTAATAATCACTTAATTGATGAAGCGGCACAATGTTTTTGTAAAGCTAATCAATCAATCATTATTGCTAGAATTGGTCAATAATGCACAATCCAACAAAATCCTTTACAGATCGAAGTCGAATTTCCTCCTCTCGTGAAACATGTGAGAACTAGTACAAGATCTTGGATAATTTGGATCAAATCTAGTACTCCCTCATCCCATTGGGATTGCCCACTTTTTTTTAGTTATAATTTTCAAATTTCGACTTTAAATATATTTGTTTGTGTTATATAATATTTTTATAAAAATATATCGATAAAAATAGTTTGAAATGTATTTTTTTTAATATAGTTTTGCTCAGTATTATATATCTGATAAAATTTATACAATTAAAATTTAAGAATTATAATAAAAAATTAAATTGAAGCAATTTTATGAAATGGAGGAGTACTATATAATATAAGAGATCCCCCACAGCTACAGAAAGGGAATAGGATATCACAATTATTGGATCAAATCTAGCACCGTATACTGTAGTATAGACGTATTTCGTGGAATGCAAATCACCACACAATAATAAATTAAATTGACTATTTTCTTTATTTCTCTTATTATAGTATTATAAAACAAAAAATGTTGTCCTCAGAGTATAAGCATGCTTGGTAAAAAGCATAAGTCTTCAGAAATATCTGCGTCTGTCTCTTCATCGCGGTGTGGGTTCGAGTGTATGATGTGGTATCTAAATGTCAGAAGTGATTTAAAGAAACTTCAATCACTGCCGGTGGCGTATCCATGGTTGGCTAACTACACGTGTAAACCGAGACATCGATATCATGGGGCCTTAGTTTTGAAGGTTTGAAACTTTTATAAAGCAAAAAAATGTTATTATTTTTGGGCAATCGTCAATAATAAGCGTGAATTAGTGTGGATTGGTATAAAAGCGCCTATCGCGTGGACCACAGCGTGAAGTCTCGCTTTTTTAAGATAAACATATTGATTACCACGTCTCGGCCATATCGTTTATTATTGATTTGTTTTAAATTCGGGTTTTTTATTTCTTCATTGTCTTATTTATTGAATTTAGATTAAATCATCGTAATGGATTTATTAGGTAATGCAGTGTATTTGTTAGTTGATGTTGATTCGGTCGATATATTTTAATTTTTTTTATATGAAGAAAAGAAAATAGTTAAGAGCATTCGATGTATTTTAACTGCTTTGTCAGGTATCAAACGTTTATTATATGAAAAAAAAATAATCGATTGAGATTAAGAATATTACCGACATTATATAGTTAGACCCACATTTAGAAATATTATTTTGTTATGACGGACACTACAATATTAATTGAAATGAAAGTTGATTTGCTGTCCGTATCAAGTCTTTTACTTTACTCCTTAAAATGATTGAGTCATATTCGATGCAACCAACACTCGTTAGGCCAGGGCATACGGATAGGGGATATGGTTGTATAATAAAATGGAAATTTCTAGCACATACTCTCATCCACCACTACAAATAATTGCTTGCATACTGCTTTGATCATTAGATAGCATTTTAGCACTATATATGACACTTATGAAGACCTATGGTAGTGGAAAATTTATAATACTTGCAGTACTAATATAGCACTTGCAAAAAGAGCCATCTTAGGTTATTTTATAGATCTTTTAGGTTTCTTATTTTTTAATACCTATTATAGGCTTGGATATTGTGGTTTTTTCACCTAACATGCAATATCATTACTCTTACAAGGCGCCATTGAGATAGTCCTCCATAATACTACGTCCGTTTTTTTGTCATTTTAGCCTAAATTTTTTGTTTTACAATATTTTTCGTTCTAGACTAATACGGAGTAAATTGCAATTTCACGTTACCGATTGTCTTTTTAGCCCATTTTTTTCTTTAAATTATCAATCAAGCCCAATGAAATAATTTGATTGATTGTGAATTCTACCCAGTTGATGTCTTTTTTATTCTTTTTTAACTTCGCTTAATTTATATCTGAAATTGATAAAGGGCGAGAAAAAGAGAATATTTTTATGAAGATCTTGATGAAGCCAATGAAAAGAGGGAAGAGAAAAAAGACAAACATAATAACTCGTCAAAGAATTCTTAATTGTGAAAACCAACTCCAAATAAACTTATATTTATACTTTTCTACTGTCTATTTTAGAAAGCGCTCAATATTAATTACTTAGTTAGCACTTTACAAATGAACTCGGCTCAAGCCAATACTACGGCTAAAAGTTGTCAAAATTCAAATTACCTGAGTTCAATGAATTCAAATAAATCCTTATCCACATTCAAATAAAGGAAAACTAAATATTACTCTCTATGTTATAGACTATAGAGTATCTTGCAATAACGAAGAACAATACATAGGTAATACATTTATCTCTAATTGAAAAATAAACGACTTCGAGTAATCATGGAATATGTAGGGTATCATTTTCAAAAAGAAAATTACATTATTGTCTATCTGGGCGAAAATGTACACCCTGACTGTAAACCATCGCTTCCATTCCCACGTTCTGTATTCACTCTGTCTTTATCCACTGAAACACAATCACATGCGACGTTAATAACAGCAAAGGAACCCCTATCTTAGTAACTGAGGTAATAAAGATATCGATTCCCCATCGCCTAGGGTTTCGCTGGACCCGGATAAAAACCGGATTTTGTCGATCCGTCCGGTCCGCCGGATTTTCGATAAACGCCGGACCGACCTGGGCTTATTTTACCGTTATTTTGGATGAACTCGACTGATCCGTTGTCCTAACGGGCGGATTTTAACCTGCCTCTATCTGGGCCCATTTTTTTATTTGAAAATAAAATTATAAAACAATCTGCACGCCCCATCCATTCTCCTCTAACCCCTTTGCCCATTCGCCATCACCCCATCGGACGGGGCCCCATCCATTCTCCCCACCCCCATCCATCTCCTTCAACCCCTTCGATTCAAGAAGCTTGTAGGCTTCTTTTTGGTGTGAGAAATGTACCCCGCCTCTAAACCATTCTCCCTCCCCCTTTGTTGATTCAACATTGAAGTTGCATGCTGAAGATGCCAAAGCAAAGATTCTCACCTTCAAAGAAAAAATAAAAACCCCTTCATGCCTACACCATTCTCTCTCATCATTTAATTGCCAGTCTCATATGTCAAATTAGTTTATTAATTTGTATTAATATCAGCTTATTAATTTTAAGCTTGGCCAAAACCGCCCAAAATTAATAAAAATCGTGGACCGATTTTTTTTTCCACTTTCAAAAATATCCGCCAAACCGTTTCGGATTTCGCCCCTAAACCGTAAATCCGTCCGGACACACTCTAGTCGCTTCCGATCAAGGTCCACAAATAATAAAGATATGGAATATGTAGGGTATCATTGCCAGCTTGCCCCGACTATCATTTACTCTTTTCAATTAGGTCTTCGATATCGACTTTTCCGAAAGATATCGACTGCTCAAATATCCTTTATACTAGTTTTTTCAAATACTATATACTATTTTTCTTTTCTAACATACCACATGAACCTATTTTTGACATTGAATTAATTTGACATGAGGATAAAATCAAAATTATAAATATATTAAATTTTTGAGGTTATTTTGAAATAAATTAACATAACTTTTAATAATAATTAATATATTAATGAAAAATACAAAATGAACCCCCACCCATCTCCCTACAACACCACCATCCATCCGCAATGTACAACCACCAACATCACCATCAATGCATTTGCTTGAATATGCATTCCTGCAATTAAAAAATAATAATTTGTGGTCCGGCCCTGACGAAATAAAGTTGGATTTATGGACAACCAGAGTTATTTGAACAGGTAAAGGCCACTAGAAAACAATTGCGGCATGTCAAATAGATTAATTAATTATTATTCTAAACTTAAGATTAAGTTTTATTTTTTAATTTATGTGCAAGTATCTAAAAAGATAATTACAGAAACAGAAGAAATATTATATTTTCACCAAATAAATATTTTACCCTTTCAATCCAATTTGAATAAAAATATATTTTATTCAACAACTTTTGAAGCAATAATTTGTTTGTTTAGTTTTACATTTATATCAAAATATAATGAAAGTAGAAAATACAGACACTGTCAATTTAGTCTCTAATGGTGGCACCACGCTGTACTTTTTAGCCTCAAATAATTATATCATCCTTAAAGCGGCATGTTACAATATGGGCCCCTGCAGTTAATAGGTACCAATGTGAAAGAAACATTTGTCAATTTTGGGGATCATACAACAATATTTGTCAATGCTGATCATACCGCACATTTGGCCAATTTCTATTCCATCGCAACATTTGCGCCACTTTCGTGAGACAAATCTACAACATTGTAACTATTTGAGACTAAATTGCAACTTAGTCCCACGCACTAAATGCACTACCCATTTATTTATATCACTAGTAAAAAGAGATACGCGATGACTACGCAATCGATTTCTCAAATATTTGATACCTTTTTTATGTTTAATTCAAAATTATTTTAAAATTGTGTAAAAACTTACACTCCTTAGAATAGTTTTTAATTCATATTTTTATTTTTTGAAGGGACACTTTGATTTAACAATCCTTTAAATGTAGGCATTTAAAAAATTACGAAAAATACGTTTACTAAATATTTTTTAAAAGACCATTAATATCAATTGTATAGCAATTAACGTTACTTTTTTAAGTGAACATATTTTTTTGTTTTCTAGTACATTTTATTTTAAGTATAATTTTTATTAGCACATTACTTTTAAATTATTAATATATATTATTATTAATACATATTCACAAAAATAATAAATTTTTATAAATTCAAATATATATCAAGCAGATATGTAATAATATTTTTTAGTAAAATAATATTACTCCCCCTCGCATCACTAATTCTAAGATTGCTACTAAGACACACTTTAAGAAAATTCAAATATGTGTCTTGTATTTAAATTTTCCTTCATCATCACATCTCACAAATGGTACTTAGTTTAGGAATTTCTAAAAATGAAAAATGTACCTAAGAAATAGGGATGGATGGAGTAGTAATATAATATTAAAATCCAAAATCATATTATTTTGAATATTACTAAATCAAATATAATTATATTTCATTTAATAGATAATTAGTTTCAAAAGATGAAATAATTGGGCTTCAAAAATAAAAAGATCTTCAATTCTAAAACATGTCATCTATTTTCCAACTACAGCACTTTTACATGATTACCATTAATCATACAATACGTTATAGGCCTCTTGTTTACTTCATCAACTAATACTTCTAACATTTTATATATACGATAATATTAATGAAATGATTTTAAGATTCCACTAGATGCTTTTACTTTTACGATTTTGTTACTTCACATAAAGCCAAGAGAACGAAAAAATTTATTAAGATAAATGGCTGCCAAACAATGATATTCAAGTAAAGCTTCAATTTTGTACATACAGCCGGTAGAAATAATTTATTGGAAACCCTAATACTCGTATATGACTTTATTATTATTTGTTCACTGAAACTAAAATTATTTGTAGTTAACATCTATTATGATTCAAAGGGAAAATTAATAATTAATAACAATAATAATAACAATAATTCTATCAAAAACATATAAAAATATGCTACATATTAATTTGTCAGCTGCAAATTGTGCCAAATATTCACGAATGTGACATTTGTAATCATATCCCTCGGCGACATTCAGAATCAAGATTTAAAGATATATCAAGATACCAAATCAAACGCCATCAAGAGATACAAATATTAATTTAACAATTTGATGTCCTCTAAGTAAATATATTGACGAATTGATCACCAATATAGTACCATCGAATTATTTTAGTTTTTAATCCCAAGAATTGATATGATTTAAAAAAATATAATTTAAATTTTTGTGGATCTCAATATATAAAATTCATATATGTAGGAAATTAAATAATAATAATTCTACACAAAGCATATGATTATTTAACTAATACATATTATAATAATAATAACAATAGTTCTACATAATAAAAAATAATAATAATTTTACACAAAACATATGATTATTTAACTAACACCAGTTATAATAGTAATAACAATAGATCTACATAAAATTTATTATTATTTAATATTAGTTAATTCTTATTAGAACTCACGAGTTATCAATTAACTGGTGGAATTATTAATTAAAAAAATAAGATTTTTGCCTAACTTTTATATTTTTTGAGAGAAGGTGAATTTTAGCACTAATAATGAAAAGCGTAAAGAAATGGAAGAAACACAACCCTTATTCGCACTTTTATACTACGTATCTATACTATATATAAAGCCTAAGGGCTTTAATTATTTAGTGAAGCCTAAATGCACAATAAAGCATGTCTTGTGTCAATTATTAGTTAAATGAAAGTTACTTATAAATTTAATGCAAGGTGGTTTTTTTTTTAATTTGACACATGGGCTTCTTAATTATGCTTAACAATTGTTACCAAATATATTTATAAATTAGATAAAGTTTTCAATTAAAATTAGTTAGTATTTTAAAATTATTACTTTTATAATTTTATTATTATAATTATTACTTATTTATATTGCACAAGCATTGATTGTGCCCAGATAAATGTATGTAATTACACTACAATGATATAAATATTTATGAAATAATATTTGAATAAAATTGCATAGGTTGGAATGTGCACGGATTAATAATATGTTAGTAATTAGTGATATGCTTTAGAGTATTTTTAATTTTGAAGTCCAACTCCAACCTCTTAGTTACATTAAAATTAATATGGGTTACATATAGTACTGTGGGCGTGACTCCATCGATTTGGGTTAAAATCCGAAATCGACTCGAATTTTTGCGAAAAATGCAAAAATTCTCGGTATTATCCGAACCGGTTCGACCGATTTCCGGATTTCAAATAATCAAAATTTTAAGCATAATCAAAATTTACAAATAACCATAAACATTAACAAATTAAACATATTACCATATCAAAATTTACTATAAAAATTAAATCATAATCAAATATTAAAAATAATCAAAAACTATTAAAACAAATAATCAAAATTCAAAAATTAAAAATTCTTATTTTTTACCAAAATTTTGGAGGACTTTTCGAGGGGGAGGATTTGGGCGGAGGTCGGGAGATTGCTACGCTTAAGGAGGCCGGAGTGTGTCAGCCGGAGATTGTTGCATTTGGCCGTGAAACGATACGTGGAAGTTTATGAATCGTATAATTACTTCGCCGCTTAGCTTTGCACTGTAAATTTGAAAAAAAAAAAAATAGGTTTATTAACCGGACCGGATTATATCCGATTTTTTACCCATATCCGTGGTCTCGCTATTTATTTTTACATGTTCTTACATCCGATCCTATCCCACCGATTCGCTTTTTTTATATCCAATTGGGTACTTACATAGTACTAAGAATACAACATTATTTTTTTTTTGGTAAATTAGCTAAGCGAAGAAAGATTTATTTACATCAGACAAGAAATTACTTAATATAGATATTGAGTATTACAAATAACTAATATAGAAATTCCTAACTAAATACAGTTAGAGTAAGTGCTACAAAGAAAGTAGAGAATATAAATTTGAACCCAAGAATCTTCATATGAAAGTTTGAGCCTGATGCCACTGCGCTTATCAACCATCGTACAAATACAAATATATTTGTCTTTAAAATTTAAAAGATCAATGATCTATCAAAATACAAAATTAATTGGATGATCATTTTTAAATATAAATGGTCCTATATTTTGATTTGGCATTGGATTAGAGCTAATTGAGTACGTATTTTTCGAAAGAGTTTAAAGGATAATTGTCTATTTAATTCTCAAAAGTATGACCGTATGTCAACTGTCAATTCAATTTGGTCCCAAATGTGGAAGATTATCGATGCGATTCAAGGCAAGCAGAAAACCCATACTTCGGGTTTTTCTCGTTCGTGTAACCGGTTTTCGGTTTTTTCTCGTGCAATGCGAACTGCTGGGTGCGATATACAGTGTTATTCGGTTTTTTTACGGATGTAATATGGATTATACAAAACAACACGAATAAGTATTAAAATTTAAACAACACAAAATTTTCAATGTCTAATACAAACATAAACATAATTTGAAGACAAATTCAAAAAGGTAATGACCTATTGTTCGCTTTCTTCATTGTATGAAAGAAGAAATATTAATCATTCATTTAAAAACTCTGATGAAATTCGAGCTATACCACAGAAAGAAACAATAAAATAAAGAATCTTGCAAAGAACAAGAAATTTTTTAAAATCTAAGCTAAGAAAAATTAAACTGTGCCTAACATGGATGACATTAACTAATAACTGAAGTGGACAATTAACTAATAATCTAATACTGCATAATTTACAAGTCTATAATATGGCCTTTATTAAAATCATGATCCAAGTTTAATATTAAATTTTAATCCAATTTAAATATCAATATATTATAAATAATTAAATATTTATTTGTAATATATATTAAATGCCAAAAAATAAATTATATATAAATCTGCTCTGTGCGACTAAGTTTTGGGGTAAAACCAAGAAACAACAAAATTATTTCGTTTTCAAATTATTCAAAACTGTGAGGTTGGGCGGTTTAAAAAATCGAAACTAAAACGGGTTCAAATCGGTGTGATTGATTCGGTTTTTTTTATATGGCCATCCCTACCCAAGTACCCAACTAACTGTGCAGTTGGGCAAATCCATATGACAAATGTTTGTCAATTGAATTACTCCGTATTTATGCGAGTTATTACTGTGCCATAATTTTTTCCCAAAATGAGTAAAATACAATCTAAGAAAAATTAGGTAAGAAACTTCTCCTTAAATAAGGTCATCATTGAGTATTTTTTATTGATTTGTTTAAAATAATGGCTTTTAAATATTCTAATAGGACACGTACGTGGAACAAAAAATATTCAGATGGGAAATGATTGGACGCAATGTAAAACCTGCCAGTTCAATTATTGGCTTGAATTATTGATGTCCATAACTCATTAGTAGTATACTAACATTTTCCACCACTCGATAACACGAAAACAGACATGTAACGAGTAGCCGAATTCTAGTAGCTAGTACATTGATATGATGAAGTAATATATTGTGCTCTATTATTGTTAAACCGTTTTTATTTTTTATTTTATTTTTTATAATGAGGCTATAATTCTTTGTTAAGTTTGAATTTATTGAAGTAGTCGCACATTGTCGGACTCCGCATGAATTATCCGTTAGTTGTATATGATAATTACTAATATTAGTTGAATAATTGTAGATGATAATTACTAATATTAGTTGGATAAATATTGTAGTAGTCAAGTGTGTGAATAACTCTTGTACATTAAATAATATAAATATACGGAACTCACACCATTGAAGGTGTTGAGAATTGTGAGATAATAAATTGTGTTCATAAGATGCTTTACGATTCAATAAGGTATCAGCCGGTGTTCCGACAACCCCCTTAGTTATTATGTCTTCATCACCGATGGCACCCATGTCATCAAATGTTCCCATTCTCCACCCGTCGGTCCTTACTGCTCTAGCTTCTATTCCCACTTTCTCATACAGTCCCATACCAACTATGTCTACCCAAATCTCAATGCCCCTTCCCACACATCCGTCTATATTTGCTACTCCATCATCATCGTCCACGGCCCATCCACCATCACCACCACCTTTCACCCAACTCAACCATGCTCATCACTATATTTCCATTAAATTAACCAATACCAATCATCTTCATTGGCATACTCAACTTGCTCCGTTTCTTGAAGGCCACGATCTATTTGGTTATGTGTAGACATCTCCTGCCCTGTCCTCCGTCTCAAGTCCAGTGATGCATCAGATATTTTACCCAACCGTATATACTTTTAGGTCACATAAGATAAACCAATGCGAGTCTTTCAATCTTCTATGTCCGATGAGTATTCGCTCTCGGGGTCGTTGGTAAATCTTCCCTCGGCTATTCTGGGATGCCGTTAAAATTGCTCGCTAATTCATCTTCTCAGCCATCTTGTTTCAAGACAAATCTCATTGGCCTCAGCTATAATAAATACGACTATCAAATGAGTATTTAAATCATTAAATCTAAGCTTATGACTTACCATGCTACGTAAGCAACCACCTCAGAAATCCTCTCTCTCATTTATATTCTTCGAGGCCTAAAAGAAGAGCTTTAAGGACCAAAAATCTATAGTATATTCCCCTCAAGTGGCTCCTCAGCTATGTCTTTGAGGAACTATGGAATTGGCTGGGCACTCAAGAATTTGTGAACTGCTCATCCTATTGTCTCGGCCTGCGGTCCGATGGTTTACGCTTACCTCCACCTATTGCCAAGATGCAGCCTGCTCCATTTTCGCTTACGGTGTGCAGGCCGATCCTCACGGGCCGGTTTGCCGCGCCTCCGTGTCTTGGATACCTTCACCTAAGGCCCGCCCTTTCGACCTCCGCCATCGCTGTGCTTTATTTGTGAGTCAACAATGCACCTTGCTAATGATTGTCCTCATCGGAATCATGCCGCCTCCCCTCAAGCCTTCTATGCTACACCATCCACTCAACCATCTCGCCTGACCTCCTCGCTTCATTACTCATCCTCGGCTTCCCCTCCTTTTGACGCCACACTCACCGCTCATGGAGCCCCATACCCAGTGCCCGCACCACATTACCTCGATACACCTCCTATCTCGTAACTCGGAACTCTTTATCATAGTCCCGATCATGTTCGTGTAGCAAACGGGTCAGTTAGAATCTAGTATGAATTTCATTTGCGGATAAACACCAAATTCATATATCCCGCATCCTCAAAATGATATAATTAATCTAAAATTCCTATAATGACTTATATGAATACGAGTACTTTAGAAAAGATACCAAATGAAGTCTAACGATTCTTCCACGGCCTCCTTTGAATTCCATTATCGAAAGAATCAAATGTAGTGCCTCTAGTTGGTCCACACCGTGAGAGTTGAATGCTACATTTGTGTCCTGGTGAGAACAACGTTGGGATGAATTGATGATGAAGAAAAATGAAATTTTCTTTTTCCCATTCTTGAGAGCTCACGGATCTTTGTAATAGGCGAGGCATCAAAATGCCATTTTTCAATCATGAAAACAATTTTGCCAAAGATTAAAGTTAATGATTAGGGTTTAATATATTATTATTATTAAACCTAAAGTCCAACCGAATAATTAATGAGCGCCTGCTTAATTTAATTAAACCATATAAAATCAAACACTAACAAGTTGTTAATAGTAACCAATAAGTTACTAATAAGCTCAATCTAAATTATCGAATTAATTCAATCGACTAATTAAATTAATTCGGTTCATCTAATTTATATATTTTACATTATCAATGTAAAATTCCTTAATTGAGAATATTCGCTTGATTACAATCAACTCTCAATTCTAGCAAATGTAGTTTAATTTCATACATGAGATATAATTCAACGCCATCAGATGTGAATTTTCTGTGTTCTATAATATAAGTTGTATAATAATACAATTGACCAATTACTAAATATTATAAATCATTGAACAGGCAAGATATATATGAACCCCCTTTAAATTATCATGAGAACTCCAACACTAGTAATATACAATTTGGCCAAAGTGAACACTAAGTCTAGAGTAATAACCTCGTTGCTTAAAAAAAAAAAATTTAAATGGACCCGGGATATTTTAAATAATCTCGATGATAATATTATTGTAAAATTTTTAAATGAATTACATTTATAATTTTAGTAGTTTTATGCTATGAACATATTTTATCTTCAAACTATCTGTGGAGACAAGCACGATAAAATGGAGAAATTAACCGAAACCGAATCCGACTCGAGTTTTTAAATATCTAGTCATGTTTATTCTTCCCACATCATCATTACACGTACCACTCTATCATCATTTTTTTCATGTTATGGGGCCGTGAAATATTCACCTCCCCCCTTAAAAAAAAAAAAATTTAATTCTTCCATTTCTCTTCGATTGTCGCTCAAACTCAAGATCGGTTGTAGAATATCGTTTCTCCCCATCATTCTCTCTTCTAAAGTTAAGGTGTTAAAATTTCAAGTCTTTCAAGATATTTCTTGGTTTTTGTGACATAGCTTTCTGAATTTCAGCTGACTTTCATAATTGAATTTTATGGATAAATCTTAGTCAAGCCATGGCCTCAAGTGATTTTGGAGCGATGAATTGCATTTGTAGGATCGCTTGAGGACGCATGGTCGAGTTGACTTTAGGCCTTCGGTTGACTTTTATGTGGATATTTTTATAAGACTTTAAATGTGTAGAGGGTTATATTGGGACCTTATTATAGTTGTTATGATGTTAAATCTGGGTGATTTAAAATTGATTAAAAGCGGTGCCATGCCGAAAAGTGTAAAATTCCAAGTTGAGTTATAATCGATATTTCGAGTATAGATTTTATTTGGTGACTTGATGATTAGTTAACAACTTATAAGTCGACTAGAATTTTTGTGAAAGTCATGCTACTTGAATTTAGAAGGAATCCATCGGGTCAAGGTCCGACGGGGATTACTATAAGTAATCTCATAGTTTATCCATTAAGTGTTGGGATCACCGTTGTAGATAGTTCCCTTAAGAGTTGGTTATGTATCTTCTAGAACGCAAGCAAGAGTGGGTGGGGTCTTGATTATACTTTCTCTCGGGTGTTGTTTAGGCGTTGATCATGGAAAAGCAAGTACCTTGATTATTTTTCGCAAAGGTCTTATGGTAGCAAGCAGAAAGTAGTACTATCTCACTAGTGTTAATTCTTACTTACTTACTTTAAATTGTGTGAAATATGTTATTGTGATATGGATTATGTGAGAATGATATACATTGTTATTATGATATGATTATGTGAGAAATCAGATATACATGTTACTGTTAAGGGATTATTTGGTGAAATCTATATACATTGTACCCTCGTTATATGATTATGTGATTATATTCTCGTGGCCAAGATCGCTGAGGTGTGACAAATTAACCCCAACTTATATTTCTCGATTTCCCTGCGGCCTTGTCGCAGCATTTATGATTTCGTGGCCTTTGTTGGCCATTGGGGTGCTTGACTTCATTTATCAAGGAGACGCTTTAGTTGCGCTGGCCGATATTGCTCGGGAGCAGAGAAATAAGTTATCGGTGAGGCGATGGTTGTGAGTTATCTATGACTCGAGGTGACTCGAGTATCAAAATGCACTCAGTCGGGATTAGTGGGATTAGTGACTCTCCGCCTGCGTGATATGTGACGCTTATTGGCCCTATACTACTGCAGATAATACAAGGTTTGGCCTTATACTTCAGTATAAGAGCGTATGACTCTCTTTTGATCGCTTTTGTCAGGTGCATTGCGTGGCCCTATACTAATGCAATACATAAGGTTTGGCTCTTCCTTATACTCGGTATATAAGAGTCGTATGAGTCTTTGATCACTTTGTTGGGTATTGTCGATGCCCTATACTACGTATAAATAAGGCGCGTGCCTTATACTTAGTGTATAAATGCGCCAGCTTTATACTTTGTATAAGCGTTTTGGTCTTATACTACGGTATAAGTATGGGTGATTTATATTAGTCCATTCCTCAGCAGTAGACGGATTGAGTATACGCGCATTGCGATGGTATAACGCGGGGATACAGGTGAGGCTCAATTTAATTAGAGTTTTAGTCGTTGTTGAGTCTATTGATTTCTTTTTATGAAATTGTGCGCCGCCGAATCCTTCTATTATATCTTCATGTATTATAACCGAGATTTCCTCATGAATTAAGTTGTATGACCTTTTTAGGTAGTCCCGATATATGTATATTTTATTCATATTTGACTATTTATATTGATTGACTCGCTCCGTATGGTGAGTTCACCCCGTGTTAAGTTTCACTAAGCCTCGCGGCTTACACTTTTCGTGACGGGCGGCATTTCATTTGTGCCAAAGCTGAGCTGCATCACAAATAAAATGCAAGAGTCGTTTTGAGAGTTTTTGCTCCGAGCGGCTAAAGTAGCATCGGGCGGCAGAGATCCTCACAAATTGATTTACGTGCCACAACTGCTTTTGATTGTTGTATTTTTCCTTTAAAATTTTAGCTTTATTTGGTCGTTGTCATTTGTATTCGTGGATACAAGACGACATTCCCTCGCTAGAAGCCTTGCTCTGCATTACTTTATTTCGGGGATACGCTGTGTATATATATATGGGTTTTGCTGCTTCGATATCACCGATGGATTTGTAAATGCAAAACTGTTTTACTTGGGAAACTTAATTGTGATCACATTTTTGATGAAACGAATTGTATTTTAAATCGAATGCCCATCGGTCAGTGACTCGTGTTCCGGATTTTAATGACTCTCACCTCGGCGGCCGACTGGGCGGGTCAATACACCAAGAATCACATTTAACTAACCCGTAAATGAATTTGATACACAATTGTTGTACCCGGCATAATAAAGGGAATCAATTTCCATTGATTTCCAAAACTCCCACTTGCCCTTTGTACGATTACCATACAATTCCTTTATCACGCGATCTCTAGTCATAGGCTAATCTTTCATAAGTGATGCGTGTCAGCTTTAAACACCCACAACTTTTACTCGAGTAATGAATCGAATATTAAGCATTTAAGGCGGCCCCCATGCTAAACCAATCAAGCATTTGAATCAAGGCGAGAGGCCCGAGATCTTCTTGTATATCAAGGGACGGATAAATCCTCCCAATAGAGTCAACATCTATCATTATACTACTATGTGACCAACATATGTCGTTATAATCCCCGCGCACGCTCGTCATAGTCAAAGTATAGAGCCTATATAACACGTATAGTTATATATCGTAGTCCAAGAATTGTCGAACCTAAAATTCTAAACAAATATCATGTGACACGATATACATATCTTCTATGAATTAGTTTCCGTCAATATACTAGCTCCCCGCTCATAAGACCGCGCCCATGGTATCGGGATCTAGTCCTCATGAGTTAACGTGATCAATCTTGATCACTAATCAAAACACCATGTTAGTCATATGATGCTTGTCGCCTAACTATCAACATCTGACCAAGGCCTTTGGCTATCCTATGTTTCTAGGCTTCGGGAAGAGACAATCAACAATCTGGCGTTGCCTCTTCTAGAAAGCATGTATCAACCTGTGGATTTAAATTTTCACTCATCGAGTATATAATAAATGTAAATTATATATTTTAACGGCCCGTGAAATAAATAATGGGTAACTATACGAATTTAATCACGCATTCATATATATAGCTTAGTTATCAATCGATTAAAATACAAAGGAATTTTTGTTTTAATTGATTTCAACTTATTCCGTAAAGTGAAACGAACTAGTTCTCTCGAATCTTGCCATTCAGCCTTTCCATTAAGCTCTCGTGAAAACCAAACTCGCTGAATCATGTGGAAGCGATCTCAACTCCGGTATTTATGCTAAATCCACATGCATGGATCCTTTAATCTCGCATGAATTCTAGGTCATTTCCTGTGACATGTAAAAACAAAAGAATAGTGATTATAATCACATCCTTTATCGAATACTACTTACAAGCAAATTTCTTTTACATTCATCAACCCGGCCCTCAACCAGTGAACTGTTTGACGACTTCTGAAGATTATCCCGACATAGTCATGCACGACTATGATTAAAAATGGGCTTTAACTAGCTTCCCTCGGGTTCTATCGGGTAGGTTTACAACACAAGTCGAAGTGCTAAACACATCTGCCTTATTAATGCACATTCTTTTAACAACATTACCAACAAAAACCGATTGGATCAAGTCAAGTTGTAATACATCGAGTTCAAGTTTCCCTTTAGTTTACTCATCGGCATACTAGACTCAAATTCTATTATTGAAATTTGGCTATTAGCCTTTCATATGGCACAACCTATTCATAATGCTACTATCACATTCAGCCATGTGTTGAAGACTAAACAATCGGGATTTATTCCATGTAACTATAGTTTACCTCTATTCCCTTAAAGTTATTACCAAGCGTATTCGGAATCATGTGAATACCTTTTAGTAAAACTTCACAAATTCCAATCACGGAATCTATAAGCTACGCCATAGCTGTGGTGCACAACACATGACCCTCGACACGGCATACGGCAATCATATTACTATGTAATAGACTTCAAATCACTTTCACACGCGAGGCCCCTACTAGCGAGATTAGACCTCTAATGAAGAGTCGCCTTTGTCAATAAGAGAATCCTGGCCTATTTATAGAATTTTAATCTATTATAGATTCTTTAATCACCTCGAGCCATGACATCTTAAACTTCTACCGTATAAATGTCATGCAAGCCTCACATATATAATGTGACCTGACATAAAGACGTGTCACATATATGTAATGAAAGCCCACAAATGTACAAAGAACTCAATCACTACTTGTTATCTTTTAAGATTGTAGGAAGATTTCTTCTTCAACATTTAGGGTATAAAACTTCATTTATGCAGCTATTGCCGCCCTACTTAACCTTTAAGGAACTCAAGGTTCTTCATCACTCTTGATTCTTATTGATTTTCATCAAGTATCAAAGTGAGGAATTTAACTCCAATATACTCAATCTTAAGTCTGCAACTTTAGATTTTAGTAGTATAGAAACTTTCTTTTATATTCTCGCTTGAGAGGTGGAGTTCCAATAACAATGTCAAGCATCCATCATTCGCTGATCATTACTTAGGAACATTCTTTCGATCACTTCATGTAATTCACCTCGTTACAACTTCATGAATAAAGGAATAAGAAAGTTTGAAATAAATGAAATACGCCAACCAACGAATATGTTTAATCTTGGTTTCAACTAAATGTATGACAAATGCTCATTCATGACTAATCGCTTCATTTAATGAGAATATATTTATTATTTCCTTCCGATGATTCACCATCCAAAAGGTAATATAGAATGGGCTCTTACTTCCCCGATGAATAACCATCCTAAGATAAAAATGTGAGCTTTATACTCAACCCATGTATTCATATCTTATTTTACTCAAAGTCATTTATCGAGTATGATTTATTCATGTTGTCATTTGTATCAATGCGATTTAGCTTTAAATTCATCAAGAGCGGGCACTCCTCGAAGATAACCGGGCGGTCTTACCACCGATCGGGTTTCTCCTGTCACTTGAACGCATTCAAGTCACATATCTATTTCCACTATTTGTACTTCATAATGAAGACTCTTATACGCATAACAAATTGCAACATTATAAGTAGAGTGGAAATAAATACTCTTCCTTTTGTTATGTACAAAAAATGACTTAATATCAATTTTGGATCTAGTTGGCAATATGTCTACCACAAAGTTGGACATGTACTTAACTTATCCTAGCCGACGCTTTCAAAGTTTGTTTATCAAACACAACTCTTTGTTGTCTCATTTGAATATGAAATAAATTAATTTAAAGGTAGCGTAGAAAGCAACTTTAATATGTGAAATTATTTGATTCTTTGTGTCGCTAAACTAATGCTAAAACACAATCCTTACTGTGATCACTCGACTAATGACATCTTAAGGTTAGAACGAAATTCTCCTTGGTATATGAAATTGAAAAAGATATTCATCCATTGTAAGTGTTTTAACTTCATTAAACACAATTCCTTAATTGCATGATTCCTAACAAGACGCTTTTAAGATTAACGATGTCTCATCTTCTGACAACCGACTAAAACTGATAGTATTCATATGGTCCTTTCCATAGTCTTATCACCCCTCGATGTATCATTCAATGACTAAATCTTAATTAACTTGTATGTAAACATACAAACTTAATTTAGATTAGTGAACCTCCCACTAAGTCTTAAAGAAGGTTTTCCACTTAGTTCATCTTGAAGATTATACTAAGTCTTGTTCGAAATCATAATCCATAAGTATTATTCAATCATTTGATGTTCATAAAATCCTTTAAAGAAGTTAGTAGCAATGTTTCCTTAATCAATCACCTCGATATGGAAACGCGTATGTCAAATATGACATTCATTTCTACCTTACAAAGTTGGGCAAAGAAAATAATTTAGAATCCCAACCACCTTCACGGAGGATTTAAAAATCGTTGCGTTTCATAATGTAGTCGCCATCATTTCACAAGAGCCGATAACTTTCTTTGGTATCTTGTCTTCTAGCTATTGTTATATTTGGCTCATATCCATGATTAAATCATGAGTCAAAAACTAGTGTTCCCTACCAATCGGCAGCCTAGCCAAGATATTACATGTGCCTTGACAATAAAATTTATTTGAGATATAAGATTTAAATCAAATCTCTTCAATTCCAAAAAGTTAAAAAAATCCTTCTTTCTATGCTTTAAAGTTCGAAATAATAATGAAGTGAATCATTAACATCAACTTATAAGTTCCATGTTCACTAACTGCATATGGACGCGAGAATCCTAATGATAACTTTGCTTTATTTTGTTTACATACCATGCTTTTGTTTCATCACAATTCGCTTAAACCATGTTCATCATGTTAAAGAAATCTCAAATACCAATCACATGTCTTGATGTAGATACACAAAGATTCAAGATAATTCAATAGTTTTTCTCTAATCGAAAGTTATAAAAGAGATTAAACTACTTATTATTTAAGGCTTGCTTGGTATTAAGAGATAATACTTAATATATCATCTCTCTTCATAGTATCATTACTCCCTTTGATTGAATCAAAAATTAATTATCCTTCTCAATTATATCAATATGTGACTTTGGTTTATTTTAACCAAAGTTCATGCAACGTATCAACATGATTGAATCAAGTCTTAAATGTTTGTGGTATTTAAAGTTTATCCTCTATTAGCGATACAACCGATCGCAAAGGTCAAGCGAGACGGCTTTGTGTAACACTTTGTTTCAGTCAAGTCATTCGATTTCTCGCTTAACTTATTTCATTACACATTTATAAAGTCATGCATTTAGTTTGCCTCCAATAAAATGGTGAATAAAAATAGGTAAACTCAATATGCCAAACATAATAGGAAATATGCAACTTAAAATAAACAGCCAGAGTTCAAAAACATCCATACATATTTACAAAATGAACAAATATAATACCAGATTTCAAATCTCACAAATGTACAAGGTATCAAGATCCACTATACTGGATTCAAACTAAGAACGCCCATACATTTTGAATCAAGCATAATAAGTAGGTTATCAACCAATTATGTAAACTCACGCAAGGCACCAAAGTCTATTATGCCCATATTTAAACGGCAACATCGCATACATTTTGAATCACACACAGTAGGTTATTACCAACCACCACAAACTACATAACTCTGTGTCACTAGTGATACTACATGTGATGTTACCCGACTTTGTATCTCCGACAAACCGTTAAGCGCATACCAATTAAAACCAAATAGTTACTGAGGATCATCCGAAAAGCCCACAACGCACGGAAATCACTTCAACATGATCCATTGTCATATCAAAGTGCAAAACCCAGAACACTCCGGCCATCACAATGTGCCTGCATGATGCAACCAATTTCACAACTTTAAAATCAAGCCTGACACGCTGCTTAAATTAAACGGGCGAGATTATTATTACTTTGTTTTTATTTTACCATGCAATTGTAAAGACATAATCTGCCACATGACAACATGAAAAATAAAACAAGTAAATGCACATTCAAGAGACGATGATATGACCCTAGGCCCTATTACATTTTCAAAACTAGAAACTAACATTTGTCTCTATTACAATTTCTTGTCTTCCGCTTCTTAATCTCCAATGTCCGCCTTGAATTCTACAATTCAAATACACTAATCCCAACTTACGCATGCAAGCTAAAGTGGAGAAAACAAGAAAAATTAAATAAAAATACCATACTCAAAGTTATTTGAGCAACAATACTAAGACGTTGCATCTAAAAAAACGCGTCATATCTATATTATTCCATTCCATTCCATAACAATATATATGGGCAAAACATCAAAAACAAATAAATGCACTTAATGTCATATATATATTAAATGAAATGGAAATAAATATCTTCATAATTGACTAATTAATTACCCATTAGATGCCAATTAATTATCACTCATATAAATTTTCAATTTGAATATTCACATTGATGATTAATGATAATTATTACAATAATTATCAACCACTTAAATCATGGAAGCACGGCTTTCAAGTAATTAACTCCAAAATTCAAAATGTAAAATTTATTTATGGAAAATATTTTCAATAATTATCAATTAATGAAAATACTGCGAGTGGAAATATAAATCAAATTTAATGCCATTCAAGATATATATTCAATCATCTTAATGATAAAATTTGTGATTTAATATTTTAAAAACCGAAATTAATAATTACCAATAATTTTAAACAAAAATAATTACATAAAATACATTTAGGGTTTTCTAAACGGACGACAAATTTCAACGGCTAAAACGATCGCCTCCGCCACCTGTGGTCGACACGGGCCCGTGCCAGAGTATTTGCCGGGTGGTGAGCTGTCCTCGTGTGGCCGAACGCATATTCTCGCATCGACGCCGCCTCGGTACGATGCCCAAAGCCAAGCGACTCCATTTGGTAATTCATTTTAGTTTTTCGCTTTTCCGCATTAATCGTGAACTTTTAGAAAAAAGATTTGGAGGCTCTAAAAATTCAAAAAAATTTAGGATTCAACTTGAACATCAACAATATCATTATTGAACATGTCCAACTGGAATTTCATCAAAAACACTTCTAGTTTTTCGATTAAACCCAACACATAAATTCAATAAAAAATTTTGGAGTACTTTAAAATTCAAAAAATTATTGAAAAATCTAGGATGAACATCATCGTGTGGTCGCTAACATACAGATTTAATTTCAAATTTTATGAAATTTAACTCTCAGAAAATCGAAATGATTCTACCTCATTAAAAATGCAAATTAATCAATTTTTAATCCCTTTCCAATTCATGAAACAATTAATAAACATCAAATCATCAAAATCAATACATTGAAATGATGATTTCACCAGGTGATATTCATACAAAATGGGTTGATTTTCATACAAGTATATTCATCAATTGAATATATAAATCATGAATTAATCAAATTAACTAAGCAACAATTATTGCCAACACACAATCAAATTAGAGTAAAATACATCAAACTTGGAGCAGCCTGAAAGGCACTCTGTTGGGGACCCAAGATGACTCCTTATCTATGAGAAAATACCAAATTCATACATCCCTGATCCCTCAAAAATTAATCTTAAAATTCATATAATGACTTATATGAATACGAGAGTACTTACAGAGATGCCAACGGAAGTCTATCAACGATTCTTTCACGAAGCCTCCTTTGAATTCCATTATTGAGCACTTCAAACGAAGTTGCCTTCTGAAGCAATTCATACCAGAGAGGTTGAATTTTAAGATTTGCGCCCCGCTAGAACAATATTGATCGACTGACGATAAGAAAAATGAAAGTTCTTTTCTTTTTTCCCATTCTTGAGAGGTCATGGCTCTTTCAAGAAGGAGGCATCAAAAAATGCCATTTTTCAATCATGAAAATTAATGGCTAACGATTAAGTTTAATATAGTATTATTATTAAACCTAAAGCCCAACTCGACAAGCACGAGCCACCCCTGCTTAATTTAATTAAATCGTTATAAAATCAAACACTAACAAGTTGTTAATAATAACTAAATAAGTTAATAACAAGCTTCAACTAACTATCAAATTAATTCAATTGACTAATTAATTAATTCGGTTCATCAATTTATTTTACATTATCACGAAAATTCCTCTAATTGAGAATATTCTTAAGATTACAATCAACTCTCAATTTAGCAAATGTAGTTTAATTTCATACATGAAATATAATTCAACGCCACTGTGATGCTGGGCAGGACTCCTCTGTGCTCGTGATAATAGTAGTCGGTAATAACAATAATCACCAATTACTATTATTATAACGATTAACGAGTAAAGATCTAGTAACGCTCATAACCCCTTAAATTATCATGAACCTACAATTATAATATACAATTACGGCGTGAACACTAAGTTTCAGTGAATCACATTTAACTTAACCCGTAATGAATCGATATACAATTGTCGCGAATCTAAGCGCATAATAAAAAGCAAATCACTTCCATTTATTTCCAACACGGGCAGCATTTAAATATTCACAATAGCTGTGTACCGTGGTGTTTAAGGCCTTCTAGGTCAAGTATTTTTTTGTACGCACTTTTCATTCTCCTAAAGCTCAAACCTCTTTATTGTCTGCTCAAAATTTTTTGCTCATAATTAAAAGTATATTTTGAGTTTCATCCATCTTATTTTGCCTGTTAAGGACCGTACGCACGCCCGGCTTCTGTGACCGAGTAATCATGGCACTTATTCCTTGTCTCAAGGCTGCCTGCGTTATCTCCTCATGCTACGTCAGTTCATCTCTAGTTCAATTCCTCGACATCATAGGTTACGTCATTCACATGATCGGATTTTAAATTTGTTAAGTCCTAGTTTAAATAAACATTCTAATGCGTTTCTTTGAGATCTCAGTCGTAAATTGCACTCCCATGGGTAAACTTACGAAAGTTCCTTTGCATTTGAGTAATAAAAAAAGTTCTCGTCCACTTGAACTTTTATTTTTCCTATTTACGGGGTCCTCGCCTCCACATGTATCCAGCACGGTAATCGATATTTTATCATTTTTGTCGATGATTTTTTCGTGGATATATCTCGTTTATCCAAGAAGCAATGTTTGACGCCTTAATGTGTTTAAAGAGTTTCAAGTCTTAGTCGAGCGTCAATTTAATTCTAAAATTCTTTCTATTCAAATTGATTGGGGAGGGAATTTCGCTCGTGTCATACATATTTTCGAGAACATGGTATTCTTCATCGAGTTTCATGTCCTCACACTCACGAAAGCAACGGTCGTGGCCGAGCGCCTTCACGCCATACTGCTGATACGGGCCCCTTTACGATGCTCGTATACGCTAAGCTTCATTTAACTATCGGGCAATATGCTCGACATCACACAGATATATTATTACATATCTCCGTTAGAGCGTTTTTTAAACGAAAAGCCAAATTACTCATTCTTATGAGCTTTGGATGCTTCAGGTTATCCTTATTTACATCCATATAATCAGCACAGGTGTTCGTTTCGCTCAACGCCATGTATTTTTCTAGGCTATAGTCTCTTGCATAACGGCTATCGGTGTTTATCCATTGATACTCATCGCTTATATGTTGCAAAGTTTGTTAAATTTTTTGAAAGTCATTTTCCCAAACATGTTCATACCCCTCCTCCCTCTCCTGAGCACGGTCTACCCCCTGCATTAGTTCAAATATATTTGATGCTCCTTTGCATCCTGAAACACACGCGCCCCCCCATGGTAATGTTCCCCCTTTCTCGTCACTTCCCGCACATCCTCATAATAGTCTGCTACCCACTACGCCTACTTCCCCTGCTCTGCCCTTCGCCAGTCCCCAAAGCATCACGTCTCCCACATCTCAACGCACCCTACCGAGCCTCTATCCTCTTCTCCCATCACGGCTCATATCTCACCTACATCTACTCCACCCCCTACCCGTCACTCTACTTATCATCACATGACCCTACGCCCCCATCCCAAACCTTCCCACAAAAGACTATCCTCGCACCCTCATGCCCCCGAAAGTGCCTAATGTTGAATCAAGTTTCACAAAACTTACCCAAGCCAACCAATGTCCTCTATGGCGAGCTGCAATGTGTGATCAAATAAATGCCATGGTCCGTACTCAAACATGGAGCCTAGTCCCTCAATATCCGTCAATGAATATTGTTGGTTGTCGACGGGTATTTCGGTTGAAACGAGACTCTCATGGTAACATAGTGCGTCGTCGAGCAAGGTTAGTTGCCAAAGGTAATCATCAAATTGAAGGTCTTGATTTTTCTAAAACTTTTAGTCCCATTATTAAAACTACTACTATTCGGACTATTTTATCTTTAGTTGTCTCCAATCAATGGTCTATTCGGCAGGTGGATATACAAAATGCCTTTTTACACGGATCACTAAACTTCAAAAACTCGTATATGATGCACCTCCTCGGGGTTTTGTTGATACGCTCCCCTAATCATGCTTATCTACATATTAAATCCATCTATTGCCTCAAACAAAGCTCGCGAGCATGGTTTTATTGCTTACGTGGATTTTACTATCTTATGGATTGAATCCAAAAGCGATTCCTCGTTTGTCTTTTTCGCATGTATCTTGCTGATTATGCTCGCTACGTGATTTATATTTCTAGTTACGGTAACTGCTCGTGCTATTTATGGTTTTATTGCTACTCTAAGTGCTCGATTTGTTACTCAGGATCTTGGTGATCTGAATTTTTTCTTGGGAATTGAGGCTATTCCGCGTTCGGATGGCAGTTTGCTACTATCTCAGCGCCAATATATACTTGATCTTCTTGTCAAAACAAATATGACCTCATGCAAGCCTCCTCCGTACTATTATTATCAATCCGCCCGCCAAACCACTGCACGTAGCCCCTCATCCTTCCGAATTTCACAAATCGTTTCTCCTCACTGCCTCGGGACTATCCTTTGTCAGGAACAAGTGTATCAAGATATGCATAATCCTCAAAAGTGTAACACATGGTCATGGTTAAACGCATTCTTCGGTACGTCAAGTCTACACTTGATCTGGTCTCGTGCTCATCCCCTCGCGTATTTTTTCGCCCAGCTTTAACGACGCTGGATCGGGCGGGCTCCTCTATCGGGACGACATTCCATGGGTGGTTACTTGGTTTATTTTGGTCCCAACTTGGTTTCTTGTCAATCTAAGAAACAAAAGACGGTTGCACGCTCATCTACCGAGTCCGAGTACAAAGCATTGGCTAATCGTACCGGCATCACGCGGGTCGATGTAATTTCGCTTCGTGAACTTCATGTTTCCGGCTCCTACAACTCCTACCCCATATGTGATAATTTGGGTGCCACATTTCTCTCCTGCTAATCCTGCATTTCATGCCCCCACTCAAGCATACGAGATTGGATTTGCCCTTGTTCGCGAGAAGGTTGCACGTAAGGAGATTACGGTTCAATTTATTTCTACTAAAGATTAGTTAGCGGATATTCTCACCAAACCATTATCGACGCTCGCTTCAGCAAGTTTTTTCGTAGCGACAAGCTTCATTTTCCCGCTCTACCGACTTCGCCTGCGAGGAGTATCGAAGTAGTCGCATTATCGCTGACTGATGAATTATCCACTAGTTGTATATGATAATTACTAATATTAGTTGAATAATTGTAGATGATAATTACTAATATTAGTTGATAAATATCAGAGTCAAGTGTGTGAACAACTCTGTACACAAATAATATAAATATACTTTAACTCACAATTCATTGAAAGTTTCGAGAATGTGAGATAATAAATTGTGTTCATAAGTTGCTTTACGATTCAATAGAATTCAATTGTACATCACAAATAATGTGTAGAGTCGTCGAAAGATAAATAAGTTCATTGTCAATTTAGGCCTACATAATGGATCAAGTTGTGCTTTACTCCGAGATAATTACATTGTTGCAAATTAATCCACTTAAAGTGAACGTAGGTTAAATTTTGCCAGCATGCATCTCGAAGCGGCTAAAATGTTGCACATTCATTCCTATTCTTCGATTATATCGCAACATTTTTGCCACTTTCGGTGACCATACTATAACATTTTTTGTTAGTTTTCGTAATTAATCCGCAATAATATATTTATCTGAAATTAAATTGTAACTTTATATTTCACTACTGGAACCAAATCAACAATTAAGATAAATTACTCTCTTAATATACATATTTTTGTGTGAGGAGAAAATTTGACTTAATCATATGCTAAAACTTGACCTGCTTCGAGGGTAATGACATAAAAATAGGTTATTCGACTCCATCATTAGTTATGTCGATCGTTTACAATGTATAGAGAGAAGGCTGTTGACGATAATCAATGATTTCTTCACTTACAAAATAACTTCAATATGTTCATTATTATCTATGATACTCAGGAGAAGTATATGCTATTTAATGAAATTAATATTAATAATTATGTAGTTTAACTTTCATGATTAAAATTAACAAATTTAATAAATTAATTTTCATTTGATTATTGCAGATTAATCTTCATAAATTACACAAATATTAAAGTATTGTCCTCAACAAAAAGGGATGTTAATCTTGATCGCAAAAGAAAACATAATTGAAGTCGAAACTTCAATCATGAACAACTTGACAATTATATAATAAAAATATTATAAAATTAAATTAAGAAAATATGTTTAAAAGAAATATGTTTGATGAAAAAAAACTGTTAATTATAATTAATCAATTACAAAGAATTGTTTCTTAGTAAATGTTTTTTATTATGAACACATCCAGTGAGAATAACTTCAATTATACCCCTCATGTAGTATTGGATACCTTATATTGATGGATAGATATGGGAATCTAACTTGTCTGACACTTCTTTATAAAAGTACAAAAGTTGCCTATTCAATTCAACAAATAAGGAAACGTGACTTAATTGATTAGAATTTAGAACTCAATTACTTCTTTAACAATATAAGACAGCTTCTGAAAAATTAAACTCTACTATATATGAATAAATGAAGTTCACATCACACCACTTTAAGACTATTTACTAACTGGGTTATGCCTGGAGCTCAATTCAATCACATGTTTCATTATTCCAGTTCGTTTTCTAAATAATTTGTTGATGGTTAGTACTAGGGGTGCCAACAAAATACAAAACCGACCGGAACCGACCGAACCGAACCACAAAATAATAAATTTTCTAATCGACGCACCGAACCGCTTTAGGTTCGGCGTTAGAGAGAACCGAATTAATTTAGGTTCGACCTTTGAAATAACCGAACCGAACCGATTTCTAAATTTTTGTGTATTTTTCAATTTTTATTTATTATCCTTTTCAAGATTCAGAAGATTTGTACGTTGCATTTTAAAGGTTTAATTTAGATTTAACTTTGCTCATCATCGTATAATGAAATAAAATATATATAAATCTTTCTAAACTAATAATATAAAAGAAATACAAAAGATACGTAAAAATAAAGGATATCGTTGTGATTAACGTTGCATTTAGACAGATAATTAATCTTAAAAGGAAAGCCTATATTGAAATTACAAAAGTACATTAAAATTGGGGCTTTTAAAGACTTAATTTTGAGTTCAAGACGATATAAGCTCAAAAAAATGTTCAAAATCGAATTTAACTTAAAACCAAACCGAACCGATGGGAACCGGAGCAGGATCGAACCGAACCGATTTAGGTTCGACCTTCGAGAGAACCGATGAAGAGGCTCTGGCTCTAATCTCGGCCAAAACCGAACCGAACCGAACTGCCGAACCCCTAGTTACATTTCTGGTAGGTTGGAAGATTTGACATGTTTCACTATTCAATTGTCGTTTTCTAAATAATTTGTTTGATGGTTGATACTTGGTAGTTGGAAAATTTGACACGTTTTACTATTCAAGGGTCATTTTTTAAAATCATCTCCAATCGGAGATATTTGGAGAGATAATTGTATTATAATAGAGGATAATTGGGGGTTGAAATTTGTTCACAATTTTTGGAAATTATTCAATAATTCTCAATTTTTTGGGAATAATTTTTACACATGTCCAACTAGAGCATGACAAGTGGAGTGGTGATGTCATGGTGAAAATTTTATCTTCTATTCTTTTTTATTTCGAGTTTTGTTGGATAATAATTTGACAAAATTTTAATAAAAAAAATTCACCAATATTTTTTATTTTTCAAGATCAATAATTAGATATTAAGTTTGTTTAATTTGGAAAATAATTTTTATCACCTTTTCAAGATTATATATAAGCAGTGATGTGATTAATAAATAATGATTTAAAATAAAAATAATAACTTCAAATATCTTCTATCGTAGAGTCGTAAAATATTATAGCGATATTCGACGACGGGCGAATATGACGCATTTAAATATCGGCATTTAATTACGCCCCTATTATAGATGGTCTAAATAATTTGTTTGATTGTGGTTGGTACATGATACTCTGGAGCGGACCTGCATTAATGCAAAGTGATTCAATCGAACCATAAAAAATATAGATAGATTAATTGGTAGGCATGTTACTATATGTTATCAAGGTCTAGGATTCAAATATTTGTAACAACCATAACTTTTTTATCATTTAATAAGAATATTAACCACTCTATTCACAATTTACTTACATTTTGAAGGAAAATTTATGGCAATATTTACTTGTTTTAGAAAAAAAATTCTCATTTCATATTGTAAAATTTATAGTAAATACTTTATTAAAAGTACATAAATCACTCAAATTTCGAACAGTAAAGTTCGGCATGTTTTTGGTAAATATAAGGCTAAATTTAGTTTGGCTTTTAGATTAATTCTTGTTGATAATAAATTCTGTTTTTTTGTATCATTTATTTTAATTATATTTAGTTAGAAATTTATGTATTAGTTATTTGTAATATATATAATTGTACTTTTTATCGCTAATTTACAACCAAAAATAAAATAAAAATTATTGTGTTAGGTCAACTTGCTCTCTACTTTTAACATTAAATTTTACGAAAACTATTTTTTAACAAAAGCAAATGAAGAATTACACATAAATTACAGCTTAGGGGTAGCGATATAGTCCAAACAAATTTTCAAAGAATTTTTATCAAAATGACATTATTATCCAATTAAATATTATTATGAGTACTACATTATCGCTTGGTATACAAAATGTTAAGGCCTTACTAGAATTGAATAACGTCCAGAAACAGCCATTATTGTGACTTGTGAGGTATGCTATACCATTGTTGTACTAAATTTGTGGTCCAAACGGACGATATACAATTGGCTTTAAGGGACCGCCAGAACGAGTGGACTCGACAAGCCAAAAAGGCCACCACATGGATAAAAAGCAACAATAATTGACCACATGTATGCATATCAGATGACAATTAACATTACCTTATCACCAATGCTTACGCTTTCAATCATGGAGAGTAGTCGACAATGTTAGATTGTTAGTACTCTGAATTGAAAACACAGGAAAAAGTGTAACATTTTAAAATCCGAAACCGTTTTTGGAAAAAAAAAACTTTAGAACGAACGAAAGAAATTTCCTAATATATAGGACTCCGTATAATTTTATTCCTTGTAATGTAATTGAGAGATTTTTCACATATTTCGATTTACATGATAAACAGAAGTTGCCACTTTATGTTGATTGTTATTCCCGAAACCTAGCTTACTAGATGAGCCAAACGTTTCAAAAATGGGTAAATGTGGTTTTCGCACCGAGCTAAAGACACCAAATTTGAATCAATCGGATTAATTTGTTATTTAAATTTTGATTTTTCTATTTAAAAAACTGTGTGACATGTTTATATTTTTATTTTTAAATTAATTTATATAAACAAACAATATATAATACCCTGTTTCTGACATTTCCATGTTTTACCAGGATGTGCATGGTCAGAGTTCATGAAGATTCAATTCTGCCTTAGGTATTTCAGGTTCTTAGCAATCAATTTTGAAAGGAGATGGAGAAAAAATTAGGTTTGGTGTTTATTAAATTACCTATATAAAACTAGAAAATCAGATTCAATCGGTAGAAATGGTATCCTTGGCATTACTTCATACATCTGTTTACTTCTGTTCAAATAATTAACCAAGCATAATGTTCATATTCTGATATTCGGGAGATAGAAATGGTAAGGAAGATTTATTGATGGGCTTTGATAGCATCAATTTAACCAAGAATACATGCACAGTCCAGAGATCTGGAGCAGTGGAGCACCCAAAGTTATAACTTCAAATTATTCCATGGAATAGTAAAAGAACATAAAAAAAAAAATCAAATTACAAGGAATTCATTAGCAAATCACTTGGATGCCATGAGGACATGCTTGATGATTTTATCAAGATTACTAAAAGATGAACCTCCAGCATCAGTAGAACTTTTGGCCTTGTTGAGAATGAGAAAAATTTCAGCAAAATTTGGGGACTTCGGGGGAATGGTCGGGACTTGGGAGGTCCCGACCCAAGTCCCGACCTCAGGGAATTTTCTAGCAGTAGAACTTGGGACAAGTTCGGGATTTGCATGGTCCCGACCTTGTTCCCACGCGCTCACAGGCGCCGGGATTTAAGGCGGTTCCCGAGGCTTTTGTGTCCGGTTTCCTATTCTGCTTAAAGCCAAAACCTAAGATCTCTTGTAGCCTGGGTGTCTTAAGGATTTTTAGTAGTACTCAAATGTTAGAATCATGCTAAATACCTGTAGATTTTGCGCTTGTAATTAGAAAGTATCAATTTAAAAGAAAATATCTAATCGGTATCAGTGATAGTATTTCGAAACCTGCATAGATTATTCCCGGTTATTAGTGATTCAAGCAGCAGGGCCTGATTAAATTACATCGAGGGAACCAAGGTAAATCTTTCTCGCTTATCGCTTGCTTGTCATATCCGAATTAGTATGTGGCTCTATCAATCCGAAGTAATTTATCATCTTGATGAAATCCGTTATTATATTGCTGAGGCACCGCGACCAGTTTAGAACAAAGGTAGGATTCCTAACACCAAGACGTAGCCAAAGGCGATAATCGCTATAATTCGTAGGAATTATGATCGGATACGTAAGGGAGCCGCGATTGCAAGGTACGAATCGCTTGATGGAACTAATTTTCGCTGGGAAGAAAATCTAAGACCATTCGCATTAACGGCTAGTCTTAATAACTACTATCCTGCAAGTTTCAAAGTTATATTTACTCATGCAGGTTTCGAATGAATCAGACAGGAAACTTCTAGGAACTGATCCGACAAGCTGGGCTTGGTGGCGAAAGAGACCACAAAACAAAGGCGATTTAAAGTGCTATCGAATTTGTACGAGAAACCCACTACTCATAATAAGGTATTCTGATGAAAAAGTCTCTTTAATTTGAAGATGGTCAAGGTACTTCATATGAACAATACACATTTGAATAACACGAACAACATAATTAATCAATTCGGCAACTATCTGATTTGTTGTCGGCGATGAATGAAAGTATTATTTATTTTGGCATCGTCACAACAAGGATGAATCCATAAGGGTGCATGAGTCATACTGGCCGGGAAGGACCCGTTGAACTCTAAGGATGTTGTTGCTCGGATTTTGGATGAGGAAATTCGATCAAGGAATCAGTGTCAGGAATTATTGACCTACTTTATTTGTGGGGGATGGAAGTAAGAATAACAACCAGCGGGAACAAGATTGCGCGGTAGATTCGAATCAGACACACGTTTAATCAAGGGCAAGAAATGTCACATTAAGAGGAATCGCATACATACGATCAATGTGGTAAATGAAGATGCTCTTTTCTGATGAGCTGAGTGAGTTCGATTGACTCTTAAAGTTAGATTCTGTGTTAGAAATATGAGATATTGGGGATCTCATAAATACGCCTGCTGGGGTAAATTTTTGATTGTACAATCAATTTATTTACATTTAATTATATTCAAAGAATATAAGTTTAGATATATGTTCGATTGTTCACACCGATATTTTAGGATTAACTCGATTGACATTAGGGGGTTATGACGCTTACTATGTCAAGATATTAATCTATATATTAATATAATGCTCGGGCCATATAAATTAATATATTACTCTTGTCAATCGTGAGCCTAAGAGGTCACATACGACAACACGATCAAAACTATAATACGATTATAACTTCCGAGTTAAAGCTTGTACCTACGTAGTACATTGGGGCAAATTTCAATTGTTGAAATTGTGCCCATGTTCAAGTTACTATAAAGAGAAAGCCTGCACTTTTGTAGAATTCATTATTTGAATATTCTACTCTTACTTTTTACGTGCCTTTATTTTTTAGTGATAAGACGCGGTAGTAAATTCTATAACCTTCGCACTTTAATATAGTCGACCATATGGAGCTTAAGGAGGTGGGATTTTTGCTTACAACTCTAACATTTTAATTATTGTTGATGGCTAAAATTTAGGACCTAAGTGCCTATAAATAGGCCACTTTTTGGAGAAGAAAATTGCTCATTCATTATTCATCTTTTAGAGAAAAGATGAAAGCAAAACCTCTCTCCCCACCCCCTCTCTTGTTCGACCAAAACTGGGGAAGAAAAATCCGAGCTTTTTCTTCCTCCTAAATTCTTTTGTTCACTTTAATAGCTTCTAAGAAAACCAGCAAGGCCATCAATCATTGGTGTGACTATTCATGTAGACAACCTACGCTGCTGTTCGGAGCCTCCTCCGATATTATTCCGCCGCAACTACAAGATGTAAGTGTACAAACAAATCTCTCGACAAATTACTCTTTACAATTTCAGAGTCCCCGTAATCGGTTAGATAATTTTTATTTAACTGTGAAACCTAATATCTCGAGCATCATATCATATCATTGCAATTTGGTAGCATAACGGTAAATTATGTTGCCGAGATTTGGAGAAGATTCATCTCAAGCAGATGGAAGTGGTCTTAATGTTATGGTACGGGTAATGTTGATTGAGGTTAATAACCGGATCCATATGAGATTACAAAGGTCGATATGCGCCTAAACCGACAAGTAATAAGTATTTTAGTTAGACAATTAGATGTCGAGGGTTGGGCGGAATCAGATTTCAAAGTAGTCCCGAAGGCTACAAAGTGGAGCACATATTGTTCCCGAGTCATAAATTAGGTTCGGCCAGATAAGGTCGCAACCAGCAGTTGCAAGGATCATCTACAAGCCGTTAAGCGTAGAAAAATTACAAGAGGTCTCTCTCAACCTTAATATTACGCTATACGAAAGAAAGTGTTCGATCAAACACTAATATCAATGAATGGATCAAGTGGAAGGTCAATTCCAAGAAAGAGAAGAGGATTCATCAATGACCAATCAAGCTCGAGGAATTTCCAAGGCACCAAAAGAAGATGAAATTAAGATTTATAGTGGAATAAGTTAATGTTACCGACAAATGTGGAAAACGCTCTCACAGGAACGGTTTTGGCTATGTCTCTCTTCGACAGCCAAGTTTACGATATCTAACGATGTTCTTTGATCATGAAGACGCTAGTTTGGGTTCACTCTTCAACGAGTTCGAGGATGATTTAACTCGGGTGTCAAGCATGTGCTCAAGACCAATTCGGTAAGATAAAGATGAAAATTGTCTTCTAAATGAGATTGTCGAGAATGAAAAAAATTTCAAAGAAAATTCCTGGGGACTTTGGGGGAAATCGGTCGAGACTGGGAGAGGTCCCAACCCAAGTCCTCGAATTGGCTGTGGAATTTTCTAGCAAAGAGAATCCCTCAGACAAGTTCGATTTGCATGGTCCCGACCTTGTTTCCAAACAAGCGGGTTCGTCGTGGTGTCGATTTACATGTTCCGAGGCTTTATATCGATTTTCCTATTCTACAGTGCTTTAAACTCAGATTCTTGTAGCCTAGGTTTTCTTGGTTGATTATTAGTAGTACTAAAATATTAGAATCACAAGAAATTTCCTCATAGATTATGGCACAGAATTAGAGTTTTCAATCTATAAAATAAAATCTAATTAAAATAATAGAATAGGTTTTTGAGTCCTATAATTGATTCTTTCTAAAGTTATTAAATGATCTCAGATCGTACGGACACTACATCGGCGTGAACCAGTTGTAAATCTTGTCTCGCTTATTGTTTTCTTTCTGCTTGTTATATCCGAATTAATATAAGTGCTATCAATCCGTAAGAAGCTTATCATTCCTAATCGACATTATATTAATTCGCGCAGACTCACTAATTACCAAGAATGGTGATAGCATTCCTAACAGGCCCTGCGTTTCAATTCCTGCGCATTTCTCCTCATTTCCTTGCCTTTCTCCCCCTGCATCATCGCCACAATCTGTTGCGAAACATGGTCGTGTTTCACTTCATGATTAATTTCAGTACCAATCCCCCACCAATTGCAAGAATAATAGTAATTCGTAGTCTGATCTGCGAACCACGGGAAACAAATCACAGGCACGCCACCAGTTACCGTCTCGGTCATTGAATTCCAACAACAATGAGTCAAACACGCCCCAATCGCGGGATGGCAGAGAACTTTTCCTGTGCACGCCAGGTCGTTATGAATCCCCTTTCCTTAATCTCCTCCAGGAATTCTGCGGACAATGTTGCTGACCCATCTTTAACAACATCTAGCCTTAGGACAAGTTCGGGATTTACATGGTCCCTATACATTGTTTCCAATTGGATTTAAGACTTTGCCTGCGCTTAAATGGCTTTTCCTATTCTGGCTATGCTTAAACCTATGATTCTCAGAATGTTTTATTGGATTATTAAGAGTACTCAAATATTGTAATTATGTAAAATGTTTCGGTAGATTATGAGTTTTCAGAATTGTAGCCAATCTATAAAGAAACATCTAATCGGTATAATAGAATATGGCTTTTGGAGTCCTATAATCGTTTTCTTCAATATTAATGATCCTCAAGATCGACCTGGACACCACTGGCGCGAATCCACAGAAATCTTGTCTCGCTTGTCGCTTTCTTCTCAAGCCATTATATCCGAATTAATATAAGTGCTATCAATTCGGAAGTAATTTATCATTCTAGGTAGAATCTGATTATTATATTGATTTTAGGTACCACGAATTAATCAAGTAACGGTATAGCATTCCTAACAGGCCTTGCGTTTCAATTCCTGAGCATTTCTCCTCATTTCCTTGCCTTTCTCCCCCTGCGTCATCGCCACAATCTGTTGCGAAACATGGTCGTGTTTCACGTCATGATTAATTTCAGTACCAATCCCCCACCAATTGCAAGAATAATAGCAGTTCGTCGTCTGATTTGCGAACCACGGGAAACAAATCACTGGCACGCCACCAGTTACTGTCTCGATCATTGAATTCCAACCACAATGAGTAAAACACGCCCCAATCGCAGGATGGCAGAGAACTTTTCCTGTGCACACCAGGTCGTTATGAATCCCCTTTCCTTCGTCTCCTCCAGGAATTCCTCGGACAATGTTGCCGACCCATCTTTAACAACATCTGGCCTTACAATCCACATAGATTGTTGCTTGCTATTTGCTATTCCCCAAGCCAATTCTTGAAATTGATTTTCTGACAATACAGCAACACAACCATAATTCACAAACAGGACCGACTCAGGCGCTCTGCTATCTAGCCACTCGAAAACTTTCGAATCCTGTTTCCATAAACTTGAAATAAATTGGTTGGAAATGTTTTTTGGGATATGTTTTTCCTCCATTAATGAAAGAGGTCCAACAGGGAGAACATTGGAATATTTGTATTTCGTCTTAATAGCCTCTATGGCTTCTTGCTCAAATTCATCAAAAGTGTTCAGGAGTAAAGCATCAGATTTTAGGCAATCCCAACATTCCAAATTCATGAAATGAAACATGATATCTTCTGAATTCGTGGATCGGACAAAGCTTGGGAAGCCACTAAGGCGCATCTTGATTTTAATTTGCTTATCAAGAGTACTATCAATGAGATACTCCTCATCTGTAGCGATTAAGATCAATTGAGTTACAATTATTGATCGTACTATATGAGTCAACTTGTGATATCATATAAATGAACAATTTATAAATCAGACAGTACCACATAGTCACTTACTAAAATTTCACCGGTTAGATCGTTCATTTGAAAGGAAAAACGAATATGTTACTTACAGTAATCTAACATGCTAGTAAATTTACTTGCTACAAATTGTGCATGACCGGTGAATACATGAAATTTTAATAAATAAAATAAACATGCTAGTATATTGTGCTACAAATTCACTAGCATGTTAGATTGTGCTACAAATTGTCTTCTCTTATTTGAATACATGAAATGTTATTTTAATAAATAAATAAACATACGCATAATCTGATAATCAAACAAGAACATGACCAAACTGAATTCTATGAGTCAAATGTCAGCGTGAGATCTAATTACTGTAGTTGTTATGAAGAATACGATTTGTTTTATAACGAATGTAAACATTACTTTAAATTGTAAATTAAGAAAATACTGAAAAGAAAAAGAATAATCAGAAGTTTTTAATATATTCTAAACAAACGTTTGTTCTATTTAACTACCTACAGAGCCAATGAAATTTCACATAATAGATGTGAGGAACAGACATAAGATTTAATCAAATAATGGCGAATGCCACTAAGCAGCCTTATATGCCCACAAGCCATTTCACGCAGAAGAAAACTAAGAAAGCTAAAGCCCTTTTATAGGACCAACTATTGAAACTAAACTCCTAAAGTTTAGATGTGGGACTTTAGCATAACTAAATTCAAGGCATTTCTAACAAATCTCCACCTTGACTTGAATTCTTCTCAGATGCCAGATAACCAAAAAAACGCTCTCCCGCATCAAAGACCAGATGTGAAAAGTGTGTAGCAATGTTGCGTAACAATGTCGGTACAGGAGTTGGTAACACTTGGATAACAGCAAGTACAAAAAAAAATAACAAGAACACCAAGAATTGTTAACCCAGTTCAGTGCCCACGGCACCTACGTCTGGAGGGTATAAACCCAGTAAAGATTGCACTATGATGAGGTGTTACAACGAGGGTCTTAATAGACAGTATCCCAACTTCTACGCCCAAGAAAACTCTATCAACTAGTCGAACCAGGCTCCCCCTGATTCTTACAATCTTTGGCTATGATACACAATGCTCAACAGCATGTGATTAAGGATAGTATATACAGCTGCACTGGGCCCCTTGCCGATGCCACAAGAACAGTACAGACAATCGCTACTAAAAGAACAAAAACTAAACACACTAAATTCAAACAACTACGTATACGCGAAGAAAAATAAATGAGAATGTATTTTGTCCCTGCACTGCCTTTCATCCCATCTTCTTAAATAACCCATGTGTAACGTGAACACAATCACAAGTCTTCAATCATCTTTATGACTCTCCATGACAAATAAGTAGCTTTATTCAAAGGCTTTAAAGCTTTTCTCCAAAGTCTTGCCACCCTCGAACATAATATCTTCCACCATAAATAACCAATTCAATCATCATTAAGACTTTCCATAACAAACAAAGAGTTTATTCAAGAAGGAAAACTTTTCTCCAAAGTTTTTGCCAATTTCAAACATAATATCTTCCACCATAAATAATATTCTTTCTGCATTGAGCAAAATCCTCAATCACATCAATTGGTCAGACCGAATCCAACGGCAATAATACTCCCATATTCCACTGTCGTATTCATCCGTTAACAACACACGGACACGCCGAAAATACATCCAATAAAACACACTACAAGATGTACTTACAAAGTACTCGTGACATGTGCTTAGATAATAAACATGCGCCAGACGACACAGCCGTACCGTATGCACTGCATTGCAGTGGTTTTCCTCGATGTTGCTCGCCACGGGCAACCTAACAAATTTAATATTTAGCAAGTTCAGTAATGCCGAAACTTGCTCTATGGAACTGCTTCAGAACATAATGCCTAGGTTATCTAAAGACTAATTTTGTTTACTTGGATTCCCTTTCTCAGCCTCAAGAAATGAGACATCTCACATCAACGTTGCTTGATCCTTCGTGATTTAACTCGATCCCCTCGGTCAAGAATATTGCACTCAAGCTATCACAATACACATTAGCTTGGTCATGACGTAGTCCCAAATCGGGTGACCAATCCTCTCAACTAGATCCCTCCTTAGCAGCCTTTCCTCAAAGCCATCTACTCCGCCTCGGGGAGTACACACAAAGTCACTATGGACTGTGAAAGAGCCCTCCAACTCACAAATGTAACCACCAAGAGTGAACACATAACCAACATCGACCTTTCCGTTGTCCACATCTCCACTATAGCTCTAATCAATATCCGTAAATAAATACACCGACTATCACCACCATAACCCAAGCACTCCACATCGACGTGCTCGAGATATCCTCGAATATCCTCTTCACAGCCTGTTAATGCCCTTTCCAGCCTTTAAGAACCTACTAACAACACTAATGCTGATGTGCAAGATCGATCTAGTGCGCACTATAGCATAAATCAAGCTTCCAACTGGGTCAGCATAAGAAACACAGGACATGTTTTCTTTCTTCGCATCTAATTTAGTCGAAAATTACCACCGATAAATGTGCATTAAGCAATTAGAGTATCATTAGGCTTGCGTAAGCCATACCAAATCTTGATAGAATCTTCCTCACGTAGCCTTCTCTCAGGACAAAAAGCTTAGAAAAGCTTCCTCCGACTTTCTATCTCTGTAGACTTCATTCTTTAATTTTTGGCCTCACCTAAATCCTTTCATATCAAACTTTGCACCGAGTAGTCCCTTCAACTTCGAATGTCTCAATTTGTTAACCGGAGCTACTAACATATCATCTACATGCAATACCAAAGTAAATGAAATTCATATTTGACCTTCTGTAGTATACGTAACTATCATATGACTCTCAAATACCCAACTTCAAGTACGTATCTATCAAACTTCTTTGTACCATTGCCTCGGAGACTACTAAACCATACAAAGATTTCTCTAACCCGCTTAATGTAGTCTTCCTTTTCGGTTCTTGAAACCATTTGGCTAGGTCGATAAATCTTTCTTCCAACTCTCCATGCAGAAAGCCTGCCATTCAGTTGCTCAAGCTCCAAATTCCTCACGCGCAACTATGCCAGTTAAGCACCCCGATGGAAGTATGTTCTGATGTGTGAGAATATCTCATTGTAGTTCACTCCCTCTTTGACTGGTAAACCTCAGCAACAACTCTAGCCTTTATACTCGATCCCCTGCCATGAGCAACCCTTCCTTCTTCGAATAACCACTGCAGTTGGATAACTTGTTGGTTTTCTTGCCAACTCCCCAAATCTAATTCTTTCGGCGACTCCATTTCATCTTCCATGGCAAAGCAAAACCATCGATGACTTCAAGACTGCACCGCTTTTATAAGAAGCCGGGTTCACGAGATCACTTCCTTCGCAACCTGTAGCGAGTGCCAACATATATCCATACCTCGTAGATGTACTCCATACTGCTCTTTCTGACGATCAGAGCCAAACTATGACGTTTCTTACCTGAGGGTGGAACGACCGATGCTTCTCGCCTCAATGTGATCGGTGAACGCCAACCTCCATCTCATAATTAACTTCAAGAAACCAGCTTCACTCGCTTCTCACACTCATCTTCATCTTCACTAATCAAGTCTTCAAAATTGGGTTAAACATGGAATTTTCATCAAATACACTTGCCTCGCCGTAATAACCTCCCTTCATACGTGGTGACCAAACTCTATAGCCTTTCACATCATCACCGAAGTTCTCTACAAATACTCCATTCTTCAAGTTTTTGGTCTAATTTCCTTCATTCATTTATAGTAAATCAAGCAGAACCAAAAGCCTCTCAAGTTTGAGCAATCAAAGCAGACTTTCAAACCATAGTTCATAAGGAGTTTTTAAATTTATAAGTCATACAAGGACCTCGACACTGGGATAACATATACTAACTCCGTCAAATTTCCCAAAACTTTCTTTCTAGTCCAGCATTCGAGAGCAGCTACATCTAGCCCTCCGTAAGTGTTTGATTCATACGCCTGTAACACCATTCTGGCCGGGATATGTGCCTCACTCAGATGATGTATGGAAATTCCCCTATTCTGCAAACTGCATCAAACTCGACGAGTGCACTCCAAACCATTGTCGCTTCGATCTTCTTCCTTTCCCCGCTTGGATTTTCCACCAAAATCTTCTAATGCTTGAATTGCTTGAAAGCATCACCCTTCTACTTCATTATGAACACCCAAGTCATCCTCAGGCATCATCAATCAAAGATAGTTACCCGACCCCCAAAGAATCAACACGTGAAACAATTCGAACAATCAAGCAGACGAATTGCTGCACTCTTGGTCCTTTAGTTGCCATAAAACTTGCTTCCGATGTACCTTCCCAAATACGTAATGCTCTACAAAATCCGGTGATCCCTAACTCATGCCCACTCTAGAAGATTATCCTTGCTGTAATTTGCATACCCCTCTCACTCATATTCCCAAGCCTCATGGTGCCACAACTTGTCATGTCTTCTTTGTCAACCTCGGAGGAAGTAATCAGAAAGAGACCGCTAAGCGTAGCACCTTGAAAAAATACAGCACCCCGTTTAACACCTTCGTAATCACTTTGAACCTGCTAGTATACGCAAGACTCCACATTCGCCTTTGAAGTTTCAAACCCCTTCTTTTCGTAAGATCGTATATAAGATTCTTTCGTCATACGGGCACGTGCCTCGCCATCATTCAAAGTGCAAAATTCCCATCATGAGTCCTAAGTTTATCAACTAATTCCACCACCTTACAAGAGAGCCATGAAAATATTCCTACCATCCACTCTGTTCATGATCAAGAACCATTCTCTCCTCGCATATTAAGGATATGGCCCGTAATTCAAAACCCACATCGTGTACCTCTGCTTCCATCGTAACTAATGCAATATCCTCACCGACTTGAACCATCCTAACAAATGACAGCCTCCCGATGCATTACAAATCGTCTCGCCTCTTCGGGGACACCACTCTTCCAAAGGGCCATTCTCCTTACAATAGTTACATGTATTTCAGCTTCTTTGCACTTTTTAATGGGGTTTCGTGGAGAAATTTTTCATTCCCAGCTTAATATAACTCCGATTGCTATTGGCTATATGCCAACAACCCGATTATCCAAATTAAGACCACTACAAGTACGTAGTATTTCTCATCATGGCACTCCCGACTCCAACCTCATTCCAAAGATGTTAATCCTTTTCTCGCTTTTCATCATTCTCTAAAATTCTCATAGACGGCAACGAGGCTAATAATATCAACGCAAATGCCTTCATCATCAATTTTAATCTCACATACGCTAAACAATATTGAATCAATCCATCTAGATGATCTTTTCAAAGATATACCTTCCTTACATCGGTTGCCAAATGGACGTTACTTCAAGAGTAACTTGTTGGTTAAGATTCTAGTCACGTAAAGATTCTCTAAATTTTACACCACAACCAAAAGAGGTCAGGAAACTAAGTTCAACCTCAAAGAACGACGCCATCCTCCAAATGATAACAAAGAACGCTAACGTGCTTTCTCCTGGTAGACGCCATATTCTCGTGCTCGTGGTTAGGCACCGGATTCACCGTAGGCCCAAAGCCCTTCTCGCTTAAGAAATGCCATAACCTCGATTTTCCACAGTTCGAAGCTATTCCTCCCTCGTGAACTCTTCAACCTTCAAACTTTTACCTCCCATCTCAATGATTTATAACCTTAGGTCCGGGATGCTACCATTTTGTTATAACGAATACGTGTTTGTTATAATCCAACAACGCACGAGACTCAAAATTAAGTAAGACTCGAAAGAAAGCAATTACTGAAGTTTTGATGCTGGTATCCCAAACAAACGTTTGTTTGGACTAATCCATCATGTACTCACCTAGAATTTCTTACTATAACATGGAGGAACAGATTACAAGATTTAACTGAAATAGTTGAGGTAATGCTACTAAGAGTCTTACAAAGCTACAAGCTATCATTTGTTAAAAAACGAAGAAAAGTTTCAAAGTTCTTTTATGTGACCAACTATTAAAACTAAACTCCTAAAGTTTAGATGTGGGACTTTAGCATAACTAAATTCATGGCATTTCTAATAAGAGTAAGGGCTACAAAGTGGACAACAATTGCTAATAGCATATCGACTAATTACTCATTACGGTAACCCTAACAGTTTTGTTTTTACTCAATCTTTTACTCTTATTTGATTGTTATTTACTGTATATTAGGCTTAGGTTTATTAGGGTTTAAGTTTAAGATTATCTATATATATGGACATCTTCAATTATAATCTAAGAATTGGAGTTATTGCTCGAATATACACTAAAAAAATTGGATAATTTTCGCACAATTAATAATTTGCAAAAAGTCCTCTACGGAATAAGAAACTTTAAAATGAATAAATATTATCTTCAAACGTTGAATATATTATGATTCGATCAGAATGAAATATCAAAAACTAATTTAAAATGGCTGTTGCTAACTATATTACTAAGAGTTGAACCCAAGACATTGAAAATAACTTTATAATATACTTACGAATCCAAGCTATCATTATTTTTAGTGGTTCGAGATCAACCACCGCGAACCTATTGAAGTTCCGCCTATCGTAATGTAGCAACAATTATCTTTTCATCCATAATAATCTCTCCTTAGAATTTATGTGCTCTACCTAAGCGATGTTAGCCGCTTTATGCTCTCGCTAAAGGAGCCGTTAGGGCGCTTTATGCCTCGCCATGAGAGTCACTGTACTTGATATTTTCAAGGGTCATATCGCTATGTAGACCATTTCTAAAGTCCCACTGCCCTTCGCTGCTTGTCATCGCTATGCCCCCGCTAGGATATAATATATAATACGGGCCGGCCCCACTTTTGGCACTAGCTTAGCATTTTGCTTCGGTATGGATCGTCTTATCACGAGCACCATATCATCCATTTGATATGATCGTATCTGACTTTTGTCAAGGCTTGTAGATTCACACATAGCACTCCAACCTTGCCGGGGCGATGTCTTTATTCATCTAATGCAGTCTAGTTCTTGGCAACTCTTTGTGACGATATTATCTTCAATGAGCTTTTAGCCCTTCGCTTACCGCTACCTGAGCGGGGGATTTGTGACTCTCCAGCTGTAACAACCTCGCATCATAAACCAAAGTGTACGGCGTTTCGGGTTACGGACTTCTTCACCGTTTTCTGGGCGATCGCACAACGCCTATTAAAGGCTTCCGCTAGCCCATTGGCTTCGCTGGCAAGATAGCGGAGCGATACTTCCTTATCTTGAATTTGTTACACAAGTCTGCTATCATCCTATTATCGAAGGCCTTCCCATTATCTATAATGATATATTTTGGAACTCCGTATCGATAGATGATATTGGATTTGATGAAGTCTGCCACCTCCTCTTGCTTACCACTCATTATTGGCTTTGCTTCTGCCCATTTGGAGAAGTAATCTGTAGCGGCTAGGATATACGTATATCCTTCTTCGCACTGTGGCATAGGCTCCTACTACATATACAATCCCTATGCATCATGGCCACGTCTCAGAAGTTGGGTACAATGGTTCCAAGGATGGATGAAGTTGGCGTGGTATTGGCGGTGGCTCGTGATGCTCGTGCATACCTGGGTGTCTTTACCATCGTCAAGAATGTCCTATACTTTGGATGTGAAAGCATCTTAGCTCCGGACCGCGCGCCCCACATACTTCAAGATTCCTTCGCCACGGCTCGAGCCGCCTGCTAATAGACATCGTAATAGCATCTCCTCGGGGCGATCTTCTCGAACAGAGTACTGCAATACAAGAAGCTTGCGGCCCTCCTTTCCGATGTCATCTTTTGTTTTGGTTAACCGCAGCTCCGTGTCGGTAGCGTCGATGAAAGGTTGTCTCCAATCACCGTGAGCGTTATCGAATCGCCGCGGTGACCATGACTTCCTATTCGCCTTCTCATTGCTTCATATTTTTGTGGTTCGGGGTGCGGATGGTGTTACCTAATTTTCACATATCGAACACTTACTTCCTTCGGTAAAGCAGTTTGGGCCCGGCTAAAGTTAGCCACTTACTTGTTCATCTCTTTTCCCTGGGAACATATGCGATGGATACTTTATTTATGATTGTAGCACCGCTAGCGTATCCATGATAAGGGACCACCCGCCATCTAATCTCTCATTCTCCTGCCATTTGGCTGATGAACAATTGCGAATCTCCATACACTTCAAGTCGAGGCATTCTAATTGAATAGTTACCTCTAACCCCAAGACAGCGATACTCCACTACATCATTTGAACATTCGGGATTAGCGCCAAGCGAGTATGGCAAGATATTCATAGGGAGTAATGACCACACCCCGCCCCTTGCTCCTTCTTCCTCGGTGCGCCGCACTCATCGAAATACATTTTCCACGGGGGTCTTATATCTATGTTCATAACATCTTCATCAGGGAGGTCGTCACATAACACCCATTCACTGCAGAGTGGTGGTCCGCCAAGAAATCGCCTAGTATTCAGCTCTCTTTACGGCCTTCTATGGTACGTAGATGATTTCAACAACAGAATCAGAGGCATCACCGTAATCGATCCGATAACACGTTCGCCATCACATACTTCGATTGGATTTGTTCCTCGACGCCGAGCGAACTGTAGCGCCAAGTAATGCTGGCCAACTTTTGAATAGCGAATATCAAGGCTAAGCATAGCTTCTCGATCGGTGAGTAGTTCACTTCATTCGGAGTCATTCGACGGCTGAGGTAATAGAGAGCGTTCTATTTACCTTCTTCATTTTCTTTAGGCAAGAATGCCTCTAATAGACCGCTTCATACGCCACGTAGAATATAAGCGGTTTTCTCTTGTACGGGCGCAACAAGACTGAGGGTTCATCGATACCTTGACTTTCTAGAATGCTATGTAGCATTCTTTCATTTCTACTGGGAAGCGGAATGCCCTTCTTCATTAACTAAATTGAAGGGCCGACACTTTCCTCGCTGTGTTCAGACGAAGCCACGCAAGTATGCCAACTTCCCTCAGCCTTTAGCTCGTAAAGCTACGGGTTCCGTAGCACGAGTTGGAAAACGGACGAGCTCATAAACCCAAAGCAACATCTCCAAGAGTATCCACACTATAAATTAACCTTAACTCCTTCGCATTTTAATGTAATCTTATTAAAGCGAAACGAACAATAATAATTCTCTCCCACAAGCGAGGTGGCGAGAATGGTAAAGCGGAGAGAGAATTTTAACTTCAAAAAGTCAACAATTAATAAGCAACATCATGAGAGGTCAAGTTTTATATAGGCACCCATTTATAGTTTTAACTGCACAAATCTCTCAAACAAATTCTATCCCTATCCTAACTCCAACCACCTAACCGAATGAGAGTTTTTAGGAGAATAAAATTCTCTTTTATTCTCATCCAAAACTCTATTCTTATCTACTCCCAAAAGAACGTTTCTAGAACCTTTCTATTCCTATCCACACGAAATAAGACTCACCATGTCCCGCGACTCGATTTTTCATCCCGAATGTTTTCTTCATGTTTCACTTTAAACCCGGGAAGTTATAATACATATTATTATTAGTTCGGTTTACTGTTTGTGTGTGACCTCTTAGGACGGATCGACAATAGCAATATATTAGACAATATTAACCGATCATCATCTTAATATATGACATGAAATGATCTTAGTAAGTCATCATAACCCATAATGTCGATACCGCTAAATATTAATTGTCTAACAATTAATATATATTGAACTTATAATTTTGAATGTATAAATCGTCAGATTTAATCAAATTGTTCAACGAACATTTTTACGAGATCCGATATCTCTTAGTTCCAAATGCATTTAAGCTCAAGATCTTATAAACCAACTCATATCTTTTGTCATATTCAATGTGGGACGGTCCTCCTTCAATATTCCTCCCGCACGTGAACCCGGCCACTACTTGGACGAAATCGAGGGCTTACTCCGATACCTCATGTGTTAATGCTGTGAGGAATACGAATAATATATTGAATCGAATTGAACATATTGTTTGACTATGAAGTACAATAATGTGTGTTATTTATAGACACAACAAACCTAAACTCTGTGAGTGTAATTCTAGATATTTAATAGATATAGTCCAATACTTAGACTGCACTGTGGACCTCTATCAAGCACGTGGGGTCTATTACTCTAATAAAGAGCTCATGAAAGGCCTCAATGGTATAATATTTATAAAAATCTCAAATCAACATGGTGCGGGTACTGTAAAGAAATACAAAAAGATATATCCGCTTATTTGTATGAATATATAAGGATTTGTCGTAAAAAATTTGTTTATATGATTATTTTCTTTTTTAACTCCAATGAGAACCACAAAGAATATCACAGATATAAAAAATGAAAGAAGAACATATGGTAAATCAAGTTATATAATTCAACATATAAATAGTAGTGTTGAAATATGAGAAAAGTAATAGTGTTTTGTCGGGTGAATTTGGCACTATAAATACCCTTTCATTCCTCAGAATAAAAACGTAATTACCTAAAAGTATTCTCTCCGTTATTCGCTTTTACTTTGATTCTCTATTCTTTCCTAATAGTGGTAGTAATAGATAATAGATGTAATATAGTAATATTAACAACAATACATAATATTGTATTAGTTTGAACTATTAAATATCCAGTTTTTATAACACGTTATCAACACGAGTCGTCTCTATCAGAAGTACTCTAGTAGTATATCTTCTATCCTTATCACTTTGATATTTATTTTGTTATATATTTCCCTATTATAGATAACTGACAATATGTCAAGTATTCTATAATTAAAGCGAATATTATTATTTACCCCTGTTATAGAAAACTGGCAATCCGTCAAGTGACCTATAACTAGAGTGACTATTATTATTACTATTTCACCCCTTATTATGATAAACTGACAACTTGTCAAGTGTTCTATAATAAGTGTGGATATTATTATTTTTTGTGGAGAGTTAAATCTCCATATCGTGTTGTTTACTTACTACTCATGTGGAAGGTTCAAACTCCATCTATCGAAAGATAATTTCGAGTAGTGATACTAACCGTTATACTTTGTGGAGGTTTAAAATTCCCATTTACATATAATATCGTAGACATAAATAAAATTCACTCGAATCATGGACATAAATAAAATTCATCCTCATTCACACTATCTTGGACATAAATAAAATTATTCCCAATTATAACATCATGGACATAAATAAAATTAAAATCTTCATTTTATATTGTGTGTACATTATTAAATTCTCCATACTTATGAAGAGTTTAACTTTTTACTTCTTACATTGTGAAAACACTCACTTATATTATTATCTCACTATCAGGTTATCTTATTTTATTTATTATTGGCATGAATTATTTATTTATAATTATATGTATTATATTATCATATGTGTCTATTTATCTTATAATCATGACATGCTGCATTCTAACTACTACATTATATTTAACACACTTAAAAAAAAAATATTTTCCTCCCCATTTTTCTAACGGTAATGAACAGTAAAATCAATATTATTTTATTATACTAAACGGTAATAAAACGGTAACAATAACGGACACTTCTCAAAATTTTCACTCTATAAATACTTCATTCTCTTCATATTTCTAAACATCCTTCTCAAAGAATTTTATAAATATTTTCAAGATGGCAAGATGTTTTCTAGTATTTATCACTATAATTGCTCTCTCTCTCTTTTTCTTTCTGGTTTTATAAATGGTGTAGATATAAAGGAAATATAAATATTTACGGTAATTTGGCATTTTTACCATTTCTAATCTTAAATTGATTGTTTATTTTGTTTTGATAGACATTTTCATGAAGAGTAAACATGGTATTTGTAATTGAATAAGATTTCAATTTGTGTATTGAATGGCGAAAGTAATATTGTATAAATGACATTTTTTCGCCATATTTATATATTGATGCTGATCATTGCTTGTGTTTTATATATAATCATGTCCAATGTTAAGATCAATTTAAAATTCTAAACATAATCGACAACTACATAACTTGAAAAACAAGAACTTAATAGAGTACCTTGTACGCGAGGGACTCCGAACAAAATTCTTGAGGGTGATAATTCGTAATCTCGATAGTTGACCCGAAGAGTCGTCACGAAAGTGCGTCGAGTAAATAAGATAATCAAGCACTACTGATTTATGGATACAAACAGAAAGTACTAAAATGCAAAAGATCCTAAGATGTGACAAAGACTATGGAAAAGATTTGGACATTAGAAGAAAGTCCGCCTCATTAACGGATCAAGAGAACAAATTAAGGTTCCAGATTTATAAAAGGTTTTATGACTGCATGTACCAAATTATAAACGCAATTAGAATTTTGTGGCATAACTATAACTGAAGAAAAAAGTTGAAAAACATTTTCAACTTTCCATGATGTGAAGCGCTGTTACAACAACAATATGTTTAGGATTTATCGGTACTACTGATTGCGCTTATTCTCAAGGGCGGTGGCAAAAATAATGATGTTCTATAAAAAGTCACCGCTTGTGTCCCATGGACGCATTTACATCCTCAAATAAATATCACAACATTTAATAAAAAGTGATTTGTGCGGTTATGGTCGCTCAAAAATGGTCATAATGATTCATCGGACGTGGTCGAGGCCGAAAAGTACGGTCGCAACTATTTTCGCGGGGTTTCAGTTCGTGACGATGTTATATATAAATTTAGGCTTCCTTTAAATGCACTGCGTAATAACAATCGACAAGAAATCGAGATATATTCAAGAAGGTCCTCAAGAAACTGTGGATGATTTCTCAAGCATGTGATGCGAAAGAAAGACCATTGATCTAAACATATAGGACACCAGAATATCTCTCAAAGGTTTAAGGCATCTGTAGAGGAAAAGTGGAAAAGAAGTGAATTTCAATGAAATTGATCCTGGGCTGATAATACCGCCACTCGAGTAACCGATTTCATAGCTGACCAAAATGAAATAATCCTATAATTATAGGCTAACAAAACCTGGAAGGTGACTACGCCTTTTCGACCTACGCCTTCAAACCACCAAAATCATCTCTTCACTGCTTCATCGAGACCCCATCGAGACTTCCTAGGTCTCGAATAGCTCCTAACAGCCCATGATCTTCACGAGACCCCATCGAGACTCTATCGGCACGGCCTCGATGACCTCTCTCGAAAGATGGTCTCGATGACCTTATGCAAAAATGTCTTCATATACAACACAGAAGAACTTCAATTTAACTAATAGTTTGATAACAATATCTAATTGTGTATGAAATTGATAGGGTGAGTTGAAATGGAATATTCTGATTGCAGCAACATCGTCATTCATCCCCAACAATGCAAATTTTTCTAACATGTCTCGATAGTAATTGATCCAAGATAAAGTGAAAAACTATTCTAAATGCAGATTCATAATTCAAGTACAATAATTTCCGAACAATGCAAATTATTCTAAATGGAAAAAGTAGAAGTAGAAAGCCTTAACATGATATAATGACTCCTGCCAAAAGGCCACAGTTTATTACCATTTCAAAAGAAAATGTTCCAAGAAACACACTACTTAATTGATCTCAATGGGCTCAAAACCTTTAGCAATGGATGCCATAACGGCATCCACCACGATCTGAGTCTTCCTACTGATACTAGCCCATTTCGTCTCAGGGGCACCGCCATTTGATTTTATATTCTCTACTAGTTTGGAGAACTCTGCCACCATGTGAGCTTCATGAGGAAGATCAGTTTCAATTGAATGCACTGTAGGTGGAGGATCAGCTCCTTCAGGGATTCCAGCCCAACCTAAATCGGAAGTGACATAAAAACGTCCTAATATGATCTGATACGACAACAAATCAGCAATTTTGTTCCTAGAGCGGAAATGTCCATGGTTAAGTTTGTTAAGAATGAGCAATAAAATGTAGCTAGTTTGCCATCTTCCCAGCTGAGAGAAGCGCCACAGGAAAGAATGACACCGGCTTCATTGAACTCAGGCTCGCGCAATGCAGTCACTGTTTTAGGCATTTCATAGTCAGTTGCCCACAGAATTGCCCGGATACAGTACCAACCCGAATCACCAAGAGCACCAAGTGCATCAAGGTCTGGCTGAACACGGATGTCATTCTTTAGGAAATCTTCGCCAGCATTATATGAGAAAACACTATGAATCTGTTAAAAGTAATCATCGTTAGTGAACCATAATCTGGGTTGCAATGGGTTGCAACCTATAGTCTCAAACTCCAGAGATCCTGAAGATAAAGCACAATGAAGTATCGATGGCTAATAGCGTAACCACAAATTATAGGAAAATTTGATATCACACAAATAAAGAAAAAATATAACTGTATAGGACATGATGAAATAAATTCTCAAATATAAAACAATTCGAAAACGAACCTTAGAAATATTTTCGAAAAATAGGGGACTGCCGGACTGCCCCTCTACATCCCCTACTATTTATTGACACCATTTTTGACACCATTGAGTGAATTATTTCCATTCTCAATCAAATGAATACATTTTTCACCCCAAAAACAAAGGGGAAAAAAAGACAGTGCCATAAGAGGGTCGAAAGTTACCGCTTTAAGTTTTCCAAATTGATGAGAATCAGAAAGAAATTCACGCATCTTGGGGGTACGAGGATGATGCATCCACATGGTGCCATCCATATATTGTACCCCATTAGTTTCACAAGCTTCAAGAATAACATCCAAATCCTTAAGATTAAGGGCAACAGGTTTCTAGCAAAAACATGCTTCTTCTGAGCAGCCAAACCGCCCACTTACTTGAAGACTTGTTGGCAGGGGAATATAGATGACATCCACATTTGGATCATCCAAGACTTCGTAGCTGCCATATATGTTTAACATAAGAAGATATTCGTTTTCTTTTGCAAACTTTTTTTGCTCTCTCTCTAGCGAACGGCTTCCCAAGTGCAGATATAGAACAGTTGTGCAAGTTTTGCGTCTTTTGAATTTTCAGCAATGCTTGCACACCCAAGAATTCCGGAATGAATTGTATGTTCTGCCATAGTTGGGGCTTTGATGAGCTAGGAGGCTGGGTGATTGGTTCAGTTGTGATGGAGAAAGATGTGCTATGTGCTATTTATTAAAGATGTGCTATGTGCTAGTTGATTGGATTTTAGATTATGCCTTGGTGGTGATTAAATAAAAAAGTGTGATGGTCAGGAAATAATTATGCATATTATTTTATAATGTTTATAAAGTTGTACACCACTAACCCGAAATGATTTAGCATTAGACATTGCTTCTTGTTGGTTTCATATAGCGAACGTTTATAAGCGAGATCTAAACTACCCCTACTGGCTACTATTACTATAACTTAGATAACTTAGATGAGTGGATTTATTTAAGCTTCTTTTCATTTTGCCTTCTTAACTATCACTATCTTTTTAAGTTACTTCCTAAAATTATTATTTTTTTATTCTTACCTCCTAAGCTATTCTTCTTTTCAAATTGTCCCCTTAAATTAAGTTTTTCTATTAAAATTGACAGAATCTTTTTTAATAGAAGGGTAAATTTGACATTGCATACATATTAATTTTTGGTGCTTTTTTAAAATACATTAATAAATTATAAATTAAACAAACAATTCGAAACATCTTGCATGTTAGAATGGCAATAGGTTCACCCAACTACCACTGCTTGATCTTCAACAACATTAACCAAGACATAGCAGACACCATACACTTCTCTCAAATTAGAACGAGCTTCATCTCCCTCCCCCTCCCAAATCAAGTCCAGCTTCACAAACCACAACCAGCCACTTTCAAACCATAAATATTAACAAAAAATTACAGCAGCCACCATCTTCAATCACCAATCTACGTTGTTATATGAGCAATCACTTTACTCGAACAAAAAAAATTTGTTCTAACTGAATCACAACATCAAGACCCAATAAAAATCAAACCCCTTCAACTGAATATTCAAAAAGATTGCATTTTTATTCAAGACTCAACAAAATTCAAACTTGATCATAACCTTCTTTATACCCAGATCTAGACCGAACCAAAAAGAAAGCAACAAATCACATTCTTCCCAATATTTGTTTATACTTAAGTGACATTCTTAGAGCCATACTGCAGATATTTGGTAGTAACATTATCCAATTGAATATTTATCACCTTAATCCTACTTTAACTCAATCAAGAACAGACATCAGCTGGGATAATTGTCGCCACTAATCAAATTTGTCACATCAAGGAACACCTCAAGAAATTCACACACCTCATGAACTTGTGCCCATTCAAAATCAGTAGGACAGTACCTCAAGAAGGCTTCATCATCCTCTCCAAATTTAGAAAGCATCGCTTCTATACTTATAAAAGTAAAGTAGACAACATCACATAAGTTGAATTCCATCTAAGTTGTTATTATCTAACACTAACTTAGTAGATGGCAATTTGCAAGTTAATCCTATGTTCATTAAATGAATTCAATCTGCTTTTCGAACTAAACAAGAACTTAACACCTCTAACCACATCGCCTTTCACCCTTTTAACCATCTCTAACCAAAGAAATTCATTATACGGGCACAACACCTAACATGAAATCAGCTTTACCATTCAATACCAAATTTTGAAATGTAGTTATATCTTTTCTTAAAATATCAATACAAACATCATTAGCACTCAGACATCAACCTGTGAATGTAAGCTACTTTATCACTAATTTCATAGAATTTGGCAACTCTATGTACTTCTTTAGCTAATGCAACCCCATTATGGGGTGGTGGGACATTAACAAAAGATAAAACCCTTTTCTGCAGATTCCAATTCCTATCAACATAGTGACAAGTAATAACCATATATCTCTATCCTCAACCCCATCATCAACAATCAGTTGTTAACCCAACCCTATCAACCTTACTCATAAGTCGCTTAATTTTAACCCCTTCATTTTCAAAAACAGAAAGTATTCTTTCCTAACCAAATACCTACTGATTTTTCTATAATGAGGAGTGCAGTTTTCTAAACTCATTAAACACCTTATGCTCAACTATTATGAAAGGATATTCATGTGCAAGAATCATACGAGCAGCCAAGAGTTTTACCTTTGCAAAATCAAATGTAAAATTTAGAACAGAACTATCTCCTTCGTAAATGTGAAGTTCGAGATTGTACAAATTTAGGAACCATCGATTCCACATTTCGCAACCTCTTAGAAAGAAGCTCAGGTCTAGCCGGGTACGCCAATTTCAAATGCCTAATCAAACGTGATGTTGTACTTAGTCAGTCGACGTAAGTCGCATCACAACAAGGCATATTTATTTTTTCTTTTTCCACTGCATCACAACAAAGTTTAAATGATTCCAAACCATGCCGCTACCAAAGAAGTTTGCTTATTACCGGATCAAGAATCATCTCATCGCTTCAACAGGCATCTTCATTCGATCGCCAACTCTCTCATTTCCTAACCGACCACCCAGCCTCGCCCATCCCCAATTCTGAATTGAAATTCTCATCAGATTCAGATTCAGATACCATTTCCTCATCATTATCCAGAGGGGGGTTATCTGAATTCAGGGGGGGTGTGTCTGAAGATTCAACAAATGAAAGACCCATATTAGACTCAATTAAGAAATTAAACAGTTTAATTAAAAGGCCAATCACAAAATTATTTAAATGAATTACAAAATTGAAACCCTCGTTATGGTAAAATCAAAGCCTAATCAACCCTAATTCGGAAATTATTTAATTGAATTACAAAATTGAAACCCTAATTACAAAATTGAAACCCTAATTGAAACCCTAATTAGGAAATTATTTAATCAATTATAAATTTAAACCCTAATTACAAAAATTGAAACCCTAATTAGGAAATTATTTTAATCGAATTACAAAATCAAACCTTAATTACAAATCAAAACCCTAATTAAAACCCCACTCAGTAGAAAATCTTAATCGAATTACAAAATCGGAACCCTAATTAGGAAAGTATTTAATTGAATTACAAATCGAACCCTAATTAATAATTAATTACAAAATCATTTAATTAATTATAAAACTGTTTAATTGAAACCCTAAATCCCAAATTGAAACCCTAAACCCCTAATTGAAACCCTAATTCCCAAATTGAAACCCTAGACCAATAATTGAAACCCTAATTCCCAAATTGAAACCCTAATTACAAAATTGAAACCTTAATTCTAACAAAATCCTAATTCCTTAAATTGAAACCCTAATTAATAATTTGCCCCCAAACCGAAACCCTAATTACAAACAAATATCAAAAACTACATAATGAAATCAATGTTATTACAACTACAAAAAAGCAAATACGCAACCTAAAATAAAAGAACTTATTCGATTTAAAATAGTCAACCAAAGTCAACCTGCATCTAACACAACCTAAAATGTAAAATAAAAAATTAACAATCGAACTCCACAAATGATAACAAGTATACTCAACCGCTTACAAATAAAAATCAAACATGCAAACTCAAATCATAAAGAGTCAAATCGAAAAGTCAACCTGTGACTAAACTCTATCCCACTCTAAAATGGAAATATTAACAATCGAACCCACAAATGATAACAAGTATGCTCAACCGAAGTTATTACAAATAAAAATCAAACATGCAAACTCAAATCTTAAGAGTCAACCGAAAGTCAACCTAGATCTAAACTCAGATCTGACCAGAAAATGGAAATATAAACAATCGAACCCACAAATGATAACAAATATACTTCACGGAAGCTATTACAACCAAAATCAAAACACGCAAACCAAAAATAACAATAGTCAACCTGTACTCAAAAACAAAAAAATGGATATGTCTCATTGTCACTCTCAACGTCAATACAACAAGGCTCTATATATGACATATTTTCTAAGGTTACAACCAGGAAGTGTAAAATTAGGCCTGGTGAGAAATTTCAGCAGATGGCAGATTCTAAACGGTTTGTTTCGAATGCAGAAACATTGCAGCAAAGTAGGGTTGTGTTGCCTGACAAAGTGGGAGTCCTGGGGAGTGGGGGGCTGGGACAACGGATCAAGGATTCCGCTGGGGAGTGCTTCTTAGACAATTTGAACATCAAGTGGGGGAGTGGGGCCAAATTTTAATTTTGGATCAAGTGGGGAGCTGGCTAATTTTAATGGATCAAGGGGAGCAAATTACTGATCGGGACGTGGGTCAGATAACGGATCAAGACAATAACGACCACTGGCCCATTTATATATTAACAATGTACCCAAACCGAGCCGAAGGGTTTCAACCGCTCGGCGAATCGAATAATAATTGCTTAAGGCTCAGTCTCGGCTTTGATTTCCCGAGCCAAGACTCTAAGCCGAATTAGTTTGAAACCTTCAATACTTTAACCTAATCGAGCTTCACAGCTTCATTTACGTGCCTAAAAGACGCGCTTATGTGCTAGTCGATTGATTTGCATCATGCCTGGTGGTGATTAAAAAGTGCGATTGTCAGAAATAATTATATATTATTTTATAATGTTTATAAAGTTGTACAACACTCAAGACTAAAACACGGGGGTGTTGAATGGGAATTAAACATGTTGAAAAAATGTTAAATGAGGCCGAATGATTAAAAAGTGATGCTGATTAAATGGCAAATAATTTTCACCGTCAAAGGTTTCGTGCGCACACTACGGACACGTGTCGCTACTGACGCGTCGCTGTCGCGTGTCCCGCACGCGGGGACAAGGCGCGTGGAGCGCCATTTATGGCAGATAATGCTGCCACGGTCGCTGATTACTTCTGGCTCGATTTTTTTGATTTTTTATCCCATCTCAATTATTTGATAACAAATTAATTTTTGTTTTAATTTTTTTTTTATACCAAAATTCATCATTTTTTTTCTCTATAAATAGAGACCACTCTCATTCAATTTGGACATCAAAAAAAATCATCTCATTATACTATTATATTATCTTTTACTAAACTCTTTGTTTTTAGTTAAACGGATCCTAATAATAATGATTTCAAATAATCAAGTTTCACTACCCTTTTAGCTATCAAAATCTCACTAATTATCAATTTGATAATCAATCTTCCAATCAACCACGTTCCCAAAATATCCAAAATTTCTGATCTAAACCAAATTTGTCCAATTTCAATATGCCTTCAGGTGTACTGAATTATCATCCCTATTATGCACTATGATGCAATATTACTCTCAATCACCTTCTTATAATCCTTACATACTGCATGAGAATGAAAATGTTCCAAATATTGAGCAAATGTAATTTACTTCCAACACAAACGCCACTATACTACGAAATGCTAATAAAGATAGTCCAAGTCAGAGGGTCTCGAAAGTTAACGCCGGAAAGAAAAGCCCCAAATGGAACAATCGAACAAAATTTGGCGCCATTTAATGTTGGATCAACATGAATACGGTGTTGTTGGAAGAAACGTAAAAGTGAAGCATATCAGTAAAATTGGTTGACATCAGAATGAACATTGTTCCTTCGAGACTACAAGGATGGTACCGCTCAGAGAAATCATTTCAACTACATCAACAAAATATCGAAAGCAATGGACAAAGCGCTTTTATGATAACGCCAGTTTATGAAACAAAAGCTGCGGTCGGAGGTTCACATATCGCAAAAGTAATACGAACTATATAAAAGTAATGCTAACTTTAATTTGATGTCGGAATGGCAGTCAGACGAGATCAACCACGGTATGGAAGTCGCTGAGTAAATATTGATCCGCAGCAGCTGATCCAAGAGAGAGATCGTGACACCGATTATTTATATACTTTCGCTTTTAAAAAATCAAAAATAATTTATTAACGTAGTTAATTATTCTTATTTAATTATAAATGATTATTTTTATAATTATTTAATCATAAAAATATAAAATATAAGTAAATAAGAACATATTAGATAAAAGTAAGGGTGTATGTTGAATTTATTAAATAACCACTATCAGAAGGCCAGAAATTTAAAAAGCTATTGAATTATTATGCCAAGCAGTAGGCATTTACGCCATTGGCTGAAATTGAAAAAGAGGGTGTCAATAAATTAACTATATCAGTAGATAAATTTAACCCGAAATGATTTTAATAGACATCGTTTGTCAGTTTCATATATAAACGCTATAAGCTTAGATCTCTAATTCCCTAGTATTACAATAACTTAGATGAGTGGATTTATTTAGAAGCTTCTTTTATATTTGTATTCTTAACTATCACTATCTTTTAAGTTATTTAAAAATTTTTTTTTATTCTTGCCTCCTAAGCTATTCTTCTTTTCAAATTGTCCCCTTAAATCAAGTTTTTCTATTAAAGTTGACGGAATCTTTTTTAATAGAAGGGTAAATTTGACATTGCATACATATTAGACTTTTGGAGGCTTTTTAAAAATACATTAATAAATTACAAATTAAAACAAACACCCCAAAAGCATCTTTGCAGGCAATGGCAATAGGTTCACCCAACTACCACTGCTTGATCTTCAACAACATTAACCAAGACATAGCAGACATCATACACTTCTCTCAAATTAGAACGAGCTTTATCTCCCTCCCCCTCCCAAATCAAGTCCAGCTTCACAAACCACAACCAGCCACTTTCAAACCATAAATATTAACAAAAAATTACAGCAGCCACCATCTTCAATCACCAATCTACGTTGTTATACGAAAGCAATCACGCTACTCTCGAACAAAAAAATTTATTCTAACCGACCACAACATCAAGACCCAATAAAAATCGAAACCTTAGTCAATATTCAAAAAAGATTGTATTTTTTATTCAAGACTCAACAAAATTCAAACCCCCTTCAACTGAATATTAAAAAAAAATCGATTTTTACTCAAGACCCAACAAAAATCAAACCCCTTCAGCTACATATTAAAAAAATAAATTTTTTTTGTTGCGATTAAAGATGTTCTTTCTATTGGGGGAAGCAGGTTGGGTGGTAAACTAAAGAACCATTCTATCTAATCCATATGTACCTACGTCAATGGCAGAATGATTTTGAGAGGTTGCAAAAAGGCCATCAACATCTTTCTTGAACATCTTGTTACCTTTTTTGTTAGTGTTGTTTGAGGAGCATAGAAAGATGGGTCGGTGGAATTCAAGAATATAGAAAGTAGAAATGGTGAAATTCATGGATTTCATAAAACAATCATGATGGAAGGTTGGAAGTTGGGGTGAATGGTGACAAGTGGGTGTAGATTTAGGTGTGGATTTGAGAGGAGGAGGGGCTGTTAATTTGATTTGTCATTTATTTTATGATTATTTTAAGTATTATTAAAATATATCACATGTTAAGTTATTATAAAAAGTGTCTCTCAAATCTAATATATATGTAATTCCAAATTTACCTTTTGTCAAACTAAAATTTGATTCAATTTGACTTCAAAATTTATGGCAGGGATAATTGAAAAGAACGACAACTTATGACAAAGCTTTGAAAGATAATATTTTCAAGGGGTAATTTGAAAAGATATCAATATGAGGCAAAATGACAAAAGCCATTTATTTAAGGAAAGCAGCCATTAATTTCCAGCACATACTTGAAAGGAAAGAGAGTTTAAAACTTTTGTTATTCTAGTATTTCTCTTTTCTAGCATTCTGTTTTGGCAATGTGAGCACCAATCAAACAAAAACAGGGAAAAGGAAATGGCTGGAGACCGATAGAATTAGGAAAGAAGGGGGTGGGGTGGGTTCCATCTTTAATACGGAGTAATTACTTAACGTTTCCTTAGATAGCATTCCTTCAAGTCGCTTTTAGGTAATCTACTACGTAGTATATATGACATAACACTTACGCTAACAAGTGCGAAAGTTACTTTATAATTCTTTATTTGCCTTAATATTAAAGATGTAAGAAGATGCTATCTAATATTAGTCCGATTACGATATATTTTAACAATCTTAATAATTTGATCTTTTATACGTAGATACTACAATCGAAATATTTATCGAGTATTATTCTTAAGATACAAGATATCACACTGAATATGCCACAAGATTCTTAAATACAAGAGTACTACAAATATTAAACTTTATACAATAACATGAGAATTCATACTATATATATATTTCTTATAGTTTGGCTTAAATCTTAAAATAACTAAAACAAACCTACAAAATTATAAAATAGATCATTTAAAAATCTTAATAAAACAATTCTTAATATCAAAATAACTTTTTATATCTAACATTTACTTGTAGGTGCTACTTCTTTATAATTCTTTATTTGGTTGCATATAGTTGTTTAAGCCATTCAGGCATTCACTTGGGACAAAATTTAAATATTCTTTGAGATGCTTTTCTGCTACCTCTTCATTTTATTCATTTCATTCTATCTTTTTCTTAGATATCATTCCTTAGATAGCATTCCTTCTGGGTCGTTGGGTAATCTACTACGTAATATATGACATAACACTTACACTAACAAGTGCTGTGAAAGTTACTTTATAATTCTTTTATTTGTCTTAATATTAAAGATGTAAGAAGATGCTATCTAATATTGGTTCGATTACGATATTATTAACAATCTTAATAGAATTTGTTCTTTATACAGATACTCACACTGAAATATGTCATTGAATATTATCCTTAAGATACAAGATACTCACATTAAAATATGTCACTAAGTGTCCTTAAAATACAGTATACTCATAAATGCTAAACTTTATAATACAATAACAGAAGAACAATAACATGAAAATTACAATATATATATATATATTTTGCCAAATGGCCCCTAAAAATCTAAAATAACTAAACAAACCTATAAAATTTTAAAAATTACAAAATAAATCATTTAAGAATCTTAATAAAACAATCTTTTAATACGAAAGTAGCTTTATATCTAACATTTACTTAAAAGTTAAGTTTATATTGTACTCTCCATCCCACAAAGATTGTCTAATTTCGATTTTGTTCATCCTCTAACTGGACCAAGTAGATACTTTTTATTTGTATCAGATAACATTTGGATGAAAATTATATCAATGAAAACTACATTTCAAACTCTTTCCATTGATATATTTTATAAAATATTATACAACACACATAAATATGCGTCAAAGCTCAAGCATTTAATAAAAAGTTAAAATGACAATCTTCAAGGATTTATGAGTAATCTTTATTTGGTTTAGTTATAGTAGTTTAAGCCATTCAGGGTATCCACTTGGGAAAAAATTTAAATATTCTTTGGAGATGTTTTTCTTGCTACCTCTTCATTTTATTCATTTTTCATTCTATTCTTTTTCTTTTGACAGAATTGCCATCTTTATTTTGTAAAGAGAAACTATTATAATTTTTTTAGTGCATACCTGATAACTGTAGTAGATGGTTTTGAAGGATCAGAGAAAATCTTTTCAAATATAGATTATAGCAAGAAGTGCCCCCCAATCATCATACATATTTCATAGCTGATTTCCAGCTCATCACTCACGCTTTAAAGTGTCTTTGTTCATCACCAACGCTTTTACAAATGCGCCTAATATGGTCCAACCCTCACGACTCAAGCACTGGATTGCTAACACGTGACCAAAGACAATTTACATCTCGTAGGGTATTTAGTAATTTCGTATTAATAATTAAGGGTATTTTAGTAACTCTCAGTAATCTATTGGCCAACAAAATATATGCATTTAAGAAAAGCTCCTGGCAAGAATCGAACTCACGACTCCCAGACAAAGCCAACGCAGTACTCACTATACTAAGGAGGCACCGCTATTGTTTCTACGACAATATCTAAACCTACCAATTTTATTCATCAACAAGGAGCAATAACCACGTCATAATTATCAAATGACTATATTTGGCTCTGTCTTTTCACCATCCGTTATCATTATCAGATTGCCTTTTTCTACCAAATCGTTTCACTTCATTACCATCATCTTTACCGATTTACCTCGCCTGAATGCTTTCTTCCTTGGTTTATCTTTATCGATTTTTGTATTTATTCAACATTATCGTTTTTGATTGAGGGATTGTTTTTGATTTTTATTTTACTGATTTTAGGAAAATTATTATAGTATTAATAAATACAATTTTCATGAGGACCGAAGACTAGAATTCCCAAAAATCAAGTAAATAAAAGCTCAAATTATTAGTTTCAAATTATTAATAAATAATAATTTTCCTAAAATCTAAGTAAATAAAATCAAAAGCTCAAATTTTTCAATCAAAACAGAATAAATTACAAAATCGATAAAAAATTAAAACCAAAAAGGAAGAAAAATTATTCTATAGACGAATTAAATCCAAATTAGATTCGTGAAGAATTTGCCAATGTAAAAAAGAGTGAGTCACTTCTCAACAATTTGGTAGAAAGGCAATCCGATAATGGTGTGACGGAGAAAATTAGACAATATAGAGGCCAAATACCCAATTAGATATTAATTTATGTGGCTATTTGCCTTGCTCCAACCGCAAAACATGATGATGACGTGCTGGGCTTTCAATCTTAATGATATCCTTATTAACTATATAACTTTTAATGACCGATAGACCAATAGACTTCGTCAATCCGTAAGTCAAAGCCAATTCAAATAGAGGAAAGCCAAATTTAAGGAAGAAAACGCATTAGGAGGTTGAAAGTGATACATGTAACAATACAATGAGGAAAAATAGAAAAAACATAGTAAGTCTACATAATAACGTACTTCAAGGAAAGCCATTAACTGAGTATCCACCATCCACAGTGATACATTGTCCAGTGACATATGAAGCAGCAGGGAAACAGAGGAATGCAACCACTGCAGACACTTCTTCAGGTTCCCCTGCTCGTTTCATTGCAGCTCGATTACAATAGCCTTCCACTAACTCTTTTCCTTGAGATTTCTGAACCCAAGAAATATAAAAGGTTTTTAGGAAATCAACCGTCTCATAAAAAATGGAGGCCTGTGCCTAGATATAAAATGAGGCATTTTTTATTAAATTTATTAATAATACATTTTTGATAATAAAAATTAAATTACCATATAAAATATAAAAATCAATTTCATTCAATAAATTATTCCAAACATTCATTGAAAATGTTACAAAAAAAATCATTGTCTTTCTTTTCTACTCCATCCGTTTGTTTTTAGTTGTCGTTTTAACCATTTGCACATAAATAAGAAAACAAAGAATTGAAAATATAAATGACAATTAATTGAAACTATATATTGATTGGTTGATAATTTAATAAAAAATAATCAAAAAGTGCCTTAAAAATATAAAAAATTAATTTATTATACTAAAACGACAATTAAAAAAAATAAAATATTTTTTTTTAAAAGATGACTTTTAAAGTGGGGCACTGTGCAAACTACCTACCAGCACACCCCAATAGCCGGGGCTGTTCTTTCATAAACTGATAATCCAAAATTATTGGAATAAACCATTCATGAATGTAGTTAGAGCTTTAAAAGTTACCGCATTCTCTTTGACCATTGGCGTATTGATGATCCAGGGGGTCACGGCATTCACACGAATGTTGTCCTTAGCCCACTCGCATGCCAAGTTCCTGGTTATCTGATTTATTGCTCCTTGAGTACATGAAAAATATATTTGTCAATAATGTAGGTAACACTTGCTACATAACTCGCAGCCAGATAATTATGCTTTTTGAAAGCTCAACTCCTCAATAATGTTTTTCTTTTCTTTACCTTTGGTGCCTGAATACAACGAGTGAAGAGAGGTAGCAATAAGCCCAGCAATGGAAGAAATAAAGACAATATTTCCATTTCCTGAAGCTTTGAGGAAAGGGTATGCAAGTTGGCTTAAGTGCCAACATGCCTCAAAATTGATATTCATTAGCTTATCATAATCTTCCATTGTGAACTCTATAGCTTCTTTCAGTATGACGATTCCAGCATTATTCACCTTCATTCACATGAGAAAAAATGTTCATCTATTTGTCTTCTTCTCGCTTCATATTTTTTTTTTTTTGTAAATTAAATACGAAGAAGACGATTACATAAAGATTATAAATTACTTAATACAAATATCGAGTATTTCAAATCTAACAATAAATTCATAACTAAAGACAGCTTGAAGCGGTACTACAAAGAAAATATAACATGCTTTCCAAGCACAAAACACTTGTGACTCTCAGAAGCTTCGTCGATACCGGGCTATTGAGCCATCGGCTACTCGCGCTGATGTAGGTCATTTTAGGCATACAAGTACTATTGGTACCGACTATCGCATTTAAACAGTATTTTTAGTACTCCCTCCATCCCACAAAGATTGTTCATTTTTTGTTATAGTTGTACTTTTCAAATTTTCACCTTAAATTTTTTGTTAAACAGTATTTTTAGTACTCCCTTCATTTTTTATTAATGGAAAGAGTTTGAAATGTATTTTTCACTGATATAGTTCTCATTAAGTATTATACAATACAAACAAAAATATCTACGACAAAGCCTTCAAGAGACAACAAAAAAGTCAAAAGGAATAATTGGGGATTTTATGTATTAACTTTACATGAAATACCTCATGTCTTAAAACCAAGCAAATTTCCAATTTAGGATAAGATAACACCTAAAAAGCCGTGAAGACTGGGAATTAAGTGTCGAAGTCAAGACCATTTTTTTGGTCTCGGTAGTTGCCTGCACGAGAGGGCATCAGAGACCCCGAGGATGGGGTCTCGATGCACTGCAAGACCCGCTCGTATGTGAGCCGCTCAGAGTCACCGAGAGGTCATCGAGAGGCCCATCGAGACTCTGGCCTCAGGGCTTGGTGTCTCCATGGACTGACGTGAAGCGCAGTAAATTCGAGTTGGTTTTGACTCTTTGTTACCTATTTTGACTCAAGTTAGGCTAGAAGTTTTTCTATATATAGATGTTCTTTTCTTATATGTTGGCTATCACAAAATTAACATACAAACAACTTTCTGTATAGTAATATTATTGAATCATCATCACACATTTTATACTTTCTCATATCGGTGATTACTGGGTTATAAAGCATTACTCAACCGAAAGTGTTCTAAATTTCTCGACAGTAATTGCAACAATCTTCCGGGGTTTGGATTTTTAGTGGATTTCTACAAAGCAGCTAATGTGATCGCACCTTTCACATCGGCGGGAACCTCGTATAGCAGGTGTTGTTTATTTTCCGCAATTTACTGCCGTTATCATTGTTTCGCTTGTGCTCAAGCGATTGGGGACAGCCTATAATCACAACACCGTATCGCAGCCGAGGTTCTCGATTGAAAATCTAAGATTCAATGTCGAAAAACGAAGGAAATTAATGACACACTGTGGAAAAGTTTGACGGATAGACAGATCAGCATTTAATACGGAGGATTATCTGTGATGGGTAAAAAACAACAAGCCATTAAAGGAGCAAAGTCGGTATTTACGGATGGTGAAGAATTGAAAAGAAGTAGATGCATTGCGTCTTAGGCGCGATCGTAATTCATATTTGTTTAGAACGTGGTCAAGTAATGTCAAGGAGACAAGCAACAAAAGTGTCCTACGCAGCGCCGACGAATCTATATGCAGCTCCATCACCCAACAATAGCGCACGACACGAAGCAGCTTGTTCCACTTGGAGGATGCTCTAAATACTCCCCATAACGGAAGCGTATCACTCACACCGAAATATTCTCACCCGTAGTCAAGCCAGCTGACAATCGAATCGTTTTGGGTCAGCAGTGGGATAACTGACCTTCAATAGATGGACGTAAAACCCATTTTTACATGGCGACTGACGAAGAAATATTCATGACCAACCTCAACGCTGGAGGTTGTGCCGAAAGAATATCGGCCTCGCAAACTTCTAAGCAGCCTCAGATGGCTCAAACAAGCCCGCTGCAATGAACATAACCTCGATAATCGGCTGGCTAGTCAAGCCATGACGCGGTAATCGATCACTTCAAGCATAATGGCGATGAGGTCTGAAAAGACTATGCTTATTCTACTCCTTTATGTGGACGATATGTCGATAGCTGGGAGTCGACGGTATAAGATAAATATGTCAAGAAAGAGTTATCAAAGTGAATTTGCAGAAAACCTAGGCGACGCAGCAAATTCCTGGGGATTTGCACACCGTGAGATCGATTCTCCGGTATCGATACTTAATAATTGGCGCGACCGTCGGTTCAACATGTCGATGCAAAACCGGTAAAAGACTCCGATAAATGCTTTCATTTTCAATTATTCGTAGAACAACACTTTAATCGGTGATGATTTAGCATATAGCGATGCGCGCCTTTACGCTTCGGCAGCAGTAGTCTTACGTATGTAATGCAAAGCGCACTGCACTTATATCGGGCATACGTAGCTGAGCGTTAGTAGATATGTCTAATCCCAAAGAGAGAACATCGGGAAAGTTCGGGGTGCCGGATTTTAAGATACCAACGGTACGCTTAAAAGGCTTTCAGGTTTCCAAACCCACATAGTCAGGGAGCAGATAATGTAGACGCCGACATAACGTGGCGTATGTTTATAGTAGAAAATCTAATAGCCGATACGTGTTCACGCTTCTCGGAGGTACCGCTATTACCGGAGATCAAGTCAGAACCTATACAGCATCATGCTCGCGTTCGAGTATTGCCGCTATGGCCGAAGTCAAGTAAGAGATTTATACGGTTGCAAACTTTTCAAAGATCCGAATCTCGAGTAATGGCAAGAATACATCAGACCGCGATAGTCGAATGCTATTTATCCGCGGTAATCTCATATTTCATGCTGTAACTGCCATAAGGTGACCGGCGCATCATTTTATACCTGGCCCCAGATCGAGAATGGAGTTCAAGCTCGAGGAAGATTCTGGAACTAAATCCAAATTGAGTTATGTTTACGGGCGCTAACAAGAGAAATCAAGTCGTGTTCAACTTCGCTAACCTTCGCAGCGAACAAATCGCCGGGGCCGCTGGCAGAACGGGTATTTGAAGACGCGATATGAAAAATGTTCAAGGCTGGAGATTGCCGGTGTCAAGACCATTTTTTTTCGCTTCGCAAGTTGTCGGTATCGGTAGTGGCATCGAGACCCCGGTGTCTCGACGCACTGCAAGACCGCCTCGTGATAAAACCGCCTCGGCACCACCGATAAAGTCATCGGTGCTCCATCGAGACCCCCCCTGCCTCACTTTGGTGTCTCGATGGACGGACGGGGCTGCAAATTCGGGAGGCGGTTTTTGGACTCTTTTGTTACCTATGTCAATTCCTGCCAGGCTAGAAGTTTTCCTATATATAGATGTTCTTTTCTTATATGTTTGCTATCACAAAATTAACATACAAAACAATTTCTAGAGAGAATATTATTGAATCATCATCAATAATATTGTGAGGCTTTGTTATTGAGAATACTAAGTTATAAAGTATTACTCAATTGATTGCCTCAGCTGATGTAATTGTAACAATCTTCCTGCTCACAGTTTTAGGATTGCGAAGAAGAACAGGACGCATCTTCACATCGGCGGAAACCCGTATAAACTCACAAGGTCGCTTATTTTTCCGCACTTACTGCCGCTATTATTGTTTGTTTAGGTTTCCAGGATTAGATTAGGTCTATAATCACAACATTAAGACTAACCAAATATTCTCTAATTGTAATTTGGATATAATAAACTTACTTACCAAAATGTCAATCTTCCCATTAAAATGAGAAGCAACAACCTTGATGAAGTCTTCACGTTCGGATCGTGACCCGACATCGCACACAGATCCAGCCACTTGAAAGCCTTTGCTCTTCCATTGCTCCAAACATTGATCAAGTTCGTCTTGTTTGCGAGAACAAGTATATATCAGGGCTCCAAAACCAGCAAGTTCTTCGATGATAGCATTTCTGGTAAGTTACAAATACAACTTTTAGTTCAAATTGGTAAAAGAATATATGACGAATTAATATAAGCTCATACGGACTTACGGAGTAACTAATAAGTTAGATGCATATTAGGAATTTAGGGGTACGATTAGATTGTGATAAGATTTTCAAATTACTTAATACAAACCCACTTCTTCAGCAGTTTTTTTTCTCCCTTTTAAAACGAGTGATTAGCTGTATCACCGTACTTTTGGACTCTAACGGATCTTGTTAATGATATCCAATCAATCACTTTATAACGATTTGCACTATAATTTTATTTGTATTTTTTTCCTTCCCAGTTGATAATAAATTGATTATCAACTACATAGATTATTAGAATAGTTAAACTATTTCTTTGTAATTAGTCTCTATTTTTTTTAATCAATATTTGCTACTTTCCGGATGAAATTTTTTTTAACTTGAGACATACATAAATTCATTAACGACACAAATTTCATACAAAGCGTAACATAATATATGACGAATTTATATGAGTTAATATGAGATGGATGCATATTTAATTTACATACCCGATACCCCTTGTACCACCAGTAACTAGAGCTGTCTTCCCCTTAAGAGACCATCTGTTTCCGAGCTCCCCACTTCCTAATCCGAGTCCTTGCTCAATCGGTGTCATAGTTATGAACTTTGTAGGAGTATTTTCTTTTTCGATTTGGGCTAATCAAAGAGTAAATTTTAGGACGGTAGATACTGAAAACTCCAAATGTTGTCCTTATTTTATAGCTAGAACAGTAGACGTTGTTACACACTGAAATAATAAAAAGAAAAGGGGTCGAAATTATGATTTTGCCCTCCCCTCATTTGGAAGTGTGGTGTTTGAGGATGTTTCACTCAGGGTAAAATAGTCATTTTTCCTATTTAGACAATCGCTTGGGTGTTCATCGACTAGTGGTGTTACTGCACGATTCGTCCGGATATCAACGACCGACTCGACCGCTTGCCAATTGCTTGACTCGACAAAGGTAACTATATCGCATTTTTTTTTGAATCGGTCGTCCGAAACTCCACGGGTGTATACCTGATCCCGGTTTTCGATAAGAAAAAAAGCATTTTTTTTGTTTTCACGAATTTACCTAACGTTTTTTATTTTCGCTACGAACGAGACCACGAAGAACTAAAAGAATTAGAATCGCTTGATTTTCTCAATGAAAATCATACTTATGCTACTATTAGGGAACATTAAAACAAAATCGTAAGGATTCGCTCGCATACGAAAAATGCATTTTTGTTTTCACTAAATCGGATCATGACGTTTTTGTTTTCGCCGAATAGGAGCTCACAACAACGAAAAGAATTAAAATCGCCGATCTTCTCACGAAAATCATACTTATGCTAATATTGGGGAACATCGAAAAACCTCGCACGGATTCCGCTCTCAATAAGAAAAAAATCATTTTGTTTTCGCCAATGCGACCGCATGAACTTAAAAGAATAGAATCGCTTGGATTTTCTCAATGAAATCATACTTATGCTAGTTTTAGGAACATCGATAAAAACTCGCATTGATTCCGCTCGGATAAGAAAAAATATTTTTTTTGTTTTCACCTAATGGGACCGCTTTGTTTTTCGGGCCGAATGGACCGCACAAGCAATTTAAAAGAATTTGAAGCGCCGATTTTCACAAAGAAAATCATTCTTGCATGCTTAATACGAGGGGTACATCAAAAAACTCAGACGGATAAGAAAAAATGCATTTTTTTATTTCGCCGAATGGGACCACACAAGTACGAAAATAATTAGATTCGCTTGATTTTCTCAAAGAAAATTATTCTTATGCTAATATTAGATAACATCTAAAAAACTAAGACGGATTACGTCGGAAAAAAAAATCTTTTTTTTTCGCCGAATGACCGCGATTTCTATTTTTTTTCGTCAATGACCGCATGCTACGAAAACAATTTAAGAGCTTAATTTTCAATGAAAATCATGGTTATGCTAATATTAGGGAACATCGAAAAAACTCGCACGGATTCCGCTCGGACGAGAAAAAGCATTTTTGTTTTCGCCCAATCGGACCGCACTTTTTATTTTCACCAAACGGACCGCACAAGAATGAAACTAATTAGAATCGCTTGATTTTATTAATGAAAATCATACTTATGCTAATATTAGGAACATCGAAAAACTCGTATATAAGAAAAAAGCATTGTTGTGTTTTTGTCATCAAAGACCGCGACGCCTTTTATTTTCGACCTGACCAAGACAAGAACGAAAAAGAATTACAATCGCTTGATTTTCATTAATGAAATCATGCTTATGCTAATATTAGGGCAAACAACGAAAAAACCTCTATCGATAAGAAAAATATATTTTTTGTTTTTGCCGATCAGACCCATAAGAACGAAGCACTACAATCGCTGATTTTCTCAAAAAATCATATGCTTATATTAGGGACATCGAAAACACTCGCATTTAATTCCGTTTCCGATAAGAAAAATACATTTTTTTTTTATTTTTTCCTCGAATGACGACACAACGTTGTTTACGCCAACGGACCGCACAAGAACGGTAAAAAGAATTAGAATCGCTTTTGATTTTCTCAATGAAAATCATTATTATGCTAATATTAGAGGTACATCGAAAAAACGACGATTCCTCGTTTCGAAAGAAAATATTTTTTGTTTCCGCCTTTAATCGACCGCAACGCTTTAATTTTTCCGAATGGACCTGACAAGAACGAAAAAGAATTAGAAAATCGCTTGATTTTCTCAATGAAAATCATACTCTATGCTAATATTAGGGGAACATCGTCGAAAAACTTCATACGGATTCCGCTCGAAAAAATCATTTTTTTTGTTTTCGCCTTTAATCGACCTCAAAGCTTTCTTTTTATTTTCGATTTAACGGGACCGCACAAGAACGAAAACGAATTAGAATCGCCACTTTCTTAACGATAATCATACTTACGCCAATATTAAAGTAACATCGAAAAGACTCAGACGTATAAGAAAAAAAGATTTTATGTTTTTGCCGAATCGACCGCGACATTTATTATTTTGCCTAACGACCGCATAAGAACCGAAAAGAATTAGAATCGCTTGATTTTCTCAATGAAAATCATACTTATACTAATATTAGGGGAACATCGAAAAACAATCGTACGGATTCCGTTCGGATAAGAAAAAAATAATTTTTTTTGTTTCACGAATGGGACCGCAACGTTTTTTTTCCGCCGAATATGACCGCACAAGTACGAAAAGAATTTGAATCGCTTGATTTTCCCAAAGAAAATCATTCTTATGCTAATATTAGGGGAACATCGAAAAACTCAGACGGAGCCTCTGCTTTGATTAAAAAGCATTTTATTGTTTTTTCTCCAATGGGACGACGACGTTTTTTGTTTTCACGAACGTGGACCGCACAAGTACGAAAAGAATTAGAATCGCTTGATTTTCCCAAAGAAAATCATTCTTATGCTAATATTAGGGGAACATCGCAAAAAACTCGTACGGATTCCGTTCGGATAAGAAAAAATGCATTTTTTTGTTTTTTCCGAATGGGACGACGACGTTTTTTGTTTTCGCCGAACGTAATCGCACAAAGCAATCCAGTTAATTAGAATCAATGGATTTTCAATGAAAATCATACTCTTATGCTAATGTTAGGGGAACATCGAAAAAAACTTAAAATGGATAAGAAAAAATATTTTTTTGTTTTCGCCGAACGGACCGCACAAGAATGAAAAGTATTATAATCACTTGATTTTCAATGAAAAAATCATATAATTTATGCTAATATTAGGGGAACATCGAAAAAACTTGGGTGACGGATAAGAAAAAAATGACGGTTTTTATTTTTTCCAAAACGGGCCTATCGACGCTTTTATTTTCGCCGAATGGGATCAGCAGAAGAACTTAAAAGAATTGAATGTATTGATTTTCTCAATGAAAATCATACTTATACTAATATTAGGGGAACATCGATCAAAACTCATACGGAACTGCTCGACCAATAAATAATCGGGACCGGCCGCTATTTAATTGACGGATTTAACGGTCCGGGATCTCGGACGGTTTCAGATCTCGCCGCCCATTAGCGTACTCTATACCGGCCGACATTAAATTAACACTCCAAACAGTATTAAAAAGATGCATGAAGTGACTATACACACCTCTCGGATTCAAGGCCAAATTTAATTTTAAATTTAAAAGTGGGATGGTTTTTTCTTTTGGCGGTTCACATTTCATAAGTAAATTTAATTTATCAATTAGTATAATTTGAATACATCAAGGAACTACTCCATCAACACTATCAAGGTATTTTGGCTGAACTTATGAAAGTGTAGTATCTCTTCAGGTGTTATGATATCAAATTTCATGGTTATACTTGGGTATTTTACGATTAAAAAGAATAACTATGAGTTGGAAACAATGGACCTTATATGAGAGTCCGAGAGTGTCGAGAATTGATCTATAATAACAAGGTACAAACTAGACAAATTATCTAAAGTCAGTACAAATAATATAGGGTAAAAGGCAAGTGGGATGAGCACTTATGTTCGGGGTTATGGTCCTGGCCGATCACTTATGTTTCAAAAAGGTCCCAGCTTGATCACTTATATTTCAAAAATCGATCTCGCTTAGCACTTTCGCCTAATTTCGGCTCTCTATTAATCAGTCACCCGACACTTTTAGGGGCATTTTGTCATTTCATACCAAATTTCTTCGAGGAAAATTCAAAATTAAATTGGTATTTCTTTATCAAAAACATTTGATAAAATAAGGATCGATCGATTTTTGAAATCTACCTCAAAAAGTTCCTTAGAAAATGTCACGCGATACCCACGCGAATTCAATAATCTAAAACTTAATAGGAAATTGCTTAAAGTACCAATTGAGATCGATTTTAAAACATAAGTGATCGACCGAGACCTTTTGAAACATAAGTGATCGACCGAGACCATAACCCAAACATAAGTGATCCTCCCTGCCTTTTGCTCTTTTAAAAAAAAAATTAGGTATGAAATGACTAAAATGCCCCTAAAAAGTGTCAATTAACGGAGACTAATGTAAAAATTAGACGAAAAGTACTAACCGAGATCGGATTTAAAACATAAGTGATCGATTGGGGCCTTTTGAAACATAGGTAATCAACCGGAACCATAACCCAAACATAAGTGATCATCCCTGCCTTTCCGCCTAATAATATATATATTGTAGGAATTGCATCTTTCACACTATTTGCGGTGGTTGAAACCTTCCCTTGGGCAACAATTTTTGTTTCCAAGTTAGTTTTAAGCCTTTTTCCTCAAATTGCCCTCATATTTTACTTTTCAAACCCCCCCACTTCCATTCTAATTCCGTCCTTGTATAATAGCAATAAGAGATATAGGGTGCTACTAAAAAATAAGGATAATTTGACTACTCTATAATCAACAAAACTACTCTACTTTTAACACTAATTAATTTTAAGGATGTACTTCCTTAAATTTATTAAGCAGATCTCTCTCAACTCTTATAGATACGACGAGACCCTTTATTAACTATTACAAAATTAACATTATTACACTATTTAAACCGGTATCAATAATTAGTTTTAAGCCTTTTTTTTTTTCTCTCGACACTCTTTTCTATTTTATTTTTTCAAACTTTGCCCCCTCCATTTTCATCCCGGTTTCTGGCCCTTATATAATAATACAAGAGTACCTATATAAGTGTACTAATGCTAAAAAATAAGGATAAAGTTGACTATTTTATAAGCAACAAACTACTTATTACCAATCGATTTTACGATTGCGCCTCCTTAAATTTATTAAGTCCGACTTCTCACCTAGTAGATACAACGAAACCCATTTATTAAATCCATTACAAAATTAACATTATTATTACAGAAAATCATCAATAATTAACTCTCCACTCAAATACAAGTCTCTCCCACTCAGGCTCTATTTAGTTGAAGGAAGCTTTCACTTTTAAATGAAAAATGAAAAACTCGCTTCAAATAACTCTTGAAAACGTGTTCAGTACCAAATTGTAAAATTTTTCTGTAGAAAACTGAAAAACTCGCTAACCATAAATTGATTAAAAATGGAAAGCTCCAAATTGAGTTTTTACACTTTTCTGTCATCGGCACTTTCTATATTATTTGTTGCAGAATTTTATTCAACTTGAATTTCATTGCATAATGATTACATGGATAGTAAATGTTGAAAACATGGTATATTCGAATGACGCTCATTAATAATTCGATTGTTCAACCGATTAATCCTATTTAACTTTAAGTTCATATATACGCTTGATTGCATGACAACGTCAGATAGGGATACTTGGTATGAACGAAGGATATGACAAGCATTGCGTCAAGCCATAATCAATACATTATCATATCTGTCGTTAACATTTATTAATGTACGACTTTTATCAATTTGTTTCCAAGATGTCACACACATACAACGAGATCAAGATAATTTAATTATAACTTCCTGGTTTTCTAAAAATAAAACCAGTGATGAGAATATCGGGGCAAATCTAACAGTTGGTACTCACCCCATGTCAAATAAAAGAATAAGTGGAGAGGTTCCGTAATTTTTTATTCTCAAATACAAGACGCTTCGACGGCACAAGGTTTCATGCTCCGGAATCCCTTATGATCGACAGACAAGAAAGAGTGTTGTTGCCCTACATCATCTCGAAGCTCCTTAATTTAGTATTCGAGAAACTATATAAAAGCGGTCTAAGTTGAGGAAAATTGATCATTCACTTGGTATTTACTTCTCCTTTAAGAAATAAAGGAAGACAAAAGCTCTTTCTCCTCTTTTTTCCATCCAACATCTTCCTTAGTTCAATATTTTAACGGAGTTCTAAGAAAACTCGAGGACCTCGCTCGCCTCGCTAAGGACAATTCTTAGAGGCATTCTCGCTTTGATGCTCAAGGATCTCCATCATATTATTCCGTCAAGCATTGATTCCTCGAAGAACGGTATATGTTTTTTTGTCTCTTTAATTATTATTTATGTAACTAAAAGAGTAATCATGAGATTCGTATCCATAGTATTAATAGAATATTATTTATATGTTAGAATATCTAACAATAAATAGATGCCTCAATGAAAATCTAAAGTTTATCTAATCTTCTTTCATTCTTGCAAATGAATTTGGTCTCTAACCTATAGTTGTTTTATCTTCTTCAAGTGAAACTACATTTAAAAAGGCGTAGCATGCTGTAGTAATATGAATAATATATTGAAACGAATCGAATATACGTTTTGACTACGAATACAATAATGTGTCATATTTATGTATTAATAATAAACCTAAATCTAGAGTAACCTCTAAGATACCTAATAGATGTAGCCCAATACTTAGACTGTAGTCGTGGCCTAATTGCTACCGCTTATTACTTAATATCCTCCTCAAACTCACAGTAGGCTGATGTAATTTCTATGAATTTGCAACAATTATACTAAAAACATAAAAAATTGTAGGCACGTATCAACTGAACGGTCCCCCTCCCATCGAAGAACCTCGTTGGGTCAACTGAAGAACCCGCCGGGTCAACTTAAAGAAAAAGACACAACTCGGTCCCCGCTAACAATACCGACTTCAAATCATCAATACGGGTCGCCGACAACAACGCCAACTCCCCAACTAATACTTCGCCGATAGCAACGCTCAATTATCAACCAATACATTAGGTCACATAGCAACGCCTACTCAAAATAAATAACACGGATTGTTGATAACAACGCTCGAAACCAAATACCAAAATAACGACTCAAGAACATCACTCATAAAATAACCGTCGAACACCATTCTTTTCGAACCCGGCCGATCTCCGCTATAAGGGAACCGTTGGAATTGGAAGACTCCACTTGAGACGGTTTTGCTCTAATTATTTCCTAATTTGAGTCTAATTATGATATATCTCTTTAGCCTCTTGCTATGCTTTTTTCTAGAAGTTTCAAGACTCGAGCCCAAGAAAGACATAATATTACTAGGTTTTGTTAGCCTATAAATATAGGATGATTTCATGAGTTTTATTTATCACACAAATACATAGAATAGAGGAATAATCATCTTTAGAATAATATTAGGCTTTAATATTATTGAAGAACATAGTTTTGTTCTTGAAGAAACCCTAGAGTTTATCTTTGTTCTGATAGAGCCATAAGCTGAGATTTTTCGTGTATAAGAAAATACTCAAATATAGATTATAGCTATGGTAGGGTCAGAATCATCTTCCGGGGTTTATTAGTGGATTCTCGAAGAAGAACAGATCTATTCTTCATATCGAGGGTGGAACCGTATAAAATTTTGTGTCTGCTTTTATTTCCGCATTTTAAATTTATGTCATTCTTATTGATTGCTTGAACTCACGAAGGGATTTAGGAGTCTTAAATCCTCTAACAATTTGTAATGTAGCTTGGTCGAGTTTGCTGTGAATTCTAAGAATCGATGGCTCGAAGCAAAGGAATTGTGACACATGTTGCAGAGAAATTCGATGGAATCAATTTTCCACATCGAAGATGCGTACGGAGTGATTATCTAGCAATACGTAACTGAACGAAGTACTGAT